>WOVY01002720.1:0-10108 GCA_013436015.1 Rhipicephalus annulatus | reverse complement strand
ACGTTCTCATCAATCAGAAATAGCGAAACAAATAAACACTGAAGTACTTGTTGTTGGGCTAGTTGGTTCGTCATACTGAGGGGTAATTCTAGACGCCTAAAGCCCACAGGAAAAAATAATCACAGAGAAAGAGCGTAAACTCACATCAGTTGCGAGTTGACGCTCTTTGTTTGTGATTATTTTTTTCCTGTGGGCTTTAGGCGTCTAGAATTACCCCTTAGTATGACACTGAAGATTATAGTCATCGGGTCGGACAACTAAACCCAATGTAGCGACCTTTTCCGGAAATGAATGTGTAAAATGTTTTGCAATTCACCTAAAAAGTTTACAGAGGTGGTATTTTTTGAAGTGCGTTGCAAACAATGTCACGATCAAGCACGCCACCTTCGTTTTCACAAAAATAGTTAAATTTTGACGCCGGTGCACGCTGATGATGCAACAACGACCACCTTAAAGTTGATATTACCCTATAATTTTCGTCAGATTACTTGAATTCAGTGAGGTTCTAACGAATACTTCTCGAATAGAGGATCAAGTTTTAAAACATGACGTGTAGGAAAAGTAACTAACCAGTGAAGGATGATCGCATGCTTCCATGAGCTGCTCATGCAGGGCGCTATTTACGGAAGTCATGGGTTGCGCTGTGGCCGCTTTCTCCCGCTTAGCGAACCCTGCGGCTGATCCACCACAACCTTCGGAAATCTGCGTCATTAGGGTGGGTTCACTGGCACCTGTGAAAAAATATGATGAGGGGTAGTCGTAACGGAGATGACGTAGGCGTTTTAAGACACACCAAGTGCTTTTTTCCAATACCCATAAGCTTAACGTTTTAAACAACTGGTTGCAATTAGTTACGCTTTTATTTGATAAGTTAGCTGAGCTAGTTACATAAGCGGGTAGGCAGCTAGAGCTACCAGAGCTGCTAGAGCTGGAGGGGTTTATTGCTTTAGCAGGTAATGACAACATGCATGGTACACTCGACAGAAGCACAACACCGAACGTTGCATTTTCAACGAGAAGCCATTCTGTGCGTTCTGCAGGCACTTCGGGCACTTATATCTATGAGTCTATTAGTCAATCTTTTTATATAAATAGCCGGCAGAATTTGGGTACTTTTATGATTATGTGCCTAATAAGGGGTTGAACAGAAACAATAATGGAGGATGGGAGGGTTTTACAAGTACTGTATAGTCATGACAAAAATAGAGTGAAAGTCTTGTAGCATACGATGCTGAACCCTTTCCTCCATAAAACTGTGGCACAAAACCACGGGCTGCAGTATGAGGGTATGCTTCACAGGTGCTTGACAATTCGTATCTACCGAGGAATTACGAGAACATGTATTTGTAAATAAATGAGAGAGCTTTAACAAAGACCGACTTGAACAGCATTGACTCAACAAACGCGAAGCACAAATGCCGCAGGGTAAGCAGAAGAAAAACCCTAGCATCATGCGCGGAAATTGAGTATTTCACCACAGATTCACGTCATATGTCAGAACAGCTTTGGCAAAAGACCTTATTGAGGTGTAATGGTAGTGATACGTCGGCTCTTGTTGCAATGCTGGCTGATTTCATAGGATTTAATGTGTAACTACGTTGATACAGGCATATCGTCAGGTTAAAGTCATTAGTAGTTAAGCGCGATAAACTGAAGTTTGTCTACGAGCAGAATCCAGGGCTACCACTTTCGAAAACGGAAGATCTACATTTCAACTTAGCACTTATAGAGTTCCTAATATCTATGTTGGGTTTTGCAGTGTTACACAACATTAAACAACCACTTATGTAAAACACGTGCGACTATTCAACATACATGTCTGTGAGTGTAACATTTCTACATTGTGAGGGCTAGGAATGAGATAAGCTCTCAGCATGAACACACAACAGCAAGCGCGATGGGAGGAAAACCAAGCACCACATTTACCTAATTTTGCATTGACAATATCACCTGCCGAATCAGTTACATCATCAGTATTCAACACGCTAAAGCATATTCATAAAATACCCTCAATCAACCAAACAAACACTAAGTAACAAGAAGGCACCATTGCCATCGCTCAACGCAGCACGACAGCCCAAGGCCGAGGACCCACGACACTGTCCCCATGGACCCACCGCATGAGACAACCGTTCGTGCCAGCTGCCACGCGCCCTGACCAGCCACCTAGTTTTACATTCAGACGTTACTGCTGGCGCTACCGCTCTTAACATATTGATGACAATGATGGTAATAACGCTCGCGAGCCCAACGCCGCCTACCGCTCCATGGTTGTGAACACTAAGTGCGGCCTATGCGTGAAACGCCTGTGCGCTCCGAGGCGAAAAGCGACTTTACAGCAGTTGTTGGCACCCCTCCCCACGTTATTTCAAATCGTATACAATTAACAGCTGAAAGAAATCAGCCACACAATATCTAACAAAAGATAATAACGTATGCCCTTAAAGAATGTCCGTGCACCCCGACACCGCTGCCGGTAGACACTGCTGCACTGTCTGGTTCGGTGGCTTCACCCTCAGTACCAGTACTGCAGCGTCAACATGGCCGTCGGCACGAGATAACGTCACTCGCGCCAACACGTCTTCTGGTTGCGACCAGAAATCATGAGGGCACCTTCCTGCAGGATATTGTGCAGGTCTCGGGCGTGTGCATCTCCAAACCTCACGACCGTTTCCTGGCCAACAGTGAAGACGATGTGCAGAAGACAGCCAGCTGCGGGTTACATTACTCCTGCTGCTTACACTCCAAACACTCGATAAAACAACGCAGTGGGGTAAAATTAAGGGGCTTCGGGCACCTTTTTGTAGCGGGGTGGACCACACTCACGGTGTGCGATGGTCAGTATTTCTAGCAAATATACAGGCGGCGAACAAGGCACCACCCTCATCTAAAGCAAAGGTCGCTTTTTTCAACTCCTTCATTGAAAAATAAAGTGAGGGGAGCAGAGTGCAACTCCTCAACGCCTCGATTCACCGAGTTGTGTTATTTGAGACAGGCAGCTACGCGAAGCATTATTTAGCTGAATGACTTGCTTGACAACCACTGGCATCCACCCAGCAACCAGGCACATAAGAGGCAGCCCCAAGGAGACATCATCTCTATAAGGTGGTCCTCCTCTCTCGCCAGGCACAACAGCTGATCGAGTGATCGGTGCCCACCATCCCGCACAGTACGTGTCACGGACGTAGCAATGCCCCCGCGTCGAGCCGCAGGACAAAGAAGCAACGACGCCTGACTCCCTGAGCCAGAGATAAAAAAGCTACATACAGAAACTCAACGCTCCAGGCTTTGCATACAATCGACGTGCGCTAAGGCTTGCTCCCCGAATGCAGACCACATGGCGATAGTATCAACTAAACCAACGTTCATAAAGAACTATAAAATGGTTATAACTTTGCCACAAACGCGAAGCGAAGCAGTGAACGCGATAGCAACGAATTGAAAGGTCACGTGCAAAATGACCAGCAGACCCGAAGGTGCCCTCGTTTCTCAGGGACAAATG
Source organism: Rhipicephalus annulatus (assembly GCA_013436015.1). Classification (NCBI taxonomy): domain Eukaryota; kingdom Metazoa; phylum Arthropoda; class Arachnida; order Ixodida; family Ixodidae; genus Rhipicephalus; species Rhipicephalus annulatus. Next base: position 6,606 of record WOVY01002720.1, on the reverse strand, counting down.
ACGCACGAAACGCACTCTCATGTACAGATGAACACAAATAAGCGTCTCAGTTGTTACCTCGCAGTGTCTGAAAAGCGTGCTCTTTTCGCAAACCTAGACTGTGCAACAATGAGAGTGACATTCGTGCGCCTGGTAACTAAAGCAGAATTGTTCTGGTAAAAGCCAAACGCCCGTCAAGACGTATGATCCGCCGTTCCGCGATATAAGGACGCGCAAGTGAAGGTAGACACCCTGCTCATTGCGGTGCAAAGTGCGCGTCGGAGATGAGCGCGTGGCCACCGCGTCATGATGATGTTTCTACGCGCACTCATTGCGCCATTTTGCTGGAAATGCCAAAAACACTATACCCCCCCCCCCTCGGAGCCCGTCAACAGTGGTAAGTGGTAGATATAGATAGCTTGCTGTTAGAACATTGAGAATGTGCTCCTCGGTGGCTCACTGGTTGACACCTCGCACTCACGATAAAGAGGACCCAAGTTCTACTCTGCGTGCTGGAGTCTGTGTCTGTTTCTGGATATTTACTCCAAGCATTTTCTTATATATATATATATATATATATATATATATATATATATATATATATATATATACATATATATAGATATATATTAGACCAAATTGTAATGTAAATATGGAGAAAAGTTGAGGATAAGATAACTTGCCGTGGGCAGGATTCGAACCTGCGACCTTCGAATGACGCGTTCGATGCTCTACCACAGAACTACCACTACAGCTATCCCTCCAGCCACTTTATAGGGTTTATATGTGAATTAAACGTGGGAGTGTCAGTCAGCGCCACTAGTAGCCATGGCGGCCAGTGTGGCACACTCTTTTGAGCCTGTTTGGTGTCACGTAGCACGTGAACTTGTTACGAGTGGGCTGCTGACCAATTGTTCCTCGTGTGCAACCTAAAGGCAGTAAGTCTGGCATTACGAGACCCTCGTTAATGAATAAGGAAAGAAGTGTATACCTAAGGGCTTGTTTTTCAATGCTTTTACACAATATTAATTAGATCTAACACACAATAATGCTAAGAAAAGTATAGGGGAAGATGTTAAACCAAATTGTAATGTAAATATGAAGAAAAGTGGGTGAAAAGATAACTTGCCATGGGCAGGATCGAAACCTGCGACCTTCGAATAACGCGTTCGATGCTCTACCACTGAGCTACCACTACAGCTATCCCTCTAGCCAGTTTATAGGGTTTATATGTGAATTAAACGTTGGAGTGTCAGTCAGCGCCACCAGTAGCCATGGCGGCGAGTGTGGCACGCTCCTTTGAGCCTGTTTGGCGTTACGTACCACGTGAACTTGTTACAAGACATTATTTCATAACTTTTTCAATGATTTCCTTGGCGTTATTGTGTGTTACATCTCATTAATATTGTCTAAAAACATGAAAAACAAGCCCTTAGGTAAACAATTCCTATGTATATATATATATATATATATATATATATATTATAACGTGATAACGACGCCCGCGACGACGCCGACAACAGCGGCGAAATTTAGCCGAGAGATTTCATATAATTGCTATCCGAATAAAAACTTGTGGATCTCACGTACAGTGGAAATCGATGATGTGCGACGCACAAATGAGGAAGGCTGATATGTCACATTACAATCTGTACAACGCTACGAGGTAGACGTAAATTACGCCGTCAATGAGTTCCATGTCATGATTATCATGTTTGTGTCTGGCATTTATGTTCGTCATGCATTCCCATCACGTCACACCGAGTTAGGTATATGTAGAGCTAGTTAAACGGCGATAAGTGCACTATGAGCGTAGCATGTAGTGAAGTTTTACATGACACGCATAAAATGATTATGATCTTTAGACGTGTTATTATCTTCGTCGTCTATTCAAGTCACGTCATAGCAAATCCCTCATATGTGAAGCTAGCGAAACGACCACGAGCGCACCATGAGCGTGGCGTGTAGTCATGACTTGCATGACATGCATATCACGATTTTCATCTCAGGGCCTCTCACGTATGTTTACCGTGTGGTGAAGTCATACCATACCAGTTTTGCAATGTGTCATGTGACCGAAACAACCACAGAAGCAGCAAACTATGACATGTAAGTCATTACATTGATGACATAAATATCGTGATTGTGATGTTATGAATAGTTACCTATACTCATCATAGAGTTTGTGTTATGCTATACAAATTTTGGCATAGGTCCCATGTTTGAATGGCCAGGAGTGCTGAAAGTCGTTGGTGGATAGATAGATAGATAGATAGATAGAAAGATAGATAGATATATAGATAGATAGTTAGATAGATAGATAGATAGATAGATATAATAAAAGTCACCAAAGATTGCTAATGCCTCGAATTTAAAACCATCTGCGAGTAGAAAAACCTCAACGTGCCGACAAACACGAACAGGCCACAGCCACAGATTTCGCTCTCAAGGAAGCACACCACTTGATGCTAGCCATAGAAGTTCCGCTTAAGTCTGCTCTTTGCGTGTCAGATAAAAGTTTCTTTCGAGCCACAACCACTGTCATCCTATGCTCCAAAAGCTCCATATTGGGGCAGCCAGTACAGGGTCTCGGAATGAGACACGCTCTTAGAACAAAACATACACAAGCATAGCAGACGCGGTGAGACCAAACCAAGCACCGCATTTATGCAGCTAGTTTTTATTCGACGATACCACCAGCTGAATAAAAATATCACCTAGCGAATTAAAAGGTAAAGTATTCATATAAAAACAATAAATAAAAATAACAACAAAAGTAACGTAAAGGCGGCGTCGCCAACGCTCGACGCACCACGAGGGCCCCGCGGCAGACGACACGCGGTGCCGTCCCCACGGACCTACCTCGTGAGACAACCGTTCGCGCCAGGCACCACGAGCCCGACTCGCCAATCTTTTTAGACTGGCCACCTAATCACGCTGCCAGACGTCACTTCTGGCACTAAAGCCTTAGGTATAATGATGATGATGATGATGATAAACGCTCGTGAACACAAAGTCAGCAACCATTCGATGATTTCCCCCGCAGGGGCGCCTGCGCAAGTAGGCGTTTGGTGTGTAGCGACACCACGGACCCGAGCTAACGGGGGAGTTTCTACTCCCTCCCACGCCTAGCCGTGCGTGGCTTTGCCGTGTCCGGGGAAAAGGGGATCCTGGGGGTTGAGCCGACGCTGGGTGCTTGGACCTTTAAGGCCCCCCGGCAGAGGCAACACACCCCTTTGGCCCCGGCTTCACGTAAGACGGCACCCCTGGGCTGACCCACCCAGGGGAAATCGGCAGTCGCCTTTTCCTATCTCTCTCTCCCTACATCTTCATCTTTTGTTCTCACTTTACATCTTTCCTGTCTTCTCCTCACTTCATTTTACTTCCAATTTTCCTGGCGGCAAGGGTTAACCTAGTGTAAATATCCAACCTTGGGTAGATATATTAGGTTATAGCGGCCATGTACGGCTGGCGCCTGCACCTCCTTCGCGTCTCGCTGCGTCCCCTTGTTGGGCTCGGTGGTGGGTGGCTGGCATGGCCGCCGAATAAGCTATCAAATTTATGGGATCCCCTAGCCCTTTCACAAATAATCGCCCCTCCAAGAGGTGGCGCACCGACGCAATTTTGAATTGGTTCCAAACAAAAAAGATAACTTCCCCAAGTACCACGTTATCCACTGTGAAAGTACAGACAAGAAAGCTAGAACTATTTCACCTTTCCTTGTGTCCAAATGTCTCATAGAAACGCTGGGCGCAGGCTACAAGGCCACAAAGACCGCCAGTGGTGACCTGTTACTTGAAATAAAAGACAATGCACAGTACCAAAGGCTACATAAACTCACAGCATTTGGGGATCAGCCTATCACAATCACACCGCATCGAACCATGAACACAGTGAAGGGTGTTGTATCAGATGGAGACCTGATGGACCTCTCTGATGATGAACTTCTAACAGGCTGGAAAGAGGAAAACGTCATTCAGGTGCAGCGTATCAAAATAAGAAGAGAAAATAAGGAAATCCCAACGAAGCACATCATACTAACTTTCGCATCTAGCACCCTCCCCACTGAAATAGCCACAGGATATCTTAAACTGCCAGTTAGACCATACATACCCAACCCGCGGTGCTGCTTCAAGTGTCAGAGGGTTCGGGCACGGCTCCCAGAGCTGCCGAGGACAGATTACCTGCGCGAAATGCGGCACCAAAGGTTCATACCGCTGACGATGACTGTCAGCTACAAGTGCACTGTGCAAACTGTGAGGGTGACCATCCTGCCATATTCCAGGTCATGCGTGGCCTAGAAAATGGAAAAGAAATTATTAATACAAAGTTTAAATTGAACATAAGCTTCAGTGAAGCGCGGCAGCGCGTTTCCCCGCATTTTGCTGGGAACACATCGTATGCCGAAGTGGTGCGAGGGGGGTCAGCACCACTTCGGTTTTCGGCAATGCCTTGGACCACGCCCAGCGTGCCGAGGCAAACGCCACAAACCCCCATGGGTGGAGCAGCCTCGGCTGCCCCACCCGCCTTGACTACAGCCCCACCGAAGGCCCTGTGAACCTTGGCAGCAGCCAGGGCACCACACAAACTAAAGAGGTCGCCTCGACCTCCAGCCCGGTGGGGTTTAAGGCTCCGTCTGTCACGACGAAGCCTACAACGAAAGCAACATTATCTGTCGTCTCTCCTGAGGCGATGGACACATCAACTGCACCGGCGCAGACTGCGCCAAAAGAGCGGCGGGGTTCCCTCGACCGCTCTAAAAAGACAAAACTGTAATTACAGGGCCTTCTAAAGGCTCTGTAAGATAAGTCACTTCTCTCTTTAGACACCAGCCACACTCATTTCGTACACACAAGCACTTCTTTACTCCCATAATGGAGACCACAAATTATACAATGGAACGTCAGAGGACTACTTCGAAACCTCGACGATGTCCAAGAACTTCTACACAAACATTCTCCAAAAGTGCTGTGTGTACAGGAAACACACCTAAAATCCAAGAATACAAATTTTTTGCGTCAATATGTTGTCTTCCGAAAGGACAGAGATGATGCTGTGGCGTCATCTGGTGGTGTAGCCATTATAGTTTAATCGAGGAGTAGCATGCAGTCATCTACACTACTAACATCCCTAGAGGCAGTGGCTGTTCGAGCAGTTCTATTGAATAAGCTCGTCACCATCTGCTCGTCTATACATACCGCCGCAACACCGCCTGGAAAAACATGATTTTCAGTCTTTAATAGATGAGTTTACCAGAACCTTATTTGGTTCTAGGGGACCTGAATGCGCACAAGCGGTTTTATGGGGTGATTCTCGCTGCGACGCACGAGGTCGTCTCATTGAACAGTTCCTTTTTTCCTCCGGCGCCATGTCTGTTGAATAGGAAAGAGGCAACATATTATAAACCTTGCCAACAAAACCTACTCTTCCATAGATCTCAGCATCGCATCTCCTTCACTTGTACCATTACTCCAATTGAAAGTTCTAAAATTAATCCCTATGGAAGCGACCATTTTCCTGTCGTTTTGAGTACACAAACATCATACGAATATCCTCCACGAGTTCCCAATGGCTTATACACAAAGCCAACTGGGAACAGTTTCATAACAAAGCTCACTTATCTTGGGACTGACATATGTGGGGCTAAGCATAGATGAAGCTGTGCAGTACTTCACAGCTCTCCTTATTACACAGCAGCCAATTGCATCCCACAAACATCTGGACAGCCCGGCAAGCGACACGTCCCCATGGTGGACACAGAGTGTCGTAATGCGCGAAAGGAACAGAACAGGGCATGGAAGTTGCGGCGCAAATCGCCCGACAGCGTGAAAACCTTGCGAGCTTAAGAAAATAAAAGTCTCAAGGCAGGAGAACGCGTCGGCAGGCCAGAAGAGAAAGCTGGCACAAGTTTTTATCGGGGATTAATTCTTATACCCAAGAGGCTAAAGTCTGGAACATGGTTGGTAGAGTAGCAGGAAGACAAGTGCATTCACTCCCACTCGTGAACACACAGGGGTGACAGCCTGGAAGATCAGGCGAACTTCCTCGGTGCACACTTCGAGCAGGTCTCTAGCTTCTTCACACTATACTGAAGCTTTTCTAAGATACAAAGCAAAAATCGAAAAGCAGAAACTGGAATACAAGTGTACAAAAATACGAGCATACAACCAACCTTTCAACTTAGGCTGAGCTACAAACATCACTAAATTCCTGCAGTAATTCTGCCCCAGGCCACGACCATGTCATGTATGAAATGTTGAAAAACCTGCCGCTTGAAACTCGAAAAAACTTTACTCTCCCTATACAATGCTATCTGGCTTCTGGCACATACCTACTTCCTGGAAAGAAGCCATTGTTATCCCTATTTTGAAACAGGGCAAGGACCCTTCCTCTGTTTCAAGTTATAGGCCAATTGCACTAACCAGCTGCCTTTGTAAACTCTTTGAAAATTGATAAACCGCCGACTTTTATATTTCCTTGAAACACACAATCTGCTTGACCAATACCAATGTGGGTTTCGAGAGGGTAGATCTACCACCGACCATCTGGTGCGTATCGAGGCACAGATCCGAGACGCTTTCGTCCACAAACAATACTTTCTTTCTGTGTTTCTCGATATCGAAAAGG
>WOVY01002719.1:0-50358 GCA_013436015.1 Rhipicephalus annulatus | reverse complement strand
GCCGCGGTAATGCCAGTATCACTTTATTTTCGCGTATGCTTTAACACACTTTCACTTTGTATGCTTTTGTTGTACGCTAATGTACAGGGAGTCACTGAACATGATAGAGACCGTGTATAGAATTAATTGACTAATTAAAAAAAATCCTGACGCCCAACTTAAACCGATCGGCTATACTTCAAAGTGAACTAATATTGTTTCCCATTCTTTATAGTTTGTTTCAATGCAATACCAAATCTCCGCGATCGCCATCACGATTTTAACCGCCTTCCTCGCCATCATGATTTTAACTGCGGACAAGTTTGTATGTACAGTATCTGGTAAGCTAATCTGTTTGCAGGTAAATACTTGGCTATGGCACTTACCCGTAATGAAGTTGCACCTGAAGATGCAAATATTGCAAAGTTTCTTCAAGTAGCTTTTGTTAATCTGCACCAGCAAATACGCTGGTACTTTAGGAAAATCGGAATGTGCGTTCTCAATTTCAGGTTATAACTTTCAGCGAAGAAAACACCCTAAGCTCTGCTCCCTCTGCGTGGACTACTAAATCAACTTGCCTCACTAGCAGCTCATAATTTCTCAAACTGCATCGTGAGGCAAAACTAAACGGGTGCAAGCACGAGGAGACAACATGGCAGTTGTAGGCGATAGATTCGGTTGGTGCCGGGCATGTGGTGGCGCATTTCGGAAGTGACGAAAGGCGCTGCGAGATGCACGTGCACACTTTGTATAGTTGCTGTATTGGACAGCAAACTTTTCTTATCTGAGCAGTTTTACCAAAGGAAGCTTCATCATATGGCGTGATAATGAAGCGAATCCACAGGTTGAACCACATCATAGCCTCGCTGTGCTTTTGTACTTTTTTAGCTCGCAAAAATTATTGTACATATAAGTGACAACTTGCCAGTAATAAGGCAGCACTTGTTTCTTTACCATATGATCATCTCCGGTGTGCTGCTGCCTCAATACTTCAAATTCTAAGCATTTACACCATTGTATGCTAACTTTTCCTTCAAAGTGAGACAAGCCACATGTGTATCGTAGATCAAGAAGCATGCCAGTTTTACGTACTTGCAAGGTAAACATCAGAAATGCACAGTTGATCAAAAATACTAGTTTAATGGTGCATCTACATAGCAGAGCACCTGTGGCACCTCGGGAACAAGATAATGCCACATATGTTACAAGAGATAATTAAAAAAGACAGGGGACGTTCCGTGAACAAATAGAAACAAAAATAAAATGGCACGTGGCAGCGAGCGAAGGCGGCAAAGGGGGGGGGGAGCCCGTGGGACTTCGGCGGATGAACGTAAGGTGTGTGTTTAATATGTGGAAGAGAAAAAAAAACAAAATTTTGACGACTGAAATGAGGGTGACTTAGTGAGTGCGCTCATGACAAGAGTAAACACGGTTATTATTTTTTTTTCAAATCTCTCTTGAAAGCCAGAAAAATCTGTATGTGGTGCAGCCTGACAGAAGGTTCGTGAAGGCAAATTATGAATTCGTCGTTGTACAAAGGCCCATTTTTTTTTTCATGCGCACCATCCCCGCCGCGGTGGTCTAGTGGCTAAGGTACTCGGCTGCTGACCCGCAGGGCGTAGGTTCGAATCCCGGCTGTGGCGGCTGCATTTCCGATGGAGGCGGGAATGTTGTAGGCTTGTGTGCTCAGATTTAGGTGCACGTTAAAGTACCCCAGGTGGTCTAAATTTCCGGAGCCCTCCACTACGGCGTCTATCATAATCATATAGTGGTTTTGGGACGTTAAACCCCACATATCAATCAATCAATCATGCGCACCATAAATAGTGCTCAGAATTTAATTGCATATGTTGTTTTCATCCTCGCTGTATTCCGTGCTGTTATGATGTAAAAAAAAAGTAGCACGCTGAAGTGGTGCTGCTTTTGGGTAACAGTTTGAAAATTGCGGGGTGCATGAATGCGGAATACTGCCGCTTACACTCAAATCACTCTTGTGGTCACCTCCCACTGTTTGCAGCATGTGTTGTGTATACACAGCTGCATATTTCCTAGCTAGAAAAATTTTGTTTTAGGTGTTTCACGCCATTTTCCATGTAACTATTCCACAATTGCACACACTGATCAGCAGGCTTTCAATTGCGCTGAAGGACACAAGTGCCATAAAATTCATAGTCGATTCTTTCAAGAAACCGTATGTAAAGGCTGAAGCTTCATGCGTACATACACACACACATACCATAGTGTTTTTTGTACTTTATGAAAGCTGCGAAGGTCTCATGTGCCTCCAAGCGTAACCTGTCTTATTTATTCTCCATCACCGCAAAGTTTTGGTAGTTTCAAATAAAAGTACTTTGCGCATGGCCACTTTTGGGTAATTTTTTTTGTGTAGGTGTTATTTGAGCAGCCTACAGTGTTTACTTTATAAGCCTGTATGTATATGTTGCATTATAAGGATGCAGAATGTGTGTAGCTGTACAATATAGATGAAGTGTAAAAATTAAGTGTGTCTATTGTAGTGTTCTTGCAACCAATCTTACCCCCGTATTCTAGAATGTCCCTCCACTCAACGCTTCACCTTCACTTGAGATGGCTGATGGGAGCGCCGTCTCTAAGCAGAGAAAATTGCTGCATGTCAGCAATAATCTGCTGTGATTCTCGAGTAGCGCAGTGTCGCTTTCAAACAAGCAGCGGCACAGTGCTCAACTCTGTCAAGTGAAGGGTGAAAGTCGAGTCGGGGAGCGTTTATGAATATGGGGGTTAGTTTTGTTGTCTTGTTAGCCTGCCATTAACACTGGATTGATGCTACTTTGCTCTAGCTGTACAGTGCTCTCCAAGGCTCAAGGAGGCACCGCACGGGGAAGGCTCGGAGCAAACCATGCGTGAGTTTCCTTTCATTGTTACACTATGCACGTATTAAGTGATAGACTTTACTGTATGCTATTTGTATTGTGCAAGTTTTTGGGGACATACAACTTCCAACACTTATATGTTCTGACGAAAATCACGCAAGAATAAGAGAAGCTTGTGCAAAATTATGCAAGAGTGTAAGAAGCTTTGCAGAAGTCTGTGAAATGAAGTTTCGAAATTTCGTGGCAATGTGTCATTGTACAGTAGTCAACAGTCTTGCTCAGCATGCTTGACTGCAGGGCTCCCGGCTGCACAGGCGCATCTACGGAGTGCCTGATGCATGATGGGCCAAATGTCAGCCTGCACACTGGTGCCTCTTATCCCCGTTTGTCTGTTACATCAGTGTTTCTTGTAAAGGGGATCAACTGTGCTACCTTTTTTTTCAAATGTAATGAGTTCTTTTGCCAGATTATTGTTGTTTTAAGGTAGAGCCTCACATTTCTATAAAATACTGAAGATTCTATTTTCCTTATAGATGCTATGAAGTCACTCCTTGTGTTACAATAGAGTGAACACTGTTTTGAGAAAAGCTACTTTATGGAGTTAACTCACTCCATATTGACTTAACACACAGAATTGGTGAAAACTACTCTCCATTCCAGCTGCATTAGCAATAATATTCATTTGCATACTTCTGTTTCTTTTGTTTGTTTGTTGGCTGGAGGTTTGGAGTATAGGGTGGCCAGAGGGCACTGTGTAGTCTTTCTTCATCTTCCCAATTTTGTGAACATCAATTGATAGCCATATGGGAAGCAGCCAGCATGCTGAAACAGCGGTGCAAGCATGCAAGATGTTCACCATTGCATGCAGTCAGTTGCTGTGAGCAACCTACTGCATACAATTAAGTGCGAGTGGTGAACTAACGCTGCACTATGTGTGCCTCCTGGAAAGCTGCAATGGTAAAGTGCCACAATCGTATAGTAACGTGGATAACATCGCAATTTGTTTGTTGAATAATTTTGCAACAGAATCAATGGAGTTTTGGATAAATTTGTGTATCTGCCTGGTTCATCAAAGCTACAGAGTCAAATGCGGTATATACTCGCGTATTATGTGTACTTTTTTTGTCAATCCGGTCATGTGCGAAGCTAGTAGGAATCGCGGGTCTAAAAGCTCAACTGGGAATATATGTTGCAGGCGCTGTCACAGCTGTCTCAAAGCGGATTGTCATTTGTTTGCTAAGTCTGTTCAAATGCCCCCATTTTCTTGAAGTTCTTCCGAACAGTGCTCACAAAAACCAGTTCCCACGACAGGGTTATGCCAGAGAACATAAGTACTCTCCAATAATTGTCGGGAACCCAACGTAAAGTAAGATGAAGACAAGGAAGCGCGATGCCAACACAGTGCTGTGTGTGTCGCCCTTCATGTGTGTGTGTGTCCATTCCTTGTCCCAGTCTTCTATTGCGTTGTGTTCGCTCCGATATCTAACAAACACACCCAAGCTTCTATGCTAAGTGTTATTCAACGCACTCTTCTGCTGGCTCCCATACTGAATATTGCATGTCGAAGAACTCCACGCTGATGTGCTTAGCGGTAGCACGGTTTCAGTTTTCTTCGGTAAGCTTTATAACAGCAATCTGCCTCGTATATAATTATTGTAGCCTATCACAAGGAACGGTAAAAGCGCAATGGCCAGATGGCGAAACGGAAAAAAAAAATGAGTGCGAAAACCTGCCTCATCTAGTTGATGTGACAGGTCCTTGCACGCGTTCAACATCTGTGCTGTGTCTCGGGAATACATTCTTGCCATGGAAGAGGTGGGAAGATAGGAGGCAAACCTTTAGGCATTTCGGACTACACATAAACAGGTTTCAGTTTTCAAGTTCGATATTCTAGGGAAAGCATAAAAGTTCATGGAAGAAGGGACCTTGCACTCAGTCCATTTTGTGTAAGACTGCACTCGCCTGCTCGACAAGAGATGTGCCTGACCAGAGCATCATGAAGTCAAATGTGTCTGTGTGTGTGCTGGCAAGGTGGCTTGGGCTGGTCGGGGAGGGCAAAGTATGCGAGCAAAAAGTTTCTTGTAGTAAAGCAGGCTGGCTAATTATACTGGTGAGCAAATTATGTGAGGATGCAAATTGTGCAAGTAAATATGGTATGTACTCTTGTATGTTTCAGCTCTATTGCTACGGATCCTGCGGATCCAACTTGGCATCCGGCAGCAACAAAGAGAGGTTCTGCAGGAGGTGCGACTGCTGAAGCACAAGGTACGGGTCTTGTCCGTGCCTCAGCACGCCCAGCCAGCACAGCGCCCCTCTGACCTTCCCCGGCTGCCTGCTGGTACAATTGGAGAAGTGGAGGCAGCAGAGGCAGCTGTGCAGAGTAAAGCTGTGGCTACGGCTTTGGTGTATATTTCTTGATTTTTAATATGCCTATGTAACATGCAGAAATTTAGTACTGCTTTAAGATACTGTGTTTCGGGAAACAAACTAGTCAGGTTATCTCATGAGCCACTGTACTACAGTCGAATATGAATAATTCGTACTCAAAGAGGCCAGAAAATTTGTTCAAATTAAAAGAAGTTCAAAATAATGAAGTTACCATAATTACTTGAATCTAACACGCACCTTTTTTCCGGTTAAGAGAGTTCATAAATCGCATGTGCGTTGGAATCGAGTACGAAAAAAAAATGAATATGGTCATTCTATTGCCATCGCCACTTACAAAAGGGCCGCCCCCTACGTGCGTCGGCATGGTGCGTCGGTCATTTCTGCCTATGTGTTTCCCATGCGCGGCACTTCATACGTGTGCTGAGGAGTTTGTCATCTTGTAGTACATTAGCATAACATAACATAACATAACTTTATTTTCCTTAAAGACCCCTCGAGGGGGTATTACATAAGGGGTGAGTAAACATATAAATTTTTTTTGTTACCACAAATTTTTATCACGAAAAGTGGACACATAATCGATCAAAAAATGATGATGAGCATTCAGTGGTGACGACATCATGGGGAAGGTCATTCCAGTCTTTTGCTGTCCGAACAAAGAAGGACATGGAAAAGGTGGTCGTCTTAATCCTCGGCCGGGCAACTTGAAGGAAATGACACGTGCGGTGAGATATGCGGGCCGGTGGGGCGATGTAGGGATGACGAAGGGTGCTGTAAAAAAACTTATGAAAAAGGCTGAGACTAGAGATGCGGCGGCGAATGTCAAGGTTTAAAATAGCCGATTCTTTTTTGAGTGATGTTACACTTGTATTGTAGGAATACGAAGAATGAATGAATCTGATGGCACGGTTTTGAACTGCCTCGAGTGAGTCGATCAGATAGGCTTGGTGTGGGCTCCAGACTGCGGATGCGTATTCTAATTTGGATCGGATGAGGGACTTGTAGGCCTGTAGCTTGACAGTTTTAGGTGCGTGCCGGAGGTGACGTTTCAGGAAACCCAGAGATTTGTTCGCTGATGATATAATGTTAGTAATATGCGTGCACCAGTTTAGATCATTACATATGGTGACACCGAGATACTTGTATGACTGCACGTGTTCGAGGGTAACGCTAGCAATTACATAAAGGAACAGAAAGGGGTTGTGGCGGCGGTGAAATGAAACGATCTTGCATTTGTTGGGATCAAGTTTCTTGAGCCACAGGTCACACCATTCTTGAACGTGGTTTAGGTCATCTTGGACAGCGGCTTGATCAGTGGGGTTGGTAATTGGTTGGTATATTACGCAGTCGTCGGCGAACAAACGGATACAAGAGGAGACACATGAAGCTAGGTCGTTTATGTAAATCAGGAAGAGAAGGGGCCCGAGTACGGAGCCTTGGGGGACACCTGACGCTACTGGAACGGAACTAGAGTGTACTTCATCGATGGAGACAATCTGCGAGCGGTTAGTTAGAAATTCCGCAATCCAATTTACTATGTCATGATGTATATTTAAAGATCTAAGTTTCATTAGGAGCCGCTTATGGGGTACCGTATCGAACGCTTTCGAGAAATCTAAAATTATGGCGTTCGTCTGCAGATTAATCTCAAGATTGACATGCAAATCCTGAACAAAGAGGGCTAATTGGGTTTCGCAAGAATAACCTTTGCGAAAACCATGCTGTGCGGGGTGGAAGAAGTTATTGCCGTCAAGAAAATGAATGATTTTCATCATCGACGGCATGGTAGGGCCGACTCCAAAAACTCGACGAGTGCACCACAATGCTGCTTCTAAAAGAAATGTCGTCGCGTGTGCCGGAACGGACAGAAATCCGGCCGCATTGTGGTCATTCGGAGTTCCCGAAACGTGCGTGCGGGACTGGCGGAAACAAAAGCAGAATATTGTCGACAGCAAAGATTCACGCAAAGGCTTCAGTGGACCACAGCAGGGTCGGTTTCCACAAATTGAAGAGCTGCTCGGCGAGTATGTGATTAAGCAGTGAGCGGCACAGCGGCCCGTGACGACAGAACTGCTCCAAGTGCAGGCTATGCAGTTAGCCTTAGAAAAAGGGCTAATGCAGAGCCATTTTAAAGCGAGCAGGTGCTGGCTAACGAACTTTATGAAGAGAAAAGGCTTTTCCCTCCGAAGGCGAACGCGCATATGCCGGAAGTTGCCGGAGGAGTACGAAGAAAAGCTTCAGAGTCTTCAGAGGTTCCTCCTAAACTTGCGGCACAACAACGGCTACCTGCTTGGGCAAATCGGGAATGCCGATCACACGCCTCTTTACTTCGACATGCCTGGCACCACAACCGTCTAGGAGAAGGGGGCGAAGCAAGTTTGTGTACTGACATCGGGCCACGGTAAAACTAGAGTGACAGCAATGCTCTGTTGCATGTCAGATAGGCATAAGCTTCCCCCGTACTTCATATTTAAACGGAAGACGCTCTCAAAAAAAGTCGTTTTCGCGAGTGGTGTGATCAAGCGGGCCAACGAGAAAAAAAGGTGCGCGTTGCAACCGATGTCTTAGTTTTTTTTTTTGTCGTGGAAACCGGGCGCGCGTTACAATCGAGGGCGCGGTAGGATAGAGTAAATACGGTAAACGTGCGGAGTGCTCACCATGCAGTGATGCATGTGCATGGAGAAGTTTTATTCACAAATTACAGGACATCCGTCATTAATTAAAGTAGTCAATACATGTCTGTACACGTTGGCCTTGCAACGAGTCAAGTTTTGCGTGCAGTTTGCAAAGCATTTGTACTTCGGCTTCAGTATTCTCCTGGCAAAAGAAGTTGCGCGCGGCAATGTCCAGTGCTGACACTCTTCGAAGACAACTGTGTTTCCACTGTTACCATCTGCGCTGCAGCCGGAGCGTGGCCAGCACATGATGAGAATGGAGGAGCGTCTCCACCTGAAGAGAAGCAGATTGGCATTCGAGAGAGAAACACTCCGCGGCAGCTTTTTTTTTTTCTCTTCATGCGCGATGTTGAAAGGAGAAGAGTCTCTACATAGCAGGAACGAAAAACAGGGAAGCGTGACACCGGCGCGTTGCAGATCGGCATGAGGGAGCCAACTCTCTGCGACAGCTTTTTTCCCCCTCTTTCTCTTCATGCGCAGTGTTAAGAGGAGAAGGGTCTCTACGTACGTGGCAGGGACGGAAAAAGCCGAAGCGGGGCACAGAAATGTCGCAGATTGGCATTTGGCAAACATTCCACCGCAGTCTTTTCTTTCCTTTTCTTCATTTTCTTCTTCAAGCACAGCGATGAGGTGTCTGAAGTGCCACCGCAGGATTGGGCGGGATGCTGAGAGCATTTTCGGAGCGCGGTATAGCTTTGATACGACCACAGCGTCAGTTCAAATTAAGTGTGTTGGAATTAATGAGATTCGACTGTATTTACTATAGTCTGTGAAGTCCGAGTGAACGGTCCTAACCTAGCAGACGATGTAGGCGGCATCGTGTGTTTGATGGGCAGTGACTAGCAATAGCCTGCTTAAAACAGACATTCAGTAATTTTGTTCATTTATCACCCTATTTCGTGTCCGCTGGGGCTCTCTCTACTTTGAGCTACAGTTCACCCTGCCTTGTGTTAGCCGATTTCTTACTTTTTTAAAAATCTAACACGCACTCAATTTCGCAGAGTGAAGAAAAATGCACCTTTGTTTATTGTGATGATATTTCTATAGCGACATGCCTCTTTGTTGGCTATCACAGAAAAATATAAACAGCAAATGGTGCGACCATCTAGTGCAACCTTTATTTTTCTATCAGTTTCATCTATGACCAAGATTTGGTCGCTCTAAGGTTGCCTCTTAGTACGCCTTGATCATGTTCATTTATCTTGTTGTGCTCTGCTTACAATGCATTGATTAAAAACATGTCCAAGCTTCTTTTTGAATTCCACATATTTTATCGTTTTTCACCTGTAGAAGCTACTCCTGGTCAACATTCAGGCAAAGACATTGTAACCTCGAAGAAACGTGTATTGGAATTTGAGCACTGTACAAAGTAATTATACTATTTCATAGCTAGAATCAATATTTATTAAGTGTTATAACAGTGTTGTATTTGATTTCATAACAGCGAAACTGCATTCAGAGAAGGACTCTGAAAGGTTCTCACACTGAGTGTGAGAGGGCTGATGTGGAAACCATTTTAGGTCAAGTGAGTTGAAGTTAGCGTAAAAAATCAATGAAATGTTGTGATGCCCAAAAATTCAAGTTGTTGTTTTCAGTGTCCTCTTCTTGCAGATTTTTATCATGAAAACATTTCGATGTGCTGTTGCGTTTACCCCATCTATGCTTCTTGCATTTTTTTACAGCGCAAGCACCTCCTGCAGATTGGGGGACGTGGCCTCCGAGAAATTGGTGTGAATGCCATGAAGGCTGTATTGGCACATGACGTGCAAGTGCTGTACAGCCTTCATGGCAGAAAAGGGCCTTTGTGAACCTGAGGCTCTGTAGATTAGTGACAGGTTAGACTTGTTCATTGTTTTATGTGTGTGTACCCTTGTGTATTCTCTGTACTGCAGTGCTTCATGTGTACTATGGTATTTCTGTTCTTGTATGCAGATGTCATCTGCCAAAAAGCAGGGTGCGACCAGGCGGAGGCCCTCAACTTTATTAAGAGGTGGCTGCCAGGGTCTGGTGATCGCTGTGGGGGCAGGAAGCGGCGCTTCAGAGAAGCATTTGTTGTGGAGCAGCCCGATGATCCCCACTCTCAGAGTGCTGATGATCGGCTGCTCGCGGCAGCTGGCTTCCTGCCCAGCCACAGCAGCCAGGTCCTTGACAGCACCACTGTCACTGTGCCCCCAACGCAACCTGACCTGCAGTAGAGCGGGCCTTTTTTAGTTGTGTATATATATTTTTCAATGTATACATTTTTTGTTGTACCAAATAAATAAAAAACAAAGAATAAATAGTCTGCAGACTGTCGGTGGTGCACTGTTCGGCTAGCTTATGCTGATCCGGAAGCACCATCACCATGTTTTAGTTACAAAAAAATGCTCTAAACTATGAATATTCTCGATTACCACGGGGGGGCATATGTGGGGATTGCAAGTGGGGGACATACGCTTTCAACATTTACTTCCTAACGACTTTTTTCGATCTGCTGTATCAAATACCAGTACCAAATAAAGCACTCGCTATTGCAAAAGATAAATTGGTAAAAATATAAACTACACTTCTAGTGTTAGCAAAGGGAATGAGAAATAAAAGATGAAATAGATTGAGTAACTGCTTTCAGTTCTCAGCATTCAATTTTCTGTTGCCCCAAGTATACAGGGCTGCAAAGCTACAAGAGCGGGTCATCGAGACATATTGTTTAAATCTTCCGGTAAGAAAAATTCCCTACTAATAATGGTCACATAATGGCAAGCCAATCAGTAGCTAATATTCGTCGTGCAGGAAACATCGGTGTGATAACGGCATTTGATTGGCTGCAATGTGGCCCTGGATTGGTCCAATGTCGGTCGTACATCCGTAGCCAATATTCGTTGTGCAGCAAACATCGGCGTAAAAATGGCATGTGATTGGCTGAAATATGGCCCAATGTTGGCCGAACATTGGCAGCTTTGTCGGCAATACGATGAGCCTTCGTCGGCCCAATGTTGGTTGCATACTGGCTAAAACATCGGCAAAACGTCGGCCCATCATTGGCTTGAACGTCGGCCCAACATTGGAAGAAGTTGCACTTCCGACGTCGGCCCGACGTCGGTGCCGATGTTAGCCGATGTTGGTCCAAGATTGGTCCAACGGCGGCGTGCTGCCTGGGGTCTGTCTTATCGTCCATGCGTCCATCCGTGCGTCCATTTAGAGAACACTCAAAGTACCGCCATCTCGCATACCCTGTGGCACATAGCCTCTTTACGCGTCCGTGTACCTGTCAGTCTGTCTGTCTGTCCGTCCGTGCGTTCGTCCGTGCGTCCATCTAGAGAACACTCAAAGTACCTCCATCTCGCATACCCTGTGTCACATTGCCGCTTTACGCGTCCGTCTACCTGTCCGTCAGTCTGCCATTGTGTCTGTCTGTCCGTCCGTCTGTGCCTACGCCCGTGCGTCACTTGAGAGACCACTTAAAATACTGCCATCTCGCATCTCGTATACCCTGTGGCAAATACTGCTTTACGCGTCCGTCTACCTGTCCATCTGTCTGCCTCTCTGTCTGTCTGTTCATCCGTGGGTCCGTGCATCCATCTAGAGAACACTCAAAGTACCGCAATCTCGCATACCCTGTGGCACATAGCCGCTTTACGCGTCCGTCTACCTGTCCATCTGTCTGCCAGTCTATCTGTTTGTCCGTCCGTGCGTCTGTCCGTGCATCCATCTAGAGAACACCTAAAGTACCGCCATCTCGCATCTCGCATACCCTGTGGCACATACCCGCTTTACGAGTCCGTCTACCTTTCCGTCTGTCTGCCAGTCTGTCTGTCTGACTATGCGTCCATCCGTGCGTTCATGTAGAGAACACTCAAAGTACCGCCATCTCGCACACCCTGTGGTACATAGCCGCTTTACGCGTCCGTCTACCTGTCCGCCTGTCTGCCAGTCTGTCTGTCTGTCCGTCCATGCATCCATTCATGCGTTAATCTAGAGAACAGTCTGAGTACCGCCATCTCGCATCTCGTATACCCTGTGGCAAGACCACTTTACGCGTCCGTCTACCTGTCCGTCCATCTGCTACTCTCTCTGTCTATTCGTCCGTGCGTCCGTCTGTGTGTCCATGTAGAGAACAATTAAAGTACTGCCGTCTCGCATCTCGTATATCCTGTGGCAAATACCGCTTTACGCGTCTGTCTACCTGTCCGTCCGTCTGCTAGTCTGTCTGTCTGTCCGTCCGTGTGTCCGTGCGTGCGTCCATCTAGAGAACACTTAAAGTACCGTCATCTCGTATACCCTGTGGCACATAGCCACTTTACGCGTCCGTCTACCTGTCCGTCTGTCCGCCAGTGTAACTGTCTGTCCGTCCATGCGTCCATTCGTGCGTCAATCTAGAGAACACTCTGAGTACCGCCATCTCGCGCGTCGTATAACCTGTGGCACATACCCGCTTTACGCGTCCGTCTACCTGTCCGTCTGCCAGTCTGTCTCTTTGTCTGTTCGTCCATGCGTCCATCCGTGCGTCCATTTAGAGAACACTCAAAGTACTGCCATCTCGCATATCCTGCAGCACATAGCCGCTTAAAACGTCCGTCTACCTGTCCGTCTACCTTTCCGCCTGTCTGCCAGTCTGTCTGTCTGTTCGTCCATGCGTCCATCTATGCATCCATCTAGAGAACACTCAAAGAACCTCCATATCGCATACCCTGAGGCACATAGCTGCTTTACACGTCCGCCTACCTGTCCATCTGTCTGCCAGTATGTCTGTCTGTCCGTCCGTGCGTCCACCTAGCCAACACTTAAAGTACCGCCATCTCACATCTTGCATACCCTGTGGCACATACCCACTTTACGGGTCCGTCTACCTGCCCGTCCGTCTGCCAGTCTGTCTGTTCGTCGATTCGTCCATCCATGCGTCCATCTAGAGAACCCTCAAAGTACCGCCACCTCGCATACCCCTTAGCACATAGCCGCTTTACACGTCCGTCTACCTGTTCGTCTGTCTGCGAGTCTGTCTGTCTGTCCATCCGTGTGTCCGTCCGTGCGTCCATCTAGAGAACACCTAATGTACCGCCATCTAGCATCTCGTATACCCTGTGGCAAATACCGCTTTACGCGTCCGTCTAACTGTCTGTCCGTCTCGTAGTCTGTCTGTCTATCCTGGCATCCGTCCGTGCGTCCATCTAGAGAACACTCAAAGTACTGCCATCTTCCTTACCCTATGGCACATAGCCGCTTTACACGTCCGTCTACCTGTCCGTCTGTCTGCCAGTCTGTCCGCCTGTCCGTCCGTGCTTGTGTCCGTGTGTACATGTAGAAAACGTTCAAAGTACCGCCATCTCGCATACCCTGTGGCACATAGCCGCTTTACACGTCCGTCAACCTGTCCGTCTGTCTGCAGTCTGTCTGTCTTTCCGTCCGTTCGTCCATCCATCTATCCATCTAGAGAACACTTAAAGTACCGCCATCTCGCATCTCGTTTACCCTGTGGCAAATACCGCTTTACGCGTCCGTCTATCTGCTCGTCCGTCTGCTAGTCTGTCTATCTGTCTGTTCGTCCATGCGTCCGTCTGTGCGTCCATCTAGAGAACACTTAAAGTACTGCCATGTCGAATCTCGTATACTCTGTGGCAAATACCGTTTTACGTGTCCTACTACCTGTCCGTCCGTCTGCTAGTCTGCCTGTCTGTCCGTCCGTGCGTCCATCTAGAGAACACTCAAAGTACCACCTTCTCGCATACGCTTTGGCACATAGCCGCTTAAAACGTCCGTCTACCTGTTTGTCTGTCTGCCAGTCTGTCTGTCTGTTCGTCCGTGTGACTGTTCGTGCGTCAATCTAGAGAACACTCTGAGTACCGCTATCTCACACGTCGTATAACCTGTGGCACATACCCGCTTTACCTGTCCGTCTGCCAGTCTGTCTGTCTGTCTGTTCGTCCATGCGTCCATCCGTGCGTCCATCTAGAGAACACTCAATGTACCGCCATCTGGCATATCCTGTGGCACATAGCCGCATAAAACGTGTCTACCTGTCCGTCTACCTGTCCGTCTGTCTGCCAGTCTGCTGTCTGTCCGTCTATGCGTCCATCAAGAGAACACTTAAAGTACCGCCATCTCACATCTCGCATACCCTGTGGCACACTGCCACTTTACGCGTCTGTCTACCTGTCCGTCTGTCTGCCAGTTTGTCTTTCTGTCCGTCCATGCGTCCGTTCGTGCGTCAATCTAGAGAACACTATGAGTACCGCCATATCGTGTGTCGTATACCTTGTGGCACATACCCGCTTTTTGCGTCCGTCTACCTTTCTGTCTGTCTGCCAGTCTGTCTGTCTGTTCATCCATGCTTCTATCCGTGAATCCATCGAGAGAACACTCAAAGTACCACCATCTCGCATCTCGTATACCCTGTGGCAAATACCGCTTTACGCGTCCGTCTATCTGTCCGTCCGTCTGCTAGTCTGTCTGTCTGTGCGCCCGTGCAGCCGTCCGTGCGTCCATCTAGAGAACACTCAAAGTATCGCCATCTCGCATACCCTGAGGCACATACACGCTTTACGCGTCCATCTACCTGTCCGTCTGTCTGCCAGTCTGTCTGTCTTATCGTCCATGCGTCCATCCGTGCGTCCATTTAGAGAACACTCAAAGTACCGCCATCTCGCATACCCTGTGGCACATAGCCTCTTTACGCGTCCGTGTACCTGTCAGTCTGTCTGTCTGTCCGTCCGTGCGTTCGTCCGTGCGTCCATCTAGAGAACACTCAAAGTACCTCCATCTCGCATACCCTGTGTCACATTGCCGCTTTACGCGTCCGTCTACCTGTCCGTCAGTCTGCCATTGTGTCTGTCTGTCCGTCCGTCTGTGCCTACGCCCGTGCGTCACTTGAGAGACCACTTAAAATACTGCCATCTCGCACCTCGTATACCCTGTGGCAAATACTGCTTTACGCGTCCGTCTACCTGTCCATCTGTCTGCCTCTCTGTCTGTCTGTTCATCCGTGGGTTCGTGCATCCATCTAGAGAACACTCAAAGTACCGCAATCTCGCATACCCTGTGGCACATAGCCGCTTTACGCGTCCGTCTACCTGTCCATCTGTCTGCCAGTCTATCTGTTTGTCCGTCCGTGCGTCTGTCCGTGCATCCATCTAGAGAACACCTAAAGTACCGCCATCTCGCATCTCGCATACCCTGTGGCACATACCCGCTTTACGAGTCCGTCTACCTTTCCGTCTGTCTGCCAGTCTGTCTGTCTGACTATGCGTCCATCCGTGCGTTCATGTAGAGAACACTCAAAGTACCGCCATCTCGCACACCCTGTGGTACATAGCCGCTTTACGCGTCCGTCTACCTGTCCGCCTGTCTGCCAGTCTGTCTGTCTGTCCGTCCATGCATCCATTCATGCGTTAATCTAGAGAACAGTCTGAGTACCGCCATCTCGCATCTCGTATACCCTGTGGCAAGACCACTTTACGCGTCCGTCTACCTGTCCGTCCATCTGCTACTCTCTCTGTCTATTCGTCCGCGCGTCCGTCTGTGTGTCCATGTAGAGAACAATTAAAGTACTGCCATCTCGCATCTCGTATACCCTGTGGCAAATACCGCTTTACGCGTCTGTCTACCTGTCCGTCCGTCTGCTAGTCTGTCTGTCTGTCCGTCCGTGTGTCCGTGCGTGCGTCCATCTAGAGAACACTTAAAGTACCGTCATCTCGTATACCCTGTGGCACATAGCCGCTTTACGCGTCCGTCTACCTGTCCGTCTGTCCGCCAGTGTAACTGTCTGTCCGTCCATGCGTCCATTCGTGCGTCAATCTAGAGAACACTCTGAGTACCGCCATCTCGCGCGTCGTATAACCTGTGGCACATACCCGCATTATGCATCCGTCTACCTGACCGTCCGTTTGCGAGCCTGTCTGTCTGTCTGTCTGTTCGTTAATGCGTTCATCCGTGCGTCCATCTAGAAAACACTCAAAGTACCGCCATCTCGCATACCTTGTGGCACATAGCTGCTAAAAACCTCCGTCTACCTGTTTGTCTGTCTGCCAGTCTGTCTGTCTCTACGTCCGTGCGACTGTTCGTGCGTCAATCTAGAAAACACGCTGAGTACCGCCATCTCGCATGTCGTATACCCTGGAGCACATAGCCGCTTTACGCTTCCGTATACCAGTCCGTCTGTCGGCCAGTCTCTCTTTCTGTCGGTCCATGCGTCCATCCGTGTGTCCATCTAGAGGACACATAAAGTATCGCCATTTCGCATACTCTGTGGCACATAGCCGCTTTACGCGTCCGTCAACCTGTCCGTCTGTCTGCCAGTCTGTCTGTCTGTCCGTCCGACCGTGCGTCCGTCCGTGCGTCAATCGAGAGAACACCTAAAGTACCGCCATCTCGCATCTCGTATACCCTGTGGAAAATACCGCGTTACGCGTCCCTCTAACTGTCCGTCTGTCTGCCAGTCTGTCTGTCTGTTGGTCCATGCGTCCATCCGTGCGTCCATCTAGAGAACATTCAAAGTACTGCCATCTCGCATACCCTGTATCACATAGCCGCTTTACACCTCTGTCAACCTGTCCGTCTGTCTGCAGTCTGTCTGTCTTTCCGTCCGTCCGTCCATCTAGAGAACACTTAAAATACCGCCATCTCGCATCTCGTTTACCCTGTGGCAAATACCGCTTTACGCGTCCGTCTATCTCTCCGTCCGTCTACTAGTCTGTCTGTCTGTCCGTCCGTGCTTCCAATCGTGTGTCCATCTAGAGAACCCCTAAAGTACCGCCATCTCGCATACCCTGTGGCACATAGCCCCTTTACGCGTCCATCTACCTGTCTGTCTGTCTGCCAGTCTGTCTGTCATTTCGTCCGTGCGTCTGTCCGTGCATCCATCTGGAGAACACCTAAAGTACCGCCCTCTCGCATCTCGCATACCCTGTGGCACATACCCGCTTTACGCGTCCGTCTACCTTTCCGTCTGTCTGCCAGTCTGTCTGACTATGCGTCCATCTGTACGTCCATCTAGAGAACACTCAAAGTACCGCCATCTCGCACACCCTGTGGTACATAGCCGCTTTACGCGTCCGTCTACCTGTCCGTCTGTCTGCGAGTCTGTCTGTCTGTCCGTTCATGCATCCATTCATGCGTGAATCTAGAGAACAGTCTGAGTACCGCCATCTCGCGCGTCGTATATTCTGTGGCACATACCCGCTTTATGCATCCGTCTACCTGTCCGTCTGTCTGCCAGTCTGTCTGTCTGTCTGTCTGTCTGTCTGTTCATTCATGCGTTCATCCGTGCGTCTATTCAGAGAACACTCAAACTACCGCCATCTCGCGTACCTTGTGGCACATAGCCGCCTAAAACGTCCGTCTACCTGTCCGTCTGTCTGCCAGTCTGTCTGTCTGTTCGTCCGTGCGACTGTTCGTGCGTCAATCTAGAGAACACTCTGAGTACCGCCATCTCGCGCGTCGTATAACCTGTGGCACATACCCGCTTTACGCGTCCGTCTACCTGTACGTCTGCCAGTCTGTCTATTTGTCTGTTCGTCCATGCGTCCATCCGTGCTTCCATTTAGAGAACACTCAAAGTACTGCCATCTCGCATATCCTGCAGCACATAGCCGCTTAAAACGTCCGTATACCTGTCCGTCTACCTTTCCGCCTGTCTGCCAGTCTGTCTGTCTGTTCGTCTATGGGTCCATCTGTGCGTTTATCTTGAGAACACTCAAAGTATCGCCGTCTCGCATACCCTGTGGCACATAGCCGCTTTACGCGTCTGTCTACCTTTCCGTCTTTCTGCCAGTCTGTCTTTTTGTCCGTCCATGCGTCCTTCCGTGCTTCCATCTAGAGAACCGCCATCTCGCATCTCGTATACCCTGTGGCAAATACCGCTTTACGCGTCCGTCTACCTGTCCGTCCGTCTGCTAGTCTGTCTGTCTGTCCGCCCGTGCGTCCGTTCGTGCGTCCATCTAGAGAACACTCAATGTACCGCCATCTCGCACATCCTGTGGCACATAGCCGCTTAAAACGTCCGTCTACCTGTCCGTCTGCCAGTCTGTCTGTCTATTTGTCCGTGCGACTCTTCGTGCGTAAATCTAGAGAACACTCTGAGTACCGCCATCTCGCGCGTCGTATAACCTGTGGCACATACCCGCTTTACGCGTCCGTCTACCAGTCCGTCTGCCAGTCTGTCTGTTTGCTGTTCGTCCATGCGTTCATCCGTGCGTCCATCTAGAGAACGCTCAAAGTACATCCATCTCGCATACCCTGTGCCACATAGCCGCTTTACACGTCCGTCTACCTGTCCGTCTGTCTGCCAGTCTGCTGTCTGTCCGTCCGTGCGTCCATCTAGAGAACACTTAAAGTACCGCCATCGCACATCTCGCATACCCTGTGGCACACAGCCGCTTTACGTGTCCGTCTGCCTGGCCGTCTGTCTGCCAGTCTGCCTGTCCGTCCGTGCGTGTGTTCGTGTGTACATGTAGAGAACATTCAAAGTACCGCCATATCGGGTGTCCTATACCTTGTGGCACATACCCGCCTTTTGCGTCCGTCTACTTTTCCCTCTGTCTGCCAGTCAGTCTGTCTGTTCAACCATGCGTCCGTCCGTGCGTCCATCTAGAGAACACTCTGAGTACCGCCATACCGCGTGTCGTAAACCCTGGGGCACATAGCCACTTTACGCGTCCGTCTATCTGTCCGTCTGTCGGCCAGTCCCTCTGTCTGTCCGTCCGTGCGTCCGTCCGTGCGTCTATCTAGAGAACACCTAAATAACCGCCATCTCGCATCTCGTATACCCTGTGGCAAATACCGCGTTACGCGTCCTTCTACCTGTCCGCCTGTCTGCCAGTCTGTCTGTCTGTTGGTCCATACATCCATCCATGCGTCCATCTAGAGAACACTCAAATACTACCATCCCACTTACCCTGTGGCACATAGCCGCTTTACACGTCCGTCTACCTGTCCGTCTGTCTGCCAGTCTGCCTGTCTGTCTGTTCTTGCGTCCGTTCGCGCGTCAATCTAGAGAACACTATGAGTACCGCCATCTCGCGCGTTGTATACCTTGTGGCACATACCCACTTTACGGGTCTGTCTACCTGTCCGTCTGTCTGCCAGTCTGTCTGTCTATTCGTAAATGCGTCCATCCGTGCGTCCATCTAGAGAACCCTCATTGTACCGCCATCTAGCATACCCCTTGGAACATAGCCGCTTTACACGTCCGTCTACCTGTCCATCTGTCTGCGAGTCTGTCTGCCTGTCCATCCGTGTGTCCCTCCGTGCGTCCATCTAGAGAACACCTAAAGTACCGCCATCTAGCATCTCGTATACCCTGTGGCAAATGCCGCTTTATGCGTCCGTCTAACTGTCCGTCTGTGACCTAGTCTGTCTGTCTGTCCGTCCATGCGTCCGTCCGTGCATCCAACTAGAGAACACTCTGAGTACCGCCATCTCGCGTGTCGTATACCCTAGAGCACATAGCCGCTTTACGCGTCCGTCTGCTTCTCCGTCTGGCGGCCAGTCTCTCTTTCTGTCCGTCCATGCGTCCGTCCGTGCGTCCATCTAGAGAACATTTAAAGTACCGCCATCTCGAATCTCGTATACCCTGTGGCTAATACCGCTTTACGCGTCCATCTATCTGTCCGTTCGTCTGCTAGTCTGTCTGTCCGTCCGTGCGTCAGTCCGTTCGTTCTACTAGAGAACACTCAAAGTACCAAAATCTCGCATACCCTGTGGCACATAGCCGCTTTACGCGTCCGTCTACCTGTCCGTCTGTCGGCCAGTCTCTTTTTTTGTCCATCCGTGCGTCCGTTCGTGCGTCCGTTCGTGCGTCGATCTAGAGAACGCTTAAAGTACCGCTTTCTCGCATCTCGTATACCCTGTGGCTAATTCCGCTTTACGCGTCCTTCTATCTGTCCGTCCGTCTGCTAGTCTGTCTGTCTGTGCGTCCGTGCGTCACTCTAGACAACACCTAAAGTACCGTCATCTCGCATACCCTGTGGCACATAGCCGCTTTTTGCGTCCGTCTACCTGTCTTTCTGTCTGCCAGTCTGTCTGTCTGTTCGTCTGTGCGTCCATCTGTGCGTCCATCAATAGAACACTTAAAGTACTGTCATCTCGCATCTCGTATACCCTGTGGCAAATATCGTTTCACGCGTCCGTCTACCTGTCCGTCCGTCTGCTAGTCTGTCTGTCTGTCCGTAGATGCGTCCATCTAGAGAACACTCGAAGTACCTCCATCTCGCATACACTGTGTCACATTGCCGCTTTACGCGTCCGTCTACCTGTCCGTCTGTCTGCCATTCTGTCTGTCTGTCCGTCCGTCCGTCCGTGCGTCCATTCATGCGTGAATCTAGAGAACAGTCTGAGTACCGCCATCTCGCGCGTCGTATATTCTGTGGCACATACCCGCTTTATGCATCCGTGTACCTGTCCGTCTGTCTGCCAGTCTGTCTGTCTGTCTGTCTGTCTGTCTGTCTGTCTGTCTGTATGTCTGTTCATTCATGCGTTCATCCGTGCGTCCATCCACAGAACACTCAAAGTACCGCCATCTCGCATACCTTGTAGCACATAGCCGCTTAAAACGTCCGTCTACCTGTCCGTCTGTCTGCCAGTCTGTCTGTCTGTTCGTCCGTGCGACTGTTCGTGCATCAATCTAGAGAACACTCTGAGTACCGCCATCTCGCGCGTCGTATAACCTGTGGCACATACCCGCTTTACGCGTCCGTCTACCTGTCCGTCTGCCAGTCTGTCTCTTTGTCTGTTCGTCCATACGTCCATCCGTGCGTCCATTTAGAGAACACTCAAAGTACTGCCATCTCGCATATCCTGCAGCACATAGCCGCTTAAAACGTCCGTCTACCTGTCCGTCTACCTTTCCGCCTGTCTGCCAGTCTGTCTGTCTGTTCGTCCATGCGTCCATCTATGCATCCATCTAGAGAACACTCAAAGAACATCCATATCGCATACCCTGAGGCACATAGCTGCTTTACACGTCCGCCTACCTGTCCATCTGTCTGCCAGTATGTCTGTCTGTCCATCCGTGCGTCCACCTAGCCAACACTTAAATTACCGCCATCTCACATCTCGCATACCCTGTGGCACATACCCACTTTACGGGTCCGTCTACCTGCCCGTCCGTCTGCCAGTCTGTCTGTTCGTCGATTCGTCCATCCATGCGTCCATCTAGAGAACCCTCAAAGTACCGCCATCTCGCATACCCCTTAGCACATAGCCGCTTTACACGTCCGTCTACCTGTTCGTCTGTCTGCGAGTCTGTCTGTCTGTCCATCCGTGTGTCCGTCCGTGCATCCATCTAGAGAACACCTAATGTACCGCCTTCTAGCATCTCGTATACCCTGTGGCAAATACCGCTTTACGCGTCCGTCTAACTGTCTGTCCGTCTCCTAATCTGTCTGTCCAATCATGCGTCCGTCCGTGCGTCCATCTAGAGAACACTCAAAGTACTGCCATCTCCCTTACCCTATGGCACATAGCCGCTTTACACGTCCGTCTACCTGTCCGTCTGTCTGCCAGTCTGTCCGCCTGTCCGTCCGTGCGTGTGTCCATGTGTACATGTAGAAAACGTTCAAAGTACCGCCATCTCGCATACCCTGTGGCACATAGCCGCTTTACACGTCCGTCAACCTGTCCGTCTGTCTGCAGTCTGTCTGTCTTTCCGTCCGTTCGTCCATCCATCCATCCATCTAGAGAACACTTAAAGTGCCGCCATGTCGAATCTCGTATACTCTGTGGCAAATACCGTTTTATGCGTCCTACTACCTGTCCGTCCATCTGCTAGTCTGCCTGTCTGTGCGTCCGTGCGTCCATCTAGAGAACACTCACAGTACCGCCATCTCGCATACCCTGTGGCACATCGCCGCTTTACGCGTCCGTCTACCTGCCCGTCTCTCTGCCATTCTGTCTGTCTGTCCGTCCGTCTGTGCGTCCGTCCGTGCGTCAATCGAGAGACCACCTAAATTACCGCCATCTGGCATCTCGCATACCCTGTGGCACATACCCGCTTTACGTGTCCGTCTACCTGTCCGTCTGTCTGCCAGTCTGTCTGTCTGTTCGACAGTGCGTCCATCCGTGCGTCCATCTGGAGAACACTTAAAGTACTGCCATCTCGCATCTCGTATACCCTGTGGCAAATACCGCTTTACGCGCCTGTCTACCTGTCCGTCCGTCTGCTAGTCTGTCTGTCTGTCCGTCCATGTGTCCGTGCGTGCGTCCATCTAGAGAACACTCAAAGTACCGTCATCTCGCATACCCTGTGGCACATAACCGCTTTACGCGTCCGTCTACCTGTCCGTCTGTCTGCAAGTGTGTCTGTCTGTCCGTCCATGCGTCCATTCGTGCGTTAATCTAGAGAACACTCTGAGTACCGCCATCTCGCACGTCGTATAACCTGTGGCACATACCCGCTTTATGCATCCGTGTACCTGTCCGTCCAACTGCCAGTCTGTCTGTTTGTTCTTTCATGCGTTCATCCGTGCGTCCCTCTAGAGAACACTCAAAGTACCACCTCGCATACGCTTTGGCACATAGCCGCTTAAAACGTCTGTCTACCTGTTTGTCTGTCTGCCAGTCTGTCTGTCTGTTCGTCTGTGCGACTGTTCGTGCGTCAATCTAGAGAACACTCTGAGTACCGCTATCTCACACGTCGTATAACCTGTGGCACATACCCGCTTTACGTGTCCGTCTACCTGTCCGTCTGCCAGTCTGTCTGTCTGTCTGTTCGTCCATGCGTCCATCCGTGCGTCCATCTAGAGAACACTCAATGTACCACCATCTGGCATATCCTGTGGCACATAGCCGCCTAAAACGTGTCTACCTGTCCGTCTACCTGTCCGTCTGTCTGCCAGTCTGCTGTCTGTCCGTCTATGCGTCCATCTAGAGAACACTTAAAGTACCGCCATCTCACATCTCGCATACCCTGTGGCACACTGTCACTTTACGCGTCCGTCTACCTGTCCGTCTGTCTGCCAGTTTGTCTTTCTGTCCGTCCATGCGTCCGTTCGTGCGTCAATCTAGAGAACACTATGAGTACCGCCATATCGTGTGTCGTATACCTTGTGGCACATACCCGCTTTTTGCGTCCGTCTACCTTTCCGTCTGTCTGCCAGTCTGTCTGTCTGTTCGTCCATGCTTCTATCCGTGAATCCATTGAGAGGACACTCAAAGTACCGCCATCTCGCATCTCGTATACCCTGTGGCAAATACCGCTTTACGCGTCCGTCTATCTGTCCATCCGTCTGCTAGTCTGTCTGTCTGTGCGCCCGTGCAGCCGTCCGTGCGTCCATCTAGAGAACACTCAAAGTATCGCCATCTCGCATACCCTGTGGCACATACACGCTTTACGCGTCCATCTACCTGTCCATCTGTCTGCCAGTCTGTCTGTCTGTTCGTCCATGCGTCCATCCGTTCGTCCATTTAGAGAACACTCAAAGTACCGCCATCTCGCATACCCTGTGGCACATAGCCACTTAAAACGTCCGTCTACCTGTCCGTCTGTCTGCCAGTATGCTGTCTGTCCGTCCGTGCGTCCATCTAGAGAACACTTAAAGTACCGCCAACTCACATCTCACATACCCTGTGGCACACAGCCGCTTTACGCGTCCTTCTACCTGTCCGTCTGTCTGCCAGTCTGCCTGTCCGTCCGTGCGTGTGTTCGTGTGTACATGTAGAGAACGTTCATCGTACCGCCATATCGCGGTCCTATACCTTGTGGCACATACCCGCTTTTTGCGTCCGTCTACTTTTCCCTCTGTCTGTCAGTCTGTCTGTCTGTTCGTCCATGCGTCCGTCCGTGCGTCCATCTAGAGAACACTCTGAGTACCGCCATCTCGCGTGTCGTAAACCCTGGGGCATATAGTCACTTTACACATCCATCTACCTGTCCGTCTGTCGGCCAGTCTCTGTGTGTCCGTCCGTGCGTCCATCTAGAGAACACCTAAAGTACCGCCATCTCGCATCTCGTATACCCTGTGGCAAATACCGCGTTACGCGTCCCTCTACCTGTCCGTCTGTCTGCGAGTCTGTCTGTCTCTTGGTCCATGCGTCCATCCGTGCGTCCATCTAGAGAACACTCAAATACTGCCATTCCACTTACCTTGTGGCACATAGCCGCTTTACACGTCCGTCTACCTGTCCGTCTGTCTGCCAGTCTTCCTGTCTGTCCGTCCTTGCGTCCGTTCGTGCGTCAATCTAGATAACACTATGAGTACCGCCATCTCGCGCGTTGTATACCTTGTGGCACATACCCACTTTACGGGTCCGTCTACCTGCCCGTCTGTCTGATTGTCTGTCTGTTCGTAAATGCGTCCATCCATGCGTCCATCTAGAGAACCCTCACTGTACCACCATCTAGAACCCCTTTGGCACATAGCCGCTTTACACGTCCGTCTACCTGTCCATCTGTCTGCGAGTCTGTCTGTTCATCCGTGTGTCCCTCTGTGCGTCCATCTAGAGAACACCTACAGTACCGCCGTATAGCATCTCGTATACCCTGTTGCAAATGCCACTTTACGCGTCCGTCTAACTGTCCGTTTGTCTTCTAGTCTGTCTGTCTGTCCGTCCGTGCGTTCGTCCGTGCGTCCTACTAGAGAACACTCAAAGTACCACCATCTCGCATACCCTGTGGCACATAGCCGCTTTACGCGTCCGTCTACCTGTCCGTCTGTTGGCCAGTCTCTCTTTTTGTCCGTCCGTGCGTCCATCCGTGCGTCCATCTAGAGAACACTTAAAGTACCGCCATCTCGCATCTCGTATACCCTGTGGGTTATACTGCTTTACGCGTCCTTCTATCTGTCCGTCAGTCAGCTAGTCTGTCTGTCTGTCCGTATGTGCGTCCATATGTGAGTCCATCTAGAGAACACTTAAAGTATTGTCATCTCGCATCTCGTATACCCTGTGGCAAATACCGTTTTACGCGTCCGCCTACCTGTCCGTCCGTCTGCTAGTCTGTCTGGTCGTCCGTGCGTCCATCTAGAGAACGCTCAAAGTACCTCCATCTCGCATACCCTGTGGCACATTGCCGCTTTACGCGTCCGTCTACCTGTCCGTCTGTCTGCCATTCTGTCTGTCTGTCCGTCCGTCCGTGCGTCCGCCCGTGCGTCACTTGAGAGACCACTTAAAATACCACCATCTCGCATCTCGTATACCCTGTGGCAAATACCGCTTTACGCGTCCATCTACCTGTCCATCTGTCTGCCTGTCTGTCTGTCTGTTCATCCGTGGGTCCGTGCGTCCATCTAGAGAACACTCAAAGTACCGCAATCTCGCATACCCTGTGGCACATGGCCGCTTTACGCGTCCGTCTACCTGTCCGTCTGTCTGCCAGTCTGTCTGTCTGTCCGTCCATGCGTCCATTCATGCGTGAATCTAGAGAACAGTCTCAGTACCACCATCTCGCCAACCTTTGGCACATAGCCGCTTTACGCGTGCGTCTACCTGTCCGTCTGTCTGCCAGTCTGTCTTTCTGTCCGTCCATGCGTCCATTTATGCGTGAATCTAGAGAACAGTCTCAGTACCACCATCTGGCGCGTCGTATAACCTGTGGCACATACCCGCTTTATGCATCCGTCTACCTGTCCGTCTGTCTGCCAGTCTGTCTCTCTGTCTGTCTGTCTGTTCATTCATGCGTTCATCCGTGCGTCCATCCAGAGAACACTCAAAGTACCGCCATCTCGCATCTCGTATACCCTGTGGCAAATACCGCTTTTCGCGTCCGTCTATCTGTCCGTCCGTGTGCTAGTCTGTCTGTCTGTGCGCCCGTGCAGCCGTCCGTGCGTCCATCTAGAGAACACTCAAAGTATCGCCATCTCACATACCCTGTGGCACATACACGCTTTACGCGTCCATCTACCTGTCCGTCTGTCTGCCAGTCTGTCTGTCTGTTCGTCCATGCGTCCATCCGTGCGGCCATTTAGAGAACACTCAAAGTACCGCCATCTCGCATACCCTGTGGCACATAGCCTCTTTACGCGTCCGTGTACCTGTCAGTCTGTCTGTCTGTCCGTCCGTGCGTTCGTCCGTGCGTCCATCTAGAGAACACTCAAAGTACCGCAATCTCGCATACCCTGTGGCACATAGCCGCTTTACGCGTCCGTCTACCTGTCCATCTGTCTGCCAGTCTATCTGTCTGTACGTCCGTGCGTCTGTCCGTGCATCCATCTAGAGAACACCTAAAGTACCGCCATCTCGCATCTCGCATACCCTGTGGCACATACCCGCTTTACGAGTCCGTCTACCTTTCCGTCTGTCTGCCAGTCTGTCTGTCTGTCTGTCTGTTCATTCATGCGTTCATCCGTGCGTCCATCCAGAGAACACTCAAAGTACCGCCATCTCGCATACCTTGTGGCACATAGCCGCTTAAAACGTCCGTCTACCTGTCCGTGAGTCTGCCAGTCTGTCTGTCTGTTCGTCCGTGCGACTGTTCGTGCGTCAATCTAGAGAACACTCTGAGTACCGCCATCTCGCGCGTCGTATAACCTGTGGCACATACCCGCTTTACGCGTCCGTCTACTTGTCCGTCTGCCAGTCTGTCTGTTTGTCTGTTCGTCCATGCGTCCATCCGTGCGTCCATTTAGAGAACACTCAAAGTACTGCCATCTCGCATATCCTGCAGCACATAGCCGCCTAAAACATCCGTCTACCTGTCCGTCTACCTTTCCGCCTGTCTTCCAGTCTGTCGGTCTGTTCGTCTATGCGTACATCTATGCGTCCATCTAGAGAACACTCAAAGTACATCCATATCGCATACCCTGAGGCACATAGCCGCTTTACACGTCCGTCTACCTGTCCATCTGTCTGCCAGTCTGTCTGTCTGTTCGTCCATGCGTCCATCCGTTCGTCCATTTAGAGAACACTCAAAGTACCGCCATCTCGCATACCCTGTGGCACATAGCCACTTTACGCGTCCGTGTACCTGTCCGTCTGTCTGTCTGTCCGTCCGTGCGTTCGTCCGTGCGTCCATCTAGAGAACACTTAAAGTACCGTCATCTCGCATCTCGCATACCCTGTGGCACATAGCCACTTTACACGTCCGTCTACCTGTCTGTCTGTTTGCCAGTCCGTCTCTTTGTTCGTCCATGCATCTTTCCGTGCCTCCATCTAGAGAACACTCAAAGTACCGCCATCTCGCATCTCGTATACCCTGTGGCAAATACCGCTTTACGCGTCCGTCTACCTGTCCGTCCGTCTGCTAGTCTGTGTGTCTGTCCGCCAGTGCGTCCGTTCGTGCGTCCATCTAGAGAACACTCAATGTTCCGCCATCTCGCACACCCTGTGGCACATAGCCGCTTAAAACGTCCGTCTACCTGTCCGTCTGCCAGTCTGTCTCTCTGTTCGTCCGTGCAATTGTTCGTGCGTCAATCTAGAGAACACTCTGAGTACCGCCATCTCGCGCGTCGTATAACCTGTGGCACATACCCGCTTTACGCGTCCGTCTACCAGTCCGGCTGCCAGTCTGTCTGTTTGTCTGTTCGTCCGTGCGTTCATCCGTGCGTCCTTCTAGAGAACACTAAAAGTACCGCCATCTCGCATATCCTGTGGCACATAGCCGCTTAAAACGTCCGTCTACCTGTCCGTCTGTCTGCCAGTATGCTGTCTTTCCGTCCGTGCGTCCATCTAGAGAACACTTAAAGTACCGCCATCTCACATCTCGCATACCCTGTGGCACACAGCCGCTTTACGCGTCCTTCTACCTGTCCGTCTGTCTGCCAGTCTGCCTGTCCGTCCGTGCGTGTGTTCGTGTGTACATGTAGAGAACGTACAAAGTACCGCCATATCGCGTGTCCTATACCTTGTGGCACATACCCGCTTTTTGTGTCCGTCTACTTTTCCCTCTGTCTGCCAGCCTGTCTGTCTGTTCGTCCATGCGTCCGTCCGTGCGTCCATGTAGAGAACACTCTGAGTACCGTCATCTCGCGTGTCGTAAACCCTGGGGCATATAGCCACTCTACACGTCCATCTACCTGTCCGTCTGTCGGCCAGTCTCTCTGTCTGTCCGTCCGTGCGTCCGTCCGTGCGTCCATCTAGAGAACACCTAAATAACCGCCATCTCGCATCTCGTATACCCTGTGGCAAATACCGCTTTACGCGTCCGTCTACCTGTCCGTCCGTCTGCTAGTCTGTGTGTCTGTGCGCCCGTGCGTCCGTTCGTGCGTCCATCTAGAGAACACTCAAAGTTCCGCCATCTCGCACACCCTGTGGGACATAGCCGCTTAAAACGTCCGTCTACCTGTCCGTCTGCCAGTCTGTCTCTCTGTTCGTCCGTGCGATTGTTCGTGCGTCAATCTAGAGAACACTCTGAGTACCGCCATCTCGCGCGTCGTATAACCTGTGGCACATACCCGCTTTACACGTCCGTCTACCAGTCCGGCTGCCAGTCTGTCTGTTTGTCTGTTCGTCCGTGCGTTCATCCGTGCGTCCTTCTAGAGAGCACTAAAAGTACCGCCATCTCGCATATCCTGTGGCACATAGCCGCTTAAAACGTCCGTCTACCTGTCCGTCTGTCTGCCAGTATGCTGTCTGTCCGTCCGTGCGTCCATCTAGAGAACACTTAAAGTACCGCCATCTCACATCTCGCATACCCTGTGGCACACAGCTGCTTTACGCGTCCTTCTACCTGTCCGTCTGTCTGCCAGTCTGCCTGTCCGTCCGTGCGTGTGTTCGTGTGTACATGTAGAGAACGTTCAAAGTACCGCCATATCGCGTGTCCTATACCTTGTGGCACATACCCGCTTTTTGCGTCCGTCTACTTTTCCCTCTGTCTGCCAGCCTGTCTGTCTGTTCGTCCATGCGTCCGTCCGTGCGTCCGTCTAGAGAACACTCTGAGTACCGTCATCTCGCGTGTCGTAAACCCTGGGGCATATAGCCACTTTACACGTCCATCTACCTGTCCGTCTGTCGGCCAGTCTCTCTGTCTGTCCGTCCGTGCGTCCATCTAGAGAACACCTAAAGTACGGCCATCTCGCATCTCGCATACCCTGTGGCACATAGCCACTTGACGCGTCCGTCTACCTGTCTGTCTGTCTGCCAGTCTGTCTGTCTGTCCGTCCATGCGTCCATTCATGCGTGAATCTAGAGAACAGTCTCAGTACCGCCATCTCGCACACCCTGTGGCAAATTGCCGCTTTACGCGTCCGTCTACCTGTCCGTCTGTCTGCCAGTCTGTCTGTCTGTCCGTCCATGCGTCCATTCATGCGTAAATCTAGAGAACAGTCTCAGTACCACCATCTGGCGCGTCGTATAACCTGTGGCACATACCCGCTTTATGCTTCCGTCTACCTGTCCGTCTGTCTGCCAGTCTGTCTCTCTGTCTGTCTCTCTGTTCATTCATGCGTTCATCGGTGCGTCCATCCAGAAAACACTCAAAGTACCGCCATCTCGCATACCCTGTGGCACATAGCCGCTTAAAACGTCCGTCTACCTGTCCGTCTGTCTGCCAGTCTGTCTCTCCGTCCGTGCGACTGTTCGTGCGTTAATCTAGAGAACACTCTGAGTACCGCCATCTCACGCGTCGTATAACCTGTGGCACATACCCGCTTTACGCGTCCGTCTACGTGTCCGTCTGCCAGTCTGTCTGTTTGTCTGTTCGTCCATGCGGCCATCCGTGCGTCCATTTAGAGAACACTCAGAGTACTGCCATCTCGCATATCCTGAAGCACATAGCCGCTTAAAACGTCCGTCTACC
The DNA here is from genome assembly GCA_013436015.1 of Rhipicephalus annulatus. Taxonomy (NCBI): domain Eukaryota; kingdom Metazoa; phylum Arthropoda; class Arachnida; order Ixodida; family Ixodidae; genus Rhipicephalus; species Rhipicephalus annulatus. The sequence continues at coordinate 20,830 of WOVY01002719.1, read as the reverse complement.
TGTCCGTCTACCTTTCCGCCTGTCTGCCAGTCTGTCTGTCTGTTCGTCTATGCGTCCATCTGTGCGTCCATCTAGAGAACACTCAAAGTATATTGTGGTAAAAAACGCTGCCCTGGAGAGTGTGCGTCATGCTTTGACGTAGAAAATCGGTGTGCGGGGCCGATTTAGTATTTCAAGGTGCGCGGGAATCATCATGATGTTGATAGCGGTAAAACTATGAGCGCGCCTATGGGCGTGCTCATGCGCGTGCCTCGTGAAAAAGCTCCCGAGCCACGGGGACAGCTCGGCTAACCCCAGAGAGCAGAGAGCAAGGACAAGTTCGGGCCACGCCCCGGCTGCTCGTTCTGACCCTCCGTGCCCGGGCCTCGTCCCGGCGTTGAAGTCCTCGGGTGCGTTCTGGACTGGGCATCGCCCCACCTCGCTCCCACGTTGGTCTGAAGCGGCGTTCGTCACGGCCAGCTGCTGTTCTGGCCTCGGAGCGAGACGTTGTCCCAGGTCTGTTCGCGGCAGTCGGCGACACGCTGTTCTCGGTCGTGTACAGGCAAGCCCAGGCGTTGACCACCGTACTGGGATGGCCCTGGCGGTTATCTTCTAGACCGGGCCCCGTCTCGGTACGAACTCCGCAAGCACAAGGCACACCGCCTCCTGACTACCAGAGAGCTCAAAGTCAAGCGCAACGTTCACGCCCAAGAGTAGAATGTGAGTGGACGAACAAGAACATTAACTCCCTTCCGCGTAGGACCGTGAACTCGTGTATATATATATGAGCTTATGTTGTGTGTATCCCCTTGTCCGTCTTCGTGTATATAAAAGTCTCTCGTTGTTATCGAACGTCCTCTGTCCTCATCTGGCTAACCTGCACCCACAGTTGCCCACAAAATTTTGGCGAGCCTGCCAGGATCAGAAAATGCCAGAATAGATCGGCCGCACCTTCTTGCCGAGAGCCAGACGGGTGGGACGAACCGATGGATTAGGAGAAATTGCACGCGATCGGAACGGACATGGGCCTTGCCAGGATCGGCACTCAACATCTTTCAGGCGAGAATTGGTAGCACACAGGATGCCTGTAAACGTGGAAAGACTGCTTTGTATTGGAGAGGAGGTCGGGTGGTCTTGAGCCGACTTAGAGCGAATGTTGCAAGAAGACCTTGAGGAGGAACAAGAGAGAATTGATTTCGAACTGCGGTACATGTGCAAAATTGAGGATGAGCGTGTGCGTTTGCGACAGGAATGAGAGAAGATGTTGTCTGAGATCAGCACAGCTATCTTGGAAATCCGAGAGATTGCAAATAGGGTAGCGCTTAAGGAGGTTAATGAAGAGGACCAAGTCAATAATCTCAAGGATGAGATAGTTATCCATGATGTGGACACAAATCTGTCAGGTACACCCAAAAAAGTGTGTGTTGGAGAACGTGGTGATGTAGCTCTGGGTACATGGTCTGATAGTGAATGTGTTAAGCAGACATGTGATGGCATTGAAGGTGACGGAAGCATAGAGCAGCATGGCCTCTGCAGTGGTCTGCTGAAACCTCTCGGCCATACAAAGAGCACGTTATTCGCATCTGAGACTCTTGCTTCGGAGCCCAACGAAAATCGAGTGGCATTGAAAAACCCTAAAACAGAGCCAGAAGATGACCATAATTCCAGCAAGAGGGGCCGGAACTCCAAAAGTAGTAGTGGAGGTAGGAACGCTGTGAGCCCAATACATGGTACTCCGTACCATGCGGAGGCAAATGAACTTCGAGACAACCGAAAGATGTGGCGTTTGGACTACGTAGCCTGGCGCTCAGACCCCGATGTTTGGATCGAACATTGTTCTATCTTTGTAAACATCGGGAAGCCACCACGGTACACAGAAGCCCATAGGAAGAAAGAGCTCTGGTTCTGCGCTAGTACATGGAAGAAAAGGAGGAAGAATACAAACCTGGTTGACCGATTCTGAACTGAACTGCGACACGACAATGGACTTCGAACTGCATGCGGAACCGATTCCCCGCGCTGACATAATGTATGCCCGACTTACTGGGCGTCGATGCTTCCAAGCTTGACTCGACGAATTCATCGTGCTGCCCGGTGCCTGTGTTCGCCGCAACGGCATGAGTGAGTGGCGTTGACCTAGGCATCGGGTCACGAGCGTGCGGTGCCGTGCATTCCGTGTGTGGACGCCCTTGGTGCATTGTCAAAGCCAAAACATTATCATCTTTGAATGTGTTCAGCTTATGCGTATTGTGTCAGTTGTCTATGTCTTTCAGTTGTGCTCCGTCTTACTTGATATTGTATTTTCTGTGTTCACGGTCACGGCTCTGCGCGTCCAAGTTCCTGGGTCCACGAACAATCACAGTCACCTAGAATAATTGCCAGCTAAGTGAAACCAGCTGTACGCTTTTAATATGGACACCTAAGAGTTGAAATGTTATTTCAAGGCACATGAAGTCGAGTTTCACTTGAAAAGTGTACAGATTCTTTTAGGTGTGGCACAATCTTGTCACATATTTTTGGCTTTTTTATTATATTTATTTTTTTTCACTGTCATCCGTCGATGTGTATGGGCGATGATAAAGAATACCGCTGCCAAAATGCGCTTTTATGCCGGTAAATCTTTGAGTGTATAATACAGGGCCCTATGGTGCCGGCGAGACACTTGGACATTCCAGTCTACTCTATGAACATGCCTACCCTTTTTACCCCACCGTTTCGCTGTTCTTGAACTGGGGGGAAGATGTGGTAAAAAACGCTGCCCTGGAGAGTGTGCGTCATGCTTTGACGTAGATAATCGGTGTGCGGGGCCGATTTAGTATTTCAAGGTGCGCGGGAATCATCATGATGGTGATAGCGGTAAAACTATGAGCACGCCTATGGGCGTGCTCATGCGCGTGCCTCGTGAAAAAGCTCCCGAGCCACGGGGACAGCTCGGCTAACCCCAGAGAGCAGAGAGCAAGGACAAGTTCGGGCCACGCCCCGGCTGCTCGATCTGACCCTCCGTGCCCGGGCCTCGTCCCGGCGTTGAAGTCCTCGGGTGCGTTCTGGACTGGGCATCGCCCCACCTCGCTCCCACGTTGGTCTGAAGCGGCGTTCGTCACGGCCAGCTGCTGTTCTGGCCTCGGAGCGAGACGTTGTCCCAGGTCTGTTCGCGGCAGTCGGCGACACGCTGTTCTCGGTCGTGTACAGGCAAGCCCAGGCGTTGACCACCCTACTGGGATGGCCCTGGCGGTTATCTTCTAGACCGGGCCCCGTCTCGGTACGAACTCCGCAAGCACAAGGCACACCGCCTCCTGACTACCAGAGAGCTCAAAGTCAAGCGCAACGTTCACGCCCAAGAGTAAAATGTGAGTGGACGAACAAGAACATTAACTCCCTTCCGCGTAGGACCGTGAACTCGTGTATATATATGTGAGTTTATGTTGTGTGTATCCCCTTGTCCGTCTTCGTGTATATAAAAGTCTCTCATTGTCATCGAACGTCCTCTGTCCTCATCTGGCTAACCTGCGCCCACAGTTGCCCACATACATCCATATCGCATACCCTGTGGCACATAGCCGCTCTACACGTCCGTCTACCTGTCCATCTGTCTGCCAGTATGTTTGTCTGTCCGTCCGTGCGTCCATCTAGCCAACACTTAAAGTACTGCCATCTCACATCTCGCATACCCTGTGGCACATACCCACTTTACGGGTGCGTCTACCTGTCCGTCTGTCTGCCAGTGTGTCTGTCTGTCCGTCCATGCGTCCATTCGGGCGTCAATCTAGAGAACACTCTAAGTACCGCCATCTCACGCGTCGTATAACCTGTGGCACATACGCGCTTTACGTGTCCGTCTACCTGTCCGTCTGCCAGTCTGTCTGTCTGTCTGTTCGTCCATGCGTCCATCCGTGCGTCCATCTAGAGAACACTCAAAGTACCGCCATCTCGCATATCCTGCGGCACATAGCCGCTTTACGCGTCCGTCTACCTGTCCGTCTGTCAGCCAGTTTGTCTGTCTGTCCATCCATGCGTCCGTTCGTGCGTCAATCTAGAGAACACTCTGAGTACCGCCATATCGCGTGTCGTATACCTTGTGGCACATACCCGCTTTTTGCGTCCGTCTACCTTTCCGTCTGTCTGCCAGTCTGTCTGTTCGCCCATGCTTCTATCCGTGAATCCATTTAGAGAACACTCAAAGTACTGCCATCTCGCATCTCGTATACCCTGTGGCAAATACCGCTTTACGCGTCCGTCTATCTGTCCGTCCGTCTGCTAGTCTGTCTGTCTGTCCGCCCGTGCAGCCGTCCGTGCGTCCATCTAGAGAACACTCAAAGTATCGCCATCTGGCATACGCTGTGGCACATACGCGCTTTACGCGTCCATCTACCTGTCCGTCTGTCTGCCAGTCTGTCTGTCTGTTCGTCCATGCGTCCATCCGTGCGTCTATTTAGAGAACACTCAAAGTACCGCCATCTCGCATACCCTGTGGCACATAGCCACTTTACGCGTCCGTGTACCTGTCCGTCTGTCTGTCTGTCCGTCCGTGCGTTCGTCCGTGCGTCCATCTAGAGAACACTCAAAGTACCTCCATCTCGCATACCCTGTGTCACATTGCCACTTTACGCGTCCGTCTACCTGTCCGTCTGTCTGCCATTCTGTCTGTCTGGCCGTCCGTCCGTGCGTCCGCCCGTGCGTCACTTGAGAGACCACTTAAAATACCGCCATCTCGCATCTCGTATACCCTGTGGCAAATACCGCTTTACGCGTCCATCTACCTGTCCATCTGTCTGCCTGTCTGTCTATTCATCCGTGGGTCCGTGCGTCCATCTAGAGAACACTCAAAGTACCGCAATCTCGCATACCCTGTGGCACATAGCCGCTTTACGCGTCCGTCTACCTGTCCGTCTGTCTGCCAGTCTGTCTGTCTGTCCATCCATGCGTCCATTCATGCGTGAATCTAGAGAACAGTCTCAGTACCGCCATCTCGCACACCCTGTGGCACATAGCCGCTTTACGCGTCCGTCTACCTGTCCGTCTATCTGCCAGTCTGTCCATCAGTCCGTCCATGCGTCCATTCATGCGTGAATCTAGAGAACAGTCTGAGTACCGCCATCTCGCGCGTCGTATATTCTGTGGCACATACCCACTTTATGCATCCGTCTACCTCTCCGTCTGTCTGCCAGTCTGTCTGTCTGTCTGTCTGTCTGTTCATTCATGCGTTCATCCGTGCGTCCATCCAGAGAACACTCAAAGTACCGCTATCTCGCATACCTTGTGGCACATAGCCGCTTAAAACGTCCGTCTACCTGTCCGTCTGTCTGCCAGTCTGTCTGTCTGTTCGTCCGTGCGACTGTTCGTGCGTCAATCTAGAGAACACTCTGAGTACCGCCATCTCGCGCGTCGTATAACCTGTGGCACATACCCGCTTTACGCGTCCGTCTACCTGTCCGTCTGCCAGTCTGTCTGTTTGTCTGTTCGTCCATGCATCCATCCGTGCGTCCATTTAGAGAACACTCAAAGTACTGCACTCACATATCCTGCAGCACATAGCCGCTTAAAACGTTCATCTACCTGTCCGTCTACCTTTCCGCCTGTCTGCCAGTCTGTCTGTCTGTTCGTCTATGCGTCCATCTGTGCGTCCATCTAGAGAACACTCAAAGTACATCCATATCGCATACCCTGTGGCACATAGCCGCTTTACACGTCCGTCTACCTGTCCATCTGTCTGCCAGTATGTCTGTCTGTCCGTCCGTGCGTCCATCTAGCCAACACCTAAAGTACTGCCATCTCACATCTCGCATACCCTGTGGCACATGCCCACTTTACGGGTCCGTCTACCTGTCCGTCTGTCTACCAGTGTGTCTGTCTGTCCGTCCATGCGTCCATTTGTGCGTCAATCTAGAGAACACTCTGAGTACCGCCATCTCGCGCGTCGTATAACCTGTGGCACATACCTGCTTTATGCATCCGTGTACCGGTCCGTCCATCTGCCAGTCTGTCTGTCTGTCATTTCATGCGTTCATCTGTGCGTCCCTCTAGAGAACACTCAAAGTACCGCCATCTCGCATACCCTTTGGCACATATCCGCTTAAAACGTCCGTCTACCTGTTTGTCTGTCTGCCAGTCTGTCTGTCTGTTCGTCCGTGCGACTGTTCGTGCGTCAATCTAGAGAACACTCTGAGTACCGCCATCTCACGCGTCGTATAACCTGTGGCACATACCCGCTTTACGTGTCCGTCTACCTGTCCGTCTGCCAGTCTGTCTGTCTGTCTGTTCGTCCATGCGTCCATCCGTGCGTCCATCTAGAGAACACTCAAAGTACCGCCTTCTCGCATATCCTGTGGCACATAGCCGCTTAAAACGTGTCTACCTGTTCGTCTACCTGTCCGTCTGTATGCCAGTTTGTCTGTCTGTCCGTCCATGCGTCCGTTCGTGCGTCAATCTAGAGAACACTCTGAGTACCGCCATATCGCGTGTCGTATACCTTGTGGCACATACCCGGTTTTTGCGCCGTCTACCTTTCCGTCTGTCTGCCAGTCTGTCTGTCTGTTCGTCCATGCTTCTATCCGTGAATCCATTTAGAGAACACTCAAAGTACCGCCATCTCGCATCTCGTATACTCTGTGGCAAATACCGCTTTACGCGTCCGTCTATCTGTCCGTCCGTCTGCTAGTCTGTCTGTCTGTCCACCCGTGCAACCGTCCGTGCGTCCATCTAGAGAACACTCAAAGTATCGCCATCTCGCATACCCTGTAGCACATACGCGCTTTACGCGTCCATCTACCTGTCCGCCTGTCTGCCAGTCTGTCTGTCTGTTCGTCCATGCGTCCATCTGTGCGTCCATTTAGAGAACACTCAAAGTACCGCCATCTCGCATACCCTGTGGCACATAGCCACTTTACGCGTCCGTGTACCTGTCCGTCTGTCTGTCTGTCCGTCCGTGCGTTCGTCCGTGCGTCCATCTAGAGAACACTTAAAGTACCGCCATCTCACATCTCGCATACCCTGTGGCACACAGCGGCTTTACGCGTCCGTCTACCTGTCCGTCTGTCTGCCAGTCTGCCTGTCCGTCCGTGCGTGTGTTCGTGTGTACATGTAGAGAATGTTCATAGTACCGCCATATCGCGTGTCCTATACCTTGTGGCACATACCCGCTTTTTGCGTCGGTCTACTTTTCCCTCTGTCTGCCAGTCTGTCTGTCTGTTCGTCCATGCGTTCGTCCGTGCGTCCATCTAGAGAACACTCTGAGTACCGCCATCTCGCGTGTCGTAAACCCTGGGGAACATCGCCACTTTACGCGTCCGTCTACCTGTCTGTCTGTCAGCCAGTCTCTCTGTCATCCGTCCGGGCGTCCGTACATGCATCCATCTAGAGAACACCTAAAGTACCGCCATCTCGCATCTCGTATACCCTGTGGCAAATACCGCGTTACGCGTCCCTCTACCTGTCTGTCTGTCTGCCAGTCTGTCTGTCTGTTCGTCCGTGCGTCCATCTGTGAGTCCATCTAGAGAACACTTAAAGTACTGTCATCTCGCATCTCGTATACCCTGTGGCAAATACCGTTTTACGCGTCCGTCTACCTGTCCGTCCGTCTGCTAGTCTGTCTGTCTGTCCGTCCGTGCGTCCATCTAGAGAACACTCAAAGTACCTCCATATTGCATACCTTGTGGCACATTGCCGCTTTACGCGTCTGTCTACCTGTCCGTCTGTCTGCCATTCTGTCTGTCTGTCCGTCCGTCCGTGCGTCCGTCCGTGCGTCACTTGAGAGACCACTTAAAATACCGCCATCTCGCATCTCGTATACCCTGTGGCAAATACCGCTTTACACGTCCGTCTACCTGTCTGTCTGTCTGTCTGTCTGTCTGTTCATCCGTGCGTCCGTGCGTCCATCTAGAGAACACTCAAAGTACCGCAATCTCGCATACCCTGTGGCACATAGCCGTTTTACGCGTCCGTCTACATGTCCGTCTGTCTGCCAGTCTGTCTGTCTGTCCGTCCGTGCGTCCGTCCGTGCATCCATCTAGAGAACACCTAAATTACCGCCATCTCGCATCTCGCATACCCTGTGGCACATATCCGCTTTACGCCTCCGTCTACCTGTCCGTCTATCTGCCAGTCTTTCTGTCTGTTCGTCCGTGCGTCCGTCTGTGCGTCCATCTAGAGAACACTTAAAGTACTGCCATCTCGCATCTCGTATACCCTGTGGCAAATACCGCTTTACGCATCCGTCTTCCTGTCCGTCCGTCTGCTAGTCTGTCTGTCTTTCCGTCCGTGTGTCCGTGCGTGCGTCCATCTAGAGAACAGTCAAAGTACCGTCATCTCGCATACCCTGTGGCACATAGCCGCTTTACGTGTCCGTCTACCTGTCGGTCTGTCTGCCAGTGTGTCTGTCTGTCTGTCTGTTCGTTCATGCGTTCATCCGTGCGTCCATCTAGAGAACACTCAAAGTACCGCCATATCACATACGCTTTGGCACATAGCCGCTTAAAACGTCTGTCTACCTGTTTGTCTGTCTGTCAGTCTGTCTGTCTGTTCGTCCGTGCGACTGTTCGTGCGTCAATCTAGAGAACACTCTGAGTACGGCCATCTCGCGCGTGGTATAACCTGTGGCACATACCCGCTTTACGTGTCCGTCTACCTGTCCGTCTGCCAGTCAGTCTGTCTGTCTGTGCGTCCATGCGTCCATCCGTGCGTCCATCTAGAGAACACTCAAAGTACCGCCATCTCGCATATCCTGTGGCAAATAGCCGCTTAAAACGTGTCTACCTGTCCGTCTACCTGTCCGTCTGTCTGCCGGTCTGCTGTCTGTCCGTCCATGCGTCGATCTAGAGAACACTTAAAGTACCGCCATCTCACATCTCGCATACCCTGTGGCACACAGCCGCTTTTCGCGTCCGTCTACCTGTACGTCTGTCTGCCAGTCTGTCTGTCTGTCCGTCCATGCGTATGTTCGTGCGTCAATCTAGAGAACACTCTGAGTACCGCCATATCGCGTGTCGTATACCTCGTGGCACATACCCGCTTTTTGCGTCCGTCTACCTTTCTGTCTGTCTGCCAGTCTGTCTGTCCGTCCATGAGTCTATCCGTGCATTCATTTAGAGAACACTCAAAGTACCGCCATCTCACATCTCGTATACCCTGTGGCAAATACCGCTTTACGCGTCCGCCTATCTGTCCGTCCGTCTGCTAGTCTGTCTGTCTGTCCGCCCGTGCAGCCGTCCGTGCGTCCATCTAGAGAACACTATAAGTACCGCCATCTCGCGCGTTGTATACCCTGTGGCATATACCCACTTTACGGGTCCGTCTACCTGTCCGTCTGTCTGCCAGTTTGTTTGTGTGTTCGTCCATGCGTCCATCTAGAGAACCCTCAACGTACCGCGATCTCGCATACCCCTGGCACATAGCCGCTTTACACGTCCGTCTACCTGTCTGTCTGTCTGCGAGTCTGTGTGTCTGTCCATCCGTGTGTCCGTTCGTGCGTCCATCTAGAGAACACCTAAAGTACCGCCATCTAGCATCTCGTATACCCTATGGCAAATACCGCGTTACGCGCCCTCTACCTGTCCGCCTGTCTGCCAGTCCGTCTGTCTGTTGGTCCATGCGTCCATCCGTGCGTCCATCTAGACAACACTCAAAGTGCTGCCATCTCGCTTACCCTGTGGCACATAGCCGCTTTACACGTCCGCCTACTTGTCCATATGTCTGCCAGTCTGTCTTTCTGGCCGTCCATGCGTCCGTTCGTGCGTCAATCTAGAGAACGCTCTGAGTACCGCCATCTCGCGCGTCATATACACTGGGGCACATACCCACTTTACGTGTCTGTCTACCTGTACGTCTTTCTTCCAGCCTGTCTGTCTCTCTGTCCGTGCATTCGTCCGTGCGTCCATCCAGAGAACACTCAAAGTACCACCACCTCGCATACCCTGTGGCATATAGCCGCTTTACGCGTCCGTCTACCTGTCCGTCTGTCTGCCAGTCTGCCTGTATGTCCGTCCATTCGTCCGTTCGTGCGTCAATCTAGAGAACACTGAGTATCGCCATCTCGCGCGTCGTATACCCTGTGGCACATACATGCTTTACGCGTCCGTCTAACTGTCCGTCTGTCTGCCAGTCTGTCTGTCTGTTCGTCCTTGCGTCCGTCCGTGCGTCCATCTAGAGAACACTCGTAGTGCCACCATCTCGCGCGTCGCATACCCTGTGGCACCTAGCCGCTTTACACGTTCGTCTACCTGTACGTCTGTCTGCCAGTCTGTCTGTCTGTCCGTCCATTCGTCCGTTCGTGCGTCAATCTAGAGAACACTCCGAGTACCGCCAACTCGCGCGTCGTAAACCCTGTGGCACATACATACTTTACGCGTCCGTCTAACTGTCCGTCTGTCTGCCAGTCTGTCTGTCTGTTCGTCCTTGCGTCCGTCCGTGCGTCCATCTAGAGAACACTCTGAGTGACCCCATCTCGCCCGTCGCATACCCTGTGGCACATAGCCACTTTACACTTACGTCTACCTGTCCGCCTGTCTGCCAGTCTGTCTGTCTGTCCGTCCGTGCGTCCGTCCGTGCGTTCATTTAGTGAACACTCATAGTACCGCCATCTCGAAAACCCTGTGGCACATAGCCTCTTTACACGTGCTTCTACCTGTACGTCTGTATGCCAATCTGTCTGTCCGTCTATGCGTCCGTTCGTGCGTCAATCTAGAGAACACTCCGCCATCTCACGCGTCATATACGCTTTCGCACATACCCGCTTTATGCGTCCGTATACCTGTCCATCTGTCTGCCAATCTGTCTGTCTGTCCGTCCGTGCGTCTATCTGGAGAACACTTAAAGTTCCGCCATCTCGCATCTCGTATACCCTGTGGCAAACACTGCTTTATGCATCCGTCTACCTGTCCGTCCGTCTTCTAGTCTGTCTATCCGTCCGTGCGTCCAGTCGTGCGTCCATCTAGAGAACACTCAAAGTACCGCCATCTCGTATACCCTGTGGCACATACATGCTTTACGCGTCCGTCTAACTGTCCGTCTGTCTGCCAGTCTGTCTGTCTGTTCGTCCATGCATCCATCCGTGCGTCCATCTAGAGAACACTCAAAGCACCGCCATCTCGCATACCCTGTGGCACATAGCCGCTTTACACGTCCGTCTACCTTTCCGTCTGTCTGCCAGTCTCTCTGCCTGTCCGTCCGTGCGTCCGTCCGTGCGTCCATCCAGAGAACACCTGAAGTACCGCCATCTCGCATGTCGTATACACTGTGGCAAATACCACTTTAGCCGTCCATCTACCTGTCCGTCCGTCTGCCAGTCTGTCTGTCTGTCTGTCCGTGCGTCCATCCGTGCGTGCATCTAGTTAGCACTCTGAGTACCGCGATCTCGCATCTCTTATACCCTGTGGCATATAGCCGCTTTACACGTCCGTCTACCTGTCCGTCTGTCTGTCAGTTTGTCTGTCTGTCCATCCATGCGTCCGTTCGTGCGTCAATCTAGAGAACACTCTGAGTACCGCCATCTCGCGTGTCGTATAACCTGTGGCCCATAGCCGCTTTGCGCGTCCTTCTACCTGTCCATCTGTCTGCTAGTCTGTGTGTCTGTCTATCCGTGCGTCCATCTAGAGAACACTCAAAGTACCGCCATCTCGCATACCCTGTGGCACATACCCGCTTTACGCGTCCGTTTACCTGTCCGTCTGTCTGCCAGTCTGTCTGTCTGTTCGTCCATGCGTCCATCCAAGCGTCCATCTAGAGAACAATCAAAGCACCGCCATCTCGCATACCCTGTGGCACATAGCCGCTTTACACGTCCGTCTACCTGTCCGTCTGTCTCTGCCAGTCTGTCTGTCTGTCCGTCCATGCGTCCATTCGTGCGTCAATCTAGAGAACAGTCTAAGTACCGCCATCTCGCGAGTCGTATAACCTGTGGCACCTACCCGCTTTATGCATCCGTCTACCTGTCCGTCTGTCTGCCAGTCTGTCTTTCTGTCTGTCTTTCTGTCTGTCTGTTCGTTCATGCATTCATCCGTGCGTCCATCTAGAGAACATTCAAAGCACCGCCATCTCGCATACCCTGTGGCACATAGCCGCTCAAAACGTCCGTCTTCCTGTCCGTCTGTCTGCCAGTCTGTCTGTCTGTTCGTCCGTGCGACTGTTCGTGCGTCAATCTAGAGAACACTCTGAGTACCGTCATCTCGCTGGTCGTATAAACTGTGGCACATACCCGCTTTACGCATCCGTCTACCTGTCCGTCCGCCAGTCTGTCTGTTTGTCTGTTCGTTCATGCGTCCATCCATGCGTCCATCTAGAGAACACTCAAAGTACCGCCATCTCGCATATCCTGTGGCACATAGCCGCTTAAAACGTCCGTCTGCCTGTCGTCTACCTGTCCGTCTGTCTACCAGTCTGTCTGTCTGTTCGTCCATGCGTCCATCTGTGCGTCCATCTAGAGAACACTCAAAATACATACATCTCGCATATCCTGTGGCACATAGCCGCTTTACACGTCCGTCTACCTGTTCGTCTGTCTGCCAGTCTGCCTGGCTGTCCGTCCATGCGTCAATCTAGAGAACACTATGAGTACCGCCATCTCGCGCGTGTTATTATACCCTGTGGCATATACCCACTTTACGGGTCCATCTACCTGTCCGTCTGTCTGCCAGTTTGTCTGTCTGTTCGTCCTTGCGTCCATCCGTGCGTCCATCTAGAGAACCCTCAAAGTACCGCCATCTCGCAAACCTCTGGCACATAGCAGCTTGACACGTCCGTCTACCTGTCCGTCTGTCTGCGAGTCTGTGTGTCTGTCCATCCACGTGTCCGTCCGTGCGTCCATCTAGAGAACACCTAAAGTACCGCCATCTAGCATCTCGTTTACCCTGTGGCAAATACCGCGTTACGCGTCCCTCTACCTGTTCGTCTGTCTGCCAGTCTATCTGTCTGTTGGTCCATGGGTCCATCCGTGCGTCCTTCTAGAGAACACTCAAAGTGCTGCCATCTCGCTTACCCTGTGGCACATAGCCACTTTACACGTCCGTCTACCTGTCCGTCGTTCTGCCAGTGTCTGCTTGTCCGTCCGTGTGTCCGTCCGTGCGTTCATGTAGAGAACACTCAAAGTACCGCCATATCGCATACCCTGTGGCACATAGCCACTTTACTCGTCCGCCTACCTGTACATCTGTCTGCCAGTCTATCTTTCTGTCCGTCCATGCGTCCGTTCGTGCGTCAATCTAGAGAACAGTCTGAGTACCGCCATCTCGCGCGTCATATACGCTGTGGCACATGCCCACTTTACGCGTCCGTCTACCTGTCCGTCTGTCTGCCAGTCTGTCTGTTCGTCCATGCGTCCACCTGTGCGTCCATCTAGAGAACACTCAAAGTACCGCCATCTCGCATACCCTGTAGCACATAGCCGCTTTACACGTTCGTCTACCTGTCCGTCTCTCTGCCAGTCTGTCTTTCTGTCCGTCCATGCGTCCGTCCTTGCGTCCATCTAGAGAACACTGTGAGTACCGCCATCTCGCGCGTCATATACACTGTGGCACATACCCAGTTTACGTGTCTGTCTACCTGTACCTCTGTCTTTCAGTCTGTCTCTCCGTCCGTGCGTTCGTCCGTGCGTCCATCTAGAGAACACTCAAAGTACCGCCATCTCGTATACCCTGTGGCACATAGCCGCTTTACAGGTCCGTCTGTCTGCCAGTCTGTCTGTCTGTCCGTCCATTCGTCCGTTCGTGCGTCAATCTAGAGAACACTCCGAGTATCGCCATCTCGCGCGTCGTATACTCTGTGGCACATACCTGCTTTACGCGTCCGTCTACCTGTCCGTCTGTCTGCCAGTCTGTCTGTTCATCCTTGCGTCCGTCCGTGCGTCCATCTAGAAAACACTCGTAGTGCCACCATCTCGCGCGTCGCATACCCTGTGGCACATAGCCGCTTTACACGTCCGTCTACCTGTCCGTCTGTCTGCCAGTCTGTCTGTCCATGCGTCCATCCGTGCATTCATCTAGAGAACACTCATAGTACCGCCATCTCGCATACCCTGTGGCCCATAGCCGCTTTACACGTCCGTCTACCTAAACGGCTGTCTGCCAGTCTGTCTGTCTATCCGTCCATGCGTCCGTTCGTGCGTCAATCTAGAGAACACTCCGCTATATCACGCGTCATATACCCTTTCGCACACACCCGCTTTTTGCGTCCGTCTACCTGTCTGTCTGTCTGCCAATCTGTCTGTCTGTCTGTCCGTGCGTCTATCTAGAGAACAGTTAAAGTTCCGCCATCTCCCATCTTGTATACCCTGTGGCAAACACCGCTTTATGCGTCCGTCTACCTGTCCGTCCGTCTGCTATTCTGTCTGTCTGTCCGTGCTTGAGTCCATCAATGCGTCCATCTAGAGAACACTCAAAGTACTGCCATCTCGTATACCCTGTGGCACATACCTGCTTTACCCGTGCGTCTACCTGTCCGTCTGTCTGCCAGTCTGTCTGTCTGTCCGTCCATGCGTCCATCCGTGCATCCATCTAGAGAACACCTAAAGTACCGCCATCTCGCATCACGCATACCCTGTGGCACGTAGCCGCTTTACACGTCCGTCTACCTGTCCGTCTGTCTGCCAGTCTGCCTGTCTGTCCACCCATGCGTCCGTCCGTGCATCAATCTAGAAAACACTCTGAGTACCGCCATCTCGCCCGTCGTATACCCTGTGGCACATACCCGCTTTACGCGTTCGTCTACCTTTCCGTCTGCCTGCCAGTCTGTCTGTCTGTTCGTCCATGCATCCATTCGTGTGTCCATCTAGAGAACACTACAAGTACCGCCATCTCGCATACCCTGTGGCACATAGCCGCTTTATACGCCCGCCTACCTGTCCGTCTGTCTGCCAGTTTGTCTGTCTGTTCGTCCTTGCGTCCATCCGTGCGTCCATCTAGAGAACCCTCAAAGTACCGCCATCTCGCAAACCTCTGGCACATAGCAGCTTGACACGTCCGTCTACCTGTCCGTCTGTCTGTGAGTCTGTGTGTCTGTCCATCCACGTGTCCGTCCGTGCGTCCATCTAGAGAACACCTAAAGTACCGCCATCTAGCATCTCGTTTACCCTGTGGCAAATACCGCGTTACGCGTCCCTCTACCTGTTCGTCTGTCTGCCAGTCTATCTGTCTGTTGGTCCATGGGTCCATCCGTGCGTCCTTCTAGAGAACACTCAAAGTGCTGCCATCTCGCTTACCCTGTGGCACATAGCCACTTTACACGTCCGTCTACCTGTCCGTCGTTCTGCCAGTGTCTGCTTGTCCGTCCGTGTGTCCGTCCGTGCGTTCATGTAGAGAACACTCAAAGTACCGCCATATCGCATACCCTGTGGCACATAGCCACTTTACTCGTCCGCCTACCTGTACATCTGTCTGACAGTCTATCTTTCTGTCCGTCCATGCGTCCGTTCGTGCGTCAATCTAGAGAACAGTCTGAGTACCGCCATCTCGCGCGTCATATACGCTGTGGCACATGCCCACTTTACGCGTCCGTCTACCTGTCCGTCTGTCTGCCAGTCTGTCTGTTCGTCCATGCGTCCACCTGTGCGCCCATCTAGAGAACACTCAAAGTACCGCCATCTCGCATACCCTGTAGCACATAGCCGCTTTACACGTTCGTCTACCTGTCCGTCTCTCTGCCAGTCTGTCTTTCTGTCCGTCCATGCGTCCGTCCTTGCGTCCATCTAGAGAACACTGTGAGTACCGCCATCTCGCGCGTCATATACACTGTGGCACATACCCAGTTTACGTGTCTGTCTACCTGTACCTCTGTCTTTCAGTCTGTCTCTCCGTCCGTGCGTTCGTCCGTGCGTCCATCTAGAGAACACTCAAAGTACCGCCATCTCGTATACCCTGTGGCACATAGCCGCTTTACAGGTCCGTCTGTCTGCCAGTCTGTCTGTCTGTCCGTCCATTCGTCCGTTCGTGCGTCAATCTAGAGAACACTCCGAGTATCGCCATCTCGCGCGTCGTATACTCTGTGGCACATACCTGCTTTACGCGTCCGTCTACCTGTCCGTCTGTCTGCCAGTCTGTCTGTTCATCCTTGCGTCCGTCCGTGCGTCCATCTAGAAAACACTCGTAGTGCCACCATCTCGCGCGTCGCATACCCTGTGGCACATAGCCGCTTTACACGTCCGTCTACCTGTCCGTCTGTCTGCCAGTCTGTCTGTCCATGCGTCCATCCGTGCGTTCATCTAGAGAACACTCATAGTACCGCCATCTCGCATACCCTGTGGCCCATAGCCGCTTTACACGTCCGTCTACCTAAACGGCTGTCTGCCAGTCTGTCTGTCTATCCGTCCATGCGTCCGTTCGTGTGTCAATCTAGAGAACACTCCGCTATATCACGCGTCATATACCCTTTCGCACACACCCGCTTTTTGCGTCCGTCTACCTGTCTGTCTGTCTGCCAATCTGTCTGTCTGTCCGTCCGTGCGTCTATCTAGAGAACAGTTAAAGTTCCGCCATCTCCCATCTTGTATACCCTGTGGCAAACACCGCTTTATGCGTCCGTCTACCTGTCCGTCCGTCTGCTATTCTGTCTGTCTGTCCGTGCTTGAGTCCATCAATGCGTCCATCTAGAGAACACTCAAAGTACTGCCATCTCGTATACCCTGTGGCACATACCTGCTTTACCCGTGCGTCTACCTGTCCGTCTGTCTGCCAGTCTGTCTGTCTGTCCGTCCATGCGTCCATCCGTGCATCCATCTAGAGAACACCTAAAGTACCGCCATCTCGCATCACGCATACCCTGTGGCACGTAGCCGCTTTACACGTCCGTCTACCTGTCCGTCTGTCTGCCAGTCTGCCTGTCTGTCCACCCATGCGTCCGTCCGTGCATCAATCTAGAAAACACTCTGAGTACCGCCATCTCGCCCGTCGTATACCCTGTGGCACATACCCGCTTTACGCGTTCGTCTACCTTTCCGTCTGCCTGCCAGTCTGTCTGTCTGTTCGTCCATGCATCCATTCGTGTGTCCATCTAGAGAACACTACAAGTACCGCCATCTCGCATACCCTGTGGCACATAGCCGCTTTATACGCCCGCCTACCTGTCCGTCTGTCGGCCAGTCTGTCTGTCCGTCCATGCGCCCATTCGTGCGTCAATCTAGAGAACACTCTGAGTACCGCCATCTCGCGCGTCGTATACCCTGTGGCACATACTCGCTTTACGCGTCCGTTTACCTGTCCGTCTGTCTGCCAGTCTGTCTGTCTGTTTGTTCATGCGTCCATCCGTGCGTCCATCTAGAGAACACTCAAATCACCGCCATCTCGCATACCCTGTGGCACATAGCCGCTTTACACGTCCGTCTACCTGTCCGTCTGTCTGCCAGTCTCTCTGCCTGTCCATCCGTGCGTCCGTCCGTGCGTCCATCCAGAGAACACCTAAAGTACCGCCATCTCGCACCTCGTATACACTGTGGCAAATACCACTTTACGCGTCCGTCTACCTGTCCGTCCGTCTGCCAGTCTTTCTGTCTGTCCGTCCATGCGTCCGTTTGTTCGTCCATCTAGAGAACACTCAAAGTACCGCCATCTCGCATACCCTGTGGCACATGGCCGTTTTACACGTCCATCTACCTGTCCGGCTGTCTACCAGTCTGTCTGCCTGTCCGTCCGTGCGTCCATCTAGAGAACACCAAAAATACCGCCATTTCGCATCTCGTATGCACTGTGGCAAATACCACTTTACGCGTCTGTCTACCTGTCTATCCGTCTGGCAGTCTGTCTGTCTGGCCGTCCATGCGTCCATCCGTGCGTCCATCTAGTGAGCACTCTGAGTACCACCATCTCGCCTGACGTATACCCTGTGGCCCATAGCCGCTTTACCCGTCCGTCTACCTGTCTTTCTGTCTGCCAGTCTATCTGTCTGTCCGTCCATGCGTCCGTTTGTGCGTCCATCTAGAGAACACTCAAAGTACCACCATCTCGCATACCCTGTGGCACATACCCGCTTTACGCGTCCTTCTACTTGTCCGTCTGTCTGCTAGTCTGTGTGTCTGTCCATCCATGCGTCCGTCCGTGCGTCCATCTAGAGAACACTCAAGTACCGCCATCTCGCATACCCTGTGGCACATAGCCGTTTTACGCGTCCGTCTACCTGTACGTCTGTCTGCCACTCTGTCTGTCTGTCCGTCAATGCGTCCATTCGTGCATCAATCTACAGAACACTCTGTGTACCGCCATCTCGCGCCTCATATACCCTGTGGCACATACCCGCTTTACGCGTTCCGTCTACCTGGCCGTGTGTCTGCCAGTCTGTCTGTCTCTCTGTCTGTCCGTGCGTCCGTCCATGTGCCCATCTAGAGAACACTCAATGTACCGCCATCTCGCATGCCCTGTGGCACATAGCCGCTTTACGCGTCCGTCTACCTGTCCTTCTGTCTGCGAGTCTGTCTGTTTGTCCATCCATTTGTCCGTTCGTGCGTCAATCTAGAGAACACTCTGAGTACCGCCATCTCACACGTCGTATACCCTGTGGCACATACCCGCTTTACGCGTCCGTCTACCTATACTTCTGTCTGCCAGTCTGTCTGTCTGTCCGTCCATGCGTCCGTTCGTGCGTCAATCTAGAGAACACTCTGAGTACCGCCATCTCGCGCGTCATATACCCTGTGGCACATACCCGCTTTACGCATCCGTCTACCTGTCCGTCTGTCTGCCAGTCTGTGTGTCTGTTCGTATATGCGTTCATTCATGCGTCCATCTAAAGCTGTAGAACTGGTACACAAAATAATAAAGAAAAGAAACACACAATTGGGTCTTAAGCCGATCATAGGTTGAAGCGCTGGCGTGCTTAGTGCCTTCGCGGCAGAAGAAACTTTACCTACGTACGCTTCATCCCCGGCGAAATTTAGTCAAATGCCGATACAAGAAGCGTGCTGGCATGGAAACTTCAGCCTCGTTTTTTGTGTACTAGCCCCTCCAGTTCTATTTTTGTTCATGCCAGTGGGCAGTAAACTAGCGAGTAAGAAAGTTCATTAAACGTCGAGCAAAATATCCACAGATTGTGAGCAACAAAGAAATAGCGTTATCGCCAAGAAATTGCCACTGCGCGCTCCCGCACAATCGCATGTACGGGTAGTAGTCAATGTGGCAGAATAAAGAAAACGCTAGTGAAAAAATAAAATATAACAGTTTAGAAAACACATTTCATTGTATCTTCAAAACGTGCCAGCATTTGCTTTCCCTGCTTTAATGCATTCAAATATTCCTAAGATTTTCTATCTAAAACAGAGACGAAAACATACGACACCGATCACTTGCGACTCGTTCGCGCCGTCACATATTATTTTATTTGACCCCAAACAGATAAAACCCTTGCAGGATATCTAAAAGACAAATTTTCTACACCATTTCAGATGAAATTTAGGCCGTCAGAACTAAAAAAAGAAGTTGACTGCTGCTGCAACCGTAGGAATACCTTCCATTGAAACGCGAAGCTACAGTGGCTAGAACAGGGATGTGTGATGAACGCGCCAGCTTGCGCGTAACGCCTTGGAATGAAAGCGCCAGATGGCGCTGGCACACCATTGCCCGTGTTGCACGTGTTGCACACGTAGACAGTCGGTGCAGCCTGTCACGGTAGATGGACGTGTTTTTAGCGCCCCCGATCGACTGTGCAGATAAGTTATTTTGCATGTTTTGGCTTGTCTTTATAATTATAAGGCAGACGTTAAAATTCCTGTAGCACCTATTTTATTGTACGGCTTTTTCGGGGGTCAGTCACCGGGTGTTGATTAGAGTTTGTCCTTGTGTGTTTATTTTTAATTTTTTTTCTTTTGCCACCCCATCGGGGAGATGCACGTACATTGAACACGCAAGTTTTTGTACTAGAGCTTTGACTTTCTCTTTTTCGTAGGGCAGGGCTCGAGTTTTGTATTTATTGAGTGAGACAAGTGATAGGGCCAATGGTGTCGATAAGACATGATTAAAAGACAGTAAAGTGTTCAGGATGTGGGGTTCGTTTGAAAGTGGACCCAGGTGTAGAAGCGGAAGGAGAATAGGCTACCGCGAAGTGTAGGGAATGTGAGGTCGATGAAAAAATGGAGAAAATGATGGTTACTCAGAGTGACCTGCTGATGAGAATCACCGAGCTCGAGACTGCGTTGGTGACAGAGCAAGAGGAAAACGAGGGCTATGGGAGAAAGGCTGAAGTCCGCCGAAGAAGCACTAGCCAAGGTGAACAGAGGAGCGGCCTAGGGAGAGAACAGTAGGGAACCGGCCACCGGAACGGCGGAGAAGAAAGAGCAAGCAAGTTTGGAAAAAACAGGTTCAGCTTGTTCAACTGTCGCAAGGCCCAGCTTCAGCGAAATAGTGGTGGGGCTGGGAGGGGACAGAGCAGCCAGTGTCACAGGTGCAAGTAACCCCCCGGTGCAGGATGCTCCAGCTGAAAGGTCACAGCATGTGATAATCGCCGGGGACAGAATTCAACTCGATGCACAGAAGCCATTAAAGAGAGGGTAAAAGGTGACAAGAGGGTTGCAGTAGGGGCGTTCCCTGGACGCAAGCTCCAAGCAGTCATGAGGCAAGCGAGCACAGAGCTCGAAACTACAGCTGAAAGACGAAACCTCTTGATAATTTCAGGTGGTTTAAATGATGTCTTAAATGAAGATACAGCAGGACTAGCAACCACACTGGCGAAAGGTGCCGATGACATGTGCGCCACTTCTCCTCAGGTTCAGGTAGTGATATGCACAATACTGGAGGTACCGGTGCGTTATATCAACCTGCAAAGAGCGGTTGTCGACGCAAACCAAGAGATATGACGGATGAGTTTAGAGAAAGGCTTTGAGGTGGCGGAAATAAACAGAGAGATACATAGGTGGGGTGGTTTTCAACGAGACAGAATTCACTTCGATGGG
>WOVY01002718.1:0-30552 GCA_013436015.1 Rhipicephalus annulatus | reverse complement strand
GAATACATTTTTAGGTAACCTACATTTAGGACAAGTCAAACCTCTGTCTCCATGGTACAGCTTTAAAATCACGCAAAAAGCACTTAAAAACTTCTTATTAAAAATCAGAGTTAGTATTAAGCCATACGCTGTAAAAATTCAACTGCTAAATGATGTAAAAATCGCTGCATGCACCTCGGATATCACTTGAATCACAAAAATGTAAACAAAAAACCCTCCCTCTTTTTCTGCAACTACGAATGCTCTGGCACTTAAGGGTATTTTTTTAGTCTTTTAAGGGCCTTTATGGTCAGGGGTTTATGTTTTAGGGGTCTTTTTAGAGTCTGAATGACTACGAGACACATCGATATTCATGTTGTCTTTCCCAGAAAAAAATACTTAGTAGTGAACACAGGAACAAGGACACAATGCAGTGTGAATGAGCCTGTGACACATGAGGTACTCTTTCGTGTGCGAAGGATTTGTCGCAGTCCACACAGGCAAAGAGACGCTCTCCAGTTATGGCTGCGCACATAAGCCAAGAGCTTCAATTTATAAGTGAATGCTGATGTACACAAGTGGTAGTTTGAACGGGTGCTCTCCTGTATGATGTAAAGGTATCTGAATTTTCATCTTGACCTTGGGCACACTAAGAACTAGTCTTGGTCACACGAAGAACTGGTGGCAAGATTGCAGTTGGCCATGTACAGATGCAAGTGACTTGTACTTCTCTAAGGTGGCTTAAGACAAGGAACCTGCAAAGAAACAAGTAGACCAGGAACCAATGGAAACTGTCACCACACAGAATCAGATTTTAACACCAGGCAATGCAGAATGGTTACAGTAAAACCTTGTTACAATGGATCCGCTTACAACAGACTACATAGCGATTGGTGGCATAATGCCAACCTCCTAATTTGTTCTATTGGTTTAACTTTGTTTACTGCGGATTATGGTAACTGTAAGTTTATGGGATGCTCCCGAAACTTATCACACGCCCAGGTCTCTGCAAGACCTTTCTCAATTTGTGTGTATTTTCTTTACATTTCTGACAGACTACGGAAGGTGCACGCAACAGATCTGTGGACTCCCTCTTTCTGCCACTGTCCCAGAACAGCGCCGAACCCAAACGATGAGACCATCCACAGAAACTATCACTGGATTATCCAGCTCGCACTCTGACAGAACTGGGCTTATATAATTGCTCAAAACCTTTCTGTTTGATTGAGGTTCATACTCACTCGCGTTCCCCATTTAGAAGGGTGTTCATGAGATGGGCTATTTTCGGCATGTTCGGGACAAACTTCATCTTGTAGTTTCCCATTCCCATAAACCTTCTCAGCTCCTGATTGTTTGAAGGAGATCTGATGTCAATAATAGCCTGCAATTTTAAACGGCCAGCCTAAATTCGTTTATTATCAACAGTGTGCCCCAAGGACTTCACCCTTTGTACATTGAATTCACACTTCTCGCAGTTCATTGTGACACCATGTTTCTGTAATGTTTCCGAGACAGGCACTGAACTCTGCTTCCATCCCGCCACAGATCAGGATGTCATCTATATTACACACAATGCCTTTCCAAGTACCCAGAAACTGTGGCATCTTTCTCTGGAAGAACTCAGGCACAGAAGTGATTCGAAAAGATAGTCTTTTTAAAAGGTACCTGCCAAATGGCATTACGAACGGGGTAAAGTTTTGATACTCCTTCGCCAACTCAAACTGGCAGAATCCTCAATTGGTGTCGAAATTGGAAAACTAATGAGCTCCGACAAGTTCCACAAGCCCATGCTCACTCACAGGCAGAGGCTTCAACTCTCGCTCTACATACTTGTCTAGCTCTGTCAGATCCACGCATATACGCACACCTTCAATTGTCATGTGTTAGGTTCTTGATCTTAAACACTGCCACTGAGAAATCGTTTCAGTGGTAGAATAAATGAAACCGTGTGATTCAAAAATGATTCTTTGTTATTATTAATTATGAAAAGTAAATGAAATAAGAAAGTTGCAGACAATAAAGAAAAGAAACACGATCACTGCACAAACAGATTGTCCAAGAGTCCAGATTAATTAAGCTAAGTGAAATGGCGTACGGAAAACTACAAAGAAAAGTTCCCCTTCCAGTTTGACAGAGGTCATGATGTCATGCTGCGGTAAAGCATCAGTGATGTCGGGGTCGATAGATCGGCAAAGACCTTGAGGAGGGCAGGCGCTTGTAGGAGACAGGGTCACGGTGTCACTCGCCAAGTGCACACTGGAAACCACTGCCACAGCAACGTGGCACAACAGGTGTTGTCCTTGCGTGATGACGAGGTCCTCACCAGTTCTACGGGCTCAGGTTCGGAACTCCAACAGCCTTGACACTGCCCCAAGCAGCTCGGCACGTACGTCTTTCCTTGGGATTTCCAAGAACAAGCCCCTTCATCTTTCTCTTTCTTCTTGCTTTGCCATGTCCGACACATTTTCTTTACCTGCTCTTCCTTTTTTTTCCAATTCGGATAAACTTCATGTGGTTTAAGTTTTATGTGTTTCACTGACATAAGGAACACATCACTCTAGTCCAACAGTTGTGTCCATAATGTCCACTACTCATCACACCATTAGGCTTCTGCACAGTGACCATTCTAGAAGACTGCTGTGTTGGCTCCTCAACTGCCTTAATGACTTCAAGTTCAACCATCTCTTGTAGTTTTACCTTGGCTTTCAACACTAATGATATGGGAAATTTTCAGGGAGTGGTCAGTGCTAGCGGTGTGGGCATCTTCTCTAAGCTTGATCTTGTACGCGAGCTTGATTTTACTAAGCCGGGTAAAGAGTACGGGAAACTCAACCTCTGGGTTGACAGCTTCAATGCTTTGACTGATGACTTGATCAATTGATTGATTTGTGGGATTTAACGTCCAAAAACCACCATATGATTATGAGAGACGCCGTAGTGGAGGGCTCCGGAAATTTTGTCCACCTGGGGTATTTTAACGTGCATCCAAATCTGAGTACACGGGCCTACAACATTTCCGCCTCCATCGGAAACTCAGCTGCCACAGCCGGTATTTGATCCCGCGACCTGCGGGTCAGCAGCCGAGTACCTTAGCCACTAGACCACCATGGCGGGGCTGATGACTTGATCAAAGGCATTTCACAATGCCTAGTTTTTCGTGAGCATTCTTTGACAGAAGAGACATACATGAGGTAAAGATCACCTTCAAAGAGTACACTGTGGCTATAAAAAAACTAAAAACAGCCCACTGTCCCGAGTACCCTGGAAATTTTTACCAGTCTCTTAGGCATTGCATTTTGCATGAGCAATTCCCGAAAGCCACATGCTCGATATAGACATAATTCCCAAGATCTCATAACAAATTAAATCATTTTAAAAGAGCATCTCTTTACCACAAAGATTTACTTTGATTTCTACATTTAAAATGCATTTTCTCAAGATGATACTGTCAGCAATTTCTTGAGATTCGAAATTTTTTTGTTTCTTCTGAGATCCAGATTATGAAAAAAATTTTCCCACTTCGCTAACATATGAAGAAAGAAATTCTCTTCTTTACAGCATATGATTTACATAATTGTTTCCAACTTAACATAAACAATTAGTATGGACTGAACAGTTGAAGTCTTCTCACATTATTACAACCTTGCTTGCTCTTCTTATTGTTCTGTGCAAACTTTCTTGATATTTATTTATATTCTACAGGTTTTGTAGACACTGGCAAGCTTTCCCAGGAAACGAAAAACCTAATTAAGAACTGTCGAATCATGAAAGTGTCAAGTACAACAGACAAAATAGAACTGGCAGAGCTTTCGAAGTTGATTAATAGACGTAAGGTATGCGATGTAAGAAGGTATAACATGGAGATAGTTGAACACGCTCTGAAAAACGGAGGAGGTGTCAAAGCATTGAAGAGGAAACTTGGGATAGGCAAAAGTCGGATGTATGCACTAAGGGACAAAGAAGGCAAAATAACTACCAATATGGATAGGATAGTTAAAATGCCGGAGGAGTTTTACAGAGATCTGTACAGTAGCCGAGACAACCATGACCTTAATACTATAAGAACTAGCAGTAACCCAGATTACACCCCACCAGTAATGATAGAAGAAGTCAGAAAAGCTTTGGAGAGCATGCAAAGGGGCAAAGCTGCTGGTGAGGATCAGGTAACATCAGATCTGCTGAAAGATGGAGGACAGATTGTGTTAGAAAAACTAGCCACCCTGTTTACGAGATGTCTTCTGACGGGAAGAGTACCAGAGTCTTGGAAGAACGCTAACATCATCCTAATACATAAGAAAGGAGATGACAAGGACTTGAAGAATTACAGGCCGATCAGCTTGCTCTCTGTAGTATACAAGCTATTTACAAAGGTAATTTCTAACAGAGTGAAGAAAACATTAGAATTCAATCAACCAAAGGAACAAGCAGGATTTCGAACAGGCTACTCAACAATTGACCAAATTCATACTATCAATCAGGTAATAGAGAAATGCTCAGAGTATAACCAACCACTACACATAGCCTTCATAGATTACGAGAAGGCGTTTGATTCAGTAGAAATATCAGCCGTCATGCAAACACTGCGGAATCAGGGCATAGATGAAGTATATATAAACATTCTGGAAGAAATCTACAGGGGATCAACTGCTACCATAGTGCTTCATAAAGAAAGCAACAGAATACCAATCAAGAAGGGTGTAAGGCAGGGAGACACAATTTCCCCAATGCTATTTACCGCGTGCTTACAGGAGGTTTTCAGAAGCCTAGAATGGGAACAGTTAGGGATAAGAGTCAATGGAGAATACCTTAGTAACCTGCGCTTCGCCGATGACATTGCATTGCTGAGTAACTCGGGGGACGAATTGCAACTCATGATTACGGAGTTAGACAAGGAGAGCAGAAAGGTAGGTCTTAAAATTAATCTGCAGAAAACGAAAGTGATATACAACAATCTCGGCAAGGAGCAGGGCTTCGAGATAGGTAATACTGCACTTGAAGTTGTAAAAGACTATGTCTACTTAGGGCAGGTAATGACCGCAGAGCCGAACCACGAGATTGAAGTAACTAGAAGAATAAGAATGGGGTGGAGCACATTCGGCAAGCACTCTCAAATTATGACAGGTAGATTGCCACTATCCCTCAAGAGGAAGGTATATAACAACTGTATCTTGCCGGTACTTAGCTACGGAGCAGAAACCTGGAGACTTACAAAGAGGGTTCAGCTTAAATTGTGGACGACGCAGCGAGCAATGGAAAGAAAAATGGTAGGTGTAACTTTAATAGACAAGAGGAGAACAAAATGGATTAAAGAACAAACGGGGCTTAAGGATATCATAGTTGAAATCAAGAAGAGGAAATGGACATTGCCCTGCATGTAGCGCTAACAGGATAACCGCTGGTCATTGAGGGTAAGTGACTGGATTCCCAGAGAAGGCAAGCGGGTTAGGGGGAGACAGAAGGCTAGGTGGGCAGATGAGATTTTCATTTCATTTCATTTATTTATACTGTTAGCCCAGAAGTGGGCCGTTACAGGGTGGAAGTACAAACAATTATTTGCGAAAAAGAAGTACCGTACAGGTCTCGAGATAATTTCTCGGTATTATTGTGACCAGCAACTCGAAGTTATACATGACGAGAAATGGAACACACATGCGATGCAATACATACACGCAGAACAGCACATGACGAATTTGAGGCGGCACTTTTGCACCGCGCTGAAGATTTGAAAGACAACTACTGCAGAATCATGCAACCAACAAAAAGTACACACACAAGCAAAAAAAAACTTATGTCACTGTTATTCAGAAAATAAACGTTTTAGATTCTGTTCAAATGATGTAAGCGAGGAACAACCAATTATAGACTCTGGCAGCATATTCCAATCTTCAATAGCACGTGGAAAGTAACTGAACTTAAAGCAATCGTTACGTGGGACTAGGGGTGGTATGTACATATTATAGCGATGTCTGGAGTGTTCTAGTGTGTTGACCTGGAAGTAATCTGAATAGTTTAGTTTAAAATGATTATGAATTACCTGGAAGAGGAATTTCAGACGCTCAATCCTCGTCCTAAGTTCAGGACTATCCAGTCCAGCTTTTTTACAGAGTTCAGTAGGAGAATGATGTCGGCGATATTTATTAAAAATGAATCTCGCACCAAGTCGCTGTATTTTTGTTATTTTATTGCAGTTTGTCTTTGTGTAAGGGTCCCAGACAATTTTAGAATATTCGATAATAGGTCTGACAAGAGTTTTGTAAGCAAGACACTTTATATCAGATGGGGCGGTATAAAGGTTACGTCTAAGGCTATACAATGCCTTGGTAGCCCTGGAGCATACATTATCAATATGAGTGTTCCAGCGGAGGTCGGGCGTGAACCATAACCCAAGATATTTATAGTTTTGTACACGCTTGAGGAAAGCATTGCCAATCTGGTAGTTGCAATCTAGAGGTGCTTTCTTTCTAGTTATAGTCATAAAGACTGTTTTTTCTGTGTTCAAACTCATTTGCCATTCTTCGCACCAATCCTTTATTCTTTGAAGATTGTTGTTTAGATTAACTTGGTCATGTTCAGTCTCGATTCTGCTATAAACAACACAATCATCGGCAAACAACCTTATCGGGACCATAACGCGGTTTGGTAGGTCATTTATATATAACAAAAATAAAAGGGGACCCAGCACGCTCCCCTGGGGAACTCCAGAATTCACTGCAACTGCTCTAGACTGTTTATTTTTTATTTGAACAAACTGCTGACAGCAGCTGAGATAGGATGAAAACCATTTTGTCAAGTGATTATTTTGAAACGTTTTGTCAATTTTAAACAGGAGCTTTGAGTGCGACACTTTATCAAATGTCTTTGCGAAATCCAAATATACCACATCAGTTTGACCACGTAAATTGATTGTTTTTGAAAGATCATGAACAAATTCGATTAACTGTGTTGTTGTAGATAAGCCTCGGCGGAAGCCATGCTGCTTCGAAGATAATAGATTGTGCGTATCAAGATAGGACATCAGGTGTTTGTTAATAATGTGCTCAAGTATCTTTGAACATGTACTGATAAGCGAAATAGGACGGTAGTTGTGCTCGTCCCGAGAGGAGCCACTTTTGTGAACAGGGGTAATTTTAGCCTGCTTCCACGCTAGTGGGAAAGAGCCACTGCGCAGGGACGACTGAAATATTTTTGTAAGGAAGCGAGCCGCCCATTCAGCGTATCTGTACAGAAATTCGTTTGGTATACCATCAGGGCCGGGGGTTTTTCTTGTATTTATATTAAGTAAAAGATTTAGGACACCCTCTTCGCTAATTACCACATCATCGATCGGCCGCTGCAATGGTGACGTAGAAAACTCGGGCAAAATGCCATTATCATGAGTAAACACAGAAGCAAAAAAAGAATTGAAATCATCAACACGTTGTTGAGTAATTTCAGATTAAGAAGTTTGCGGTTATAAATTGGCAGCAGCAAGTACAGGATCGAGTTGACTGGCAGAACATGGGAGAGGCCTTTGTCCTGCAGTGGACGTGGTCAGGCTGATGATGATGATTTGTGGCAGAAATCAAATCGAACCAGAGAAGGTTGAGCGCCACATTTTAGAAGAAACCAAAATACCATATATATGCTGCCAAAAAAAATATATAATCTGTATGAGATGAAAGCCATCATGCTCATTTTCAGATTTCATCACATCCACCTGCATGTCTAGCTAAGAAAAAGGAAACAGCCAAATGAGCTATATGCTTAATATACCAATTCTTGCCACACAAATGATATCAGACCTGATAATACTGCACAACAGTAGCACACTGGCATGATAGCACACAGATGTTTTTCTGTGTGAAACACATCTGTGATAGCACACAGATGTGTTTCTCGTTTTCTCAGTGTAATTTCAGAGCAGGTTTGGAGCAATTACTAACAAAAATTACTGCTTGGAGCAGCATGGAGCAGCAATTCTCTTTTGGAGCAGTTTGGAGCAATTGAAGCAGCACTTCCATCACTGGAAGTAATATGCAAAATGCTGTTATTGTTCACTTTGCAAGAATGCCTTTCCTTTTTTTTTTCTTAGCAGCACCTTTTCAGCCTGCCCATTTTCCAAAGCAAACATGGCGTCCATGAAGTAGTAGGTCAGTGTGCGGCTGCAAACGTGCTTTTTACTTTTTGAAGAAAAATATACTCACAATATGCAGTACTGAAATATAGAATGAATCATCGAAATGTTTGTCCCATTCACATTTTGATGAATATAATTTTGAAAATTTGTTAACGATGTGTAAGACGTACTTGCGGGCTAGTTGGTAAGCAATTACGATATATGGCGGCGCACGTTAGGTTACAGAACGAACACGCACACAAAAGGACGACACTCGACACTTGTGATGTCCCTTTGTGTACACTGCCATGTGCCTTAACATCGCGAGGGAGCAAAACCAAAATCATCCGGAAACTTGGGAGTACTTGTTGCTAGTCTAGATGGTACATAATTATGAGTAGAAATTCTAGATGCCCAAACCACCACAAGAAGGCAGAAGTACACCCTGTGCTTCTTAGTTCCTCTTGTGGTGTTTTAGGCACCTAGAATTTTCCCCCGCGTGAAAACTGCCTAACTTGCAGAGCAACACAAATGTGCTGAAGCCCGCCTCTATTCACAACCTTCACCGCCTAGAGAGGGCGCTGGTGCAAGCCCAACATGGCTGTTGTTTGGGAAATCGTGCAGACGGCGCGCCAGCAGCTGCCACTGGTTTGCCTGTCACTTCGACCTGTGTAGTATTTTCGGCTGCAGCCACAGTGCGGTCAAGGCTTTGTTGAGAAGGTCATCGACTCTGGCATGTATTATATCCCACACTGCGTGTTGAGAAACGTGTGTGTGGCATATATTGAAGGAAAAGAAGTTTCGAACGCCGGGCACATCGTCTGCTGCGGTGTGCAGCTGTGTGAACGCTGCTCGTGCCACGGCCGAGGAAGACCAAGCGGCCGTGCTCGTGCAAAGCAGGAAACCTCGCTTTTGACTGCACGGCGGCGTCCAACATATTTCGCGATTCTTCTAGCTCAACAAGCAAACAATAAAGAATAAATCATCGCTACTACGACTCGCAGTAACTGTCTGACTTCACAATAACCGCACTAGAAATTGCCGGCGACAAAATATTGACGCAAGGTAGGCTGGCAACTATAGTAGCCAGCATCTGAAGAGGACAACGAAGTAGATCTGTGTGCGCGTGCTCTGGTGTTCGCGTTTCTGGCCCTTGGGTTGCGAAAGTAAACGCCCTATTTTGTACCTGCGTGCCTGTGTCTTTGTGACATTTTCTGGTGGAGGTGCTGGGTACGGTAGATGATACGGTCCCCTGAGAGCACCCCTGACGCAAGTCCATCGAGTATCTCAGCCGAGCTTACCCCTGTGCACGTACGTTCCAGCCGTCGTCTCCAGGGACTCGAGCCACAGCACGGTTTGCTGCCTGAACGTCAGAGGGCTATGAATCAAACACCGCCTAACTTCACCGCGCCACCACCAGCGCACCTGGTTATCAACCAGCCCAAGACGCCGAAGACATTTCACGGAGCTGCTTTTGAAGATGCCGACGACTGGCTCGAGCATTTCAACCGGGTCGCCGTCATCAACGATTGGACCCCAGAGCGTAAGCTACGCTATGTGTACTGCTTCCTGGAGGACTCCGCGAAAACGTGGTTTGAGAACCACGAAGCAGCGCTTACGTCATGGGATGAGTTTCAACGGCAGTTCCTCAAGGCATTTTCCCGAGAGGACAGGAAGGAGACAGCGGAGCGTGCTATAGAGGCAAGGGTTCAAGGCCCTAACGAAAGGGTGACGACCTACGTAGAGGACATGGATCGGCTTTTCAAGCGTGCGGAGCCCGCCATGTCCGAATCCAAGAAAGTTCGCCACCTAATGCGTGGTGTTAAAGAAGAGATTTTTGCCGGCCTGATTCGAAACCCGCCTGCGACACTTGCGGAGTTCCATGAGGAAGCCACTGCCATGGAGAGGGCCCTTCAACAGCGTGCCAGACAGTATAACCGTGGTGTAAACCCAAGTGAGATCACTTCTGTCACTCTCGGCAATGACATCAGCGCGTTGCGAGAGCTTATCAGAGCTCTCATTAAGGAAGAGCTACAAAAGATGCAGGTGACTGCTTCACCTGCAGAGCAGCTCTCCATTGCGGAGATGGTACGCGCCGAGCTACGGCAAGCTGTTCACGCTCCCCAACCATCCGAGGCGCCACAACAGAGGCACTGCGTCGAGATGAGCTACGCGGAAGCAGTGCGACGTCGTCCATCGTACAGTTCAACCAGCGTATGTTACCCCAATGAGCGACACGCTCAACAAATGGAGGAAGTCTTCCGCCCTCGCAGCTCACCGTTGATCGCCGAAGCAAGACCGAGAAAGAGTGACATCTGGCGTACACCCGACCACAGGCCCCTTTGCTTCCACTGCGGGGAAGCCGGACACGTCTACCGGTCATGTCCATACCGTCGTGTGGGTCTCCGTGGATTTTCGCCTAATGCCCCTCGTCCACGACCTGGCGAGCGACCACAGGAAATAGAGAGTTTCATCTCGAGTCGTCGCAGTATCGAACATCGGTCACAAGAGCCTCGCTCGTCGTCGCCTACTCGCTACAGGTCACCGAGCCCAGCCTATTCACGCGGCGCTCCAAGACGCCGTTCACCCAGTCCTGCAAGTCGGGAAAACTGAGTTCAGCGACCTCCGGAGGTGAGGCCGCTGACGCTGACTCTACGGAAGATCCTCCACTACGACGACAGCGACAGCAGCAAAAAGATGTACA
This sequence comes from Rhipicephalus annulatus, assembly GCA_013436015.1. Classification (NCBI taxonomy): domain Eukaryota; kingdom Metazoa; phylum Arthropoda; class Arachnida; order Ixodida; family Ixodidae; genus Rhipicephalus; species Rhipicephalus annulatus. Next base: position 19,774 of record WOVY01002718.1, on the reverse strand, counting down.
GACGCAGTCAAACGGGATGCGAAGAGTGGTAACATCAAACATTGCGGTAACTGTGGACGACGAAGAAGTAATGGCGCTAATTGACACTGGAGCAGACACTTCTGTTATGAGCATGGGTCTTGCCTGCAGGCTGAAGAAGGTTTCTACCCAGTGGGCTGGGTCGCAGATACGTACGGCAGGAGGCCATCTTCTTACTCCGGTGGGGCGGTGCACAGCGCGAGTCAGTATTCACGGATTTACGTATCTCGGAGATTTTGTAATACTGCCGAGTTGCTCGAGGGACCTAATTCTCGGACTGGACTTTCTGCGTGATAATGGAGCCGTGATTGATTTGCAACAGTCGCAAGTGACGTTTTCTACGGCACACGCTTTAGCGCGCAACCCTCACGGCAGTTACGTCAATGCTTTGAGAATTGTTGACGATGACGTACACGTTACCGCCGAAGAGTAGCGTGTTCACCTTGGTAGCCTGCGACGTTTTCGACGAATTCAACGACTATGAAGGTATTGCTGAGGCAAATATCCCGCTGCTGCTCAAACGAAACATATGCATAGCCCGATGCCTTGTTCGGTTAGAGAATAAACGCTCTCGAGTTCTGCTGACCAACTTCAGCAATGAGTTTCAGCACGTTCCTAGAGGGACTACTGTCGCTTTCCTCAGTGAAATAGCTGACTTTTCCGATATCAGCACAATGGATACGACTTCACCGTATGCAAAAGCTTGTGCTGACCTGGGAAGCCGCATTCACGTTAATCCAGACTTGCCAGATTCACGAAAAGAGCGGCTGCTAAACCTTGTGAGGGAATTCTCGGACTGCTTCTCCACAGCATCGAAAGTTCAGCGTACCACCGTTACAAAACACCGCATTGTTACCGAGGAGTCGGCGCGGCCTCTTCGCCAACATCCATACCGTGTGTCCCCGAAGGAAAGAGAGGTGATTAAGCGTCAAGTTCAAGAAATGCTGAATGATGATGTCATCCAACCCTCGACAAGTCCGTGGGCGTCACCTGTTGTCTTAGTAAAGAAAAAAGACAACACAATACGCTTCTGCGTCGACTATCGACGGCTTAACAAAGTCACGAAACGCGACGTTTACCCCCTGCCACGGATTGATGACGCCTTAGACCGTCTACGCCACGCCCAGTTCTTCACATCACTAGATCTCAAGTCAGGGTACTGGCAAATTGAAGTTGACGAAGGCGACCGTGAGAAAACCGCGTTCGTGACGCCTGACGGGCTGTACGAATTTAAAGTGCTGCCTTTCGGTCTCTGTTCCGCTCCCGCCACGTTTCAACGCATGATGGATACTGTACTAGCTGGACTAAAGTGGCAGACGTGTCTTGTATACTTGGATGATGTCGTTGTGTTTTCAACCACATTTGACGAGCACATTTCAAGGCTAAAAAGTGTCCTCACTGCAATAATGAGAGCGAACCTTACCATCAAGCCCGAAAAGTGCTACTTCGGCTATCAGGAACTCAAGTTTCTCGGCCACGTGGTTAGCCCGCGGGGTGTTCGACCAGATCCGGACAAGTTGGCTGCCGTTGCCGATTTCCCTCGTCCTGGAGACAAAAAGGCTGTTCAGCGATTCCTTGGACTCTGTGCGTACTACCGCCGTTTTGTCGAAGGATTTTCGAAAATTGCGGAACCTCTTACAAGACTGACACGGCCAGATGTACCTTTCGTATGGACGGAAGAACAACAACAAGCCTTCGTAGAGCTGCGCAATCGACTGCAGACAGCTCCAGTGCTGGCACATTTCGACGACACTGCCGACACCGAGATCCACACAGACGCCAGCAACGTGGGAATCGGAGCCATTCTAGTTCAATGGCAGAACGGCGCAGAGCGTGTGATCGCTTACGCGAGCCGAAGTCTCACAAAAGCAGAGGCTAATTACTCTACCACCGAAAAAGAGTGCCTAGCAGTCGTTTGGGCCATTAGCAAGTTTCGACCCTACCTATACGGTCGGCCATTTCGAGCGGTCAGTGACCACCATTCGCTCTGTTGGCTTGCCAATCTACGGGATCCATCAGGCCGCCTCGCCCGCTGGAGCCTCCGCCTTCAAGAGTACGACATAACGGTGGTCTACCGATCAGGACATAAGCATACAGATGCTGACTGCCTGTCTCGTGCTCCTATTTCCCCAACGTCATCTGACACTGAACAAGATTTACCGTTTCTTGGCATCGTCGATGTGGTGCGGATGGCTGAGCTTCAACGTGAGGACACTGAGCTACTTCCTGTCATCCAGCATCTTCAAGGACAAGACGTTGTCGTCCCACGCCGACTCTCGCGTGGTTTGGCTACGTATTGCCTGCGGAACAATGTTCTCTACAAGAGAAATCTTGAGAGCAGCCAGGAAACTTTCCTCCTCGCCGTTCCAATGGCACTGCGTGAGGAAGTCTTGCAGGCGTGCCACGACGATCCTTCGGCCGGTCACTTAGGCTTTGCTCGGACATTAGCGCGCATCCGACAGAAGTACTACTGGCCACAGCTGTATTCGTCCATTCAGCGCTATGTCCGCACCTGCCGTGACTGTCAGAGGCGTAAAGTTCCACCCGCAAAGCCCGCCGGTTTCCTCCAACCTTTAGATCCACCTCTAGCACCATTTCAGCAAGTAGGAATGGATCTTCTTGGTCCCTTCCCTTTGTCATCCTCAGAAAATAAGTGGATAATTGTCGCGACCGACTATCTGACTCGCTATGCAGAAACCAAAGCTGTGCCTAAGGGAACTGCAGTTGAAGTCGCCAGATTCTTTGTCCACGACATTGTTTTGCGCCATGGTGCACCTGCTGTTCTCATAACCGATCGCGGAGCAGCATTTACGGCAGAGTTATTGCAACAAGTCACCAAGCTGACGCACACCAACCACCGGAAAACAACAGCTTATCATCCCCAAACAAACGGCTTGACGGAGAGGTTAAACAAAACATTGGCCGACATGCTATCTATGTATGTTGACGTAGAGCACAAAACGTGGGATGAAATTTTGCCGTACGTCACGTTTGCCTATAACACCACTGTGCAAGAGACCACAGACCTAACACCATTCGAGCTTGTTTATGGCCGTCGCGTCACAACACCGTTAGACGCTATGCTCCCTGTAGACCAGGACAACAACGGAAATGACAGCGTTGACGACTTCGTTGAGAAAGCCGAGGGAGCCCGCCAGCTTGCACGGAACCGCATTCGCGCGCAGCAAGATATCGACGCTCGCCGTTACAACCAAGGCCGAAGGAGCGTCCACTATCAACCAGGTGACTATGTATGGGTGTGGACACCAGTTCGCCATCGTGGGCTTTCGGAGAAGCTATTGCGGCGCTACTTTGGCCCTTACGAAGTTGTGCGCTGCCTCAGTGACGTGAATTACGAGGTAGTTCCCCAAAGCTCCGACACCAGTTTAAACCGAAGACGTCCACGTCCAGAAGTAGTCCATGTAGTACGGATGAAACCGTACCATGCCCGCGACTTATGAACACTTCGAACTTTTTCCTTATTATCCACAACAGCGTGGGTTTTTTTTTTCATTGACGTGATCATTTTTTTTTCTCTCATGGCCACCTCTAGCATCTCAGTCAATCGACCGGGACGGTCTCTCTTGAAAGGGGGGAATTGACGCAAGGTAGGCTGGCAACTATAGTAGCCAGCATCTGAAGAGGACAACGAAGTAGATCTGTGTGCGCGTGCTCTGGTGTTCGCGTTTCTGGCCCTTGGGTTGCGAAAGTAAACGCCCTATTTTGTACCTGCGTGCCTGTGTCTTTGTGACATTATAAAGCACTAGCGAGCCGCCAAAGTGAGGCCGACTGAACGATGGCATTGGCTGGCTACGTGGGCATTCCCCAAACGACAGTTACGATGGATGCCGCATGGCGTCGCCACCATCTGTGAAAAGCCTGTGCTCCAATATCAAGACAAGTTGTCGGAGAGTATATAACAACCAAATTGCAATATCACCCCTCAATACCAGTGTGATCGCAGTGCACATACTTTTTAACTATTATAGTGAACATGAAACCTACCACTGGAAAAGCTGGTGCCACCATCGGCGTGGAAAAGACGTTGCACGAGCACACAAAACTCTCTAACATAAGCAATCTTTTACAAAGTTTAAAGAAAGACTTTTTAATGAGGAGTCAATTTTTCAGAGACATATGGCACCAAAAACTTCTATTTAGTGTTTTTTTCTAAACATGCTATCAAAAGTATGAAAATAGCTTTGACAAACAAAACTAGGCCAGACAAAATTATATACCTTAGCCTATGAAATCTGTTCCCTCTACAACAATTGCAGTTGTAGCTTATTGCCTGCATCCAGGTATCTTTGGTTACCGGCGTTGGTTACTGGCGTAGTGCCACGTGTCTTGAACCGCGCAAGTGATGTGCTCTGCATCTTCATGTAATATACTCGATGCATTTGACCTGCTTAGAGAGTTCACAAGGAAATACCATTTAAAGGGTTCTTTACGTCTTCTACGAGATATTTTTTTATAAAGGCAATAAAATTATAAACATTTGCAAATTTATTCATAACTGGTGGTGCCTACCTGCTTCTAAACAAGAGATCGCTTTCTGTCTTGTGTTTGAGGGCAAATCTCTTTTTCGGAGGAAGGCTGTGCGGCAGGGGTATGAGTGAAGAAAGGATTGCGAAACTTAAGAGTGGCAACAACCATAAGTTGACCAACTCACTGAAGAGTCAACCTGCCTAGACAGACCGGCTGAGTAATATTTAGGCGAGTGTAAGTTCGAGTGAGTCTTGTTGAGAAAAGTATTGCCGAGTCTGAGTGAGCTCCAACTTTTATCACCGGCCTATGGTTCTATCCACTGAACTTCAGCATTATGTCTGCTTAGGACTCCAAGGATATTCACACACATTACGCACTAGCACTCATGCACCACCTCAATATTTATTGATCAGACACGCGAGTTAGAGGAAAGTTGCCAAGACCTCCAGCCGCAGACTGTTTCACTGCGAGCTCTTGTTAAATATATACGTCGTGAGTCACATGTTTAAATCACTGTCAACTCATATGTAAATGTGCAAGGCCAAAAGGGATATCACAAACCCCCAATTATAAGAGATGTGGGGTAGAGAGCATTGACACCATAACCGAAAAGCTCATTTTACACTAACAGATTTATGAGTTAGCTCATCCAAGCTCAGGTAAAGCCTCAAATTTTTTTTATCGACCTGTGGCTACAACTTGTGGTTGCAGTCAATGCTTTCGTGAGGACGATTTCTGCATCTGCGTGGGGCTTTGATGTTCAGAGCGAAGCAGAAAGCGCTCAATGAGACGCGTGCCAAGGCCTGCTGGCTGACTACTGATGCCTTTCTAGCATAAACTGGCCCATATCTTGCCTACTTCTATATCGGCCCCAAAATTATAGGTTGATATTCACTCCCAAATTCAAGTTGCTTCCTCCATCCCAACCTCATTTGTTTTCTATAAAGCTGTATATATTCCCATAGAAAAAGTAATCTTGCCAAAAGCAGGTGTAAGAAGGTGCCAATTTCTTAAAATTTTTCAGGGAAATTATTTCCAGCAAGTATATTGCAAAAGTATTGAAAGTTCGGCTAGTCGGTACGGATGATTTTTAAATACAGTGTAAAAACGACGAAGACAGAAGACAGAAAGAGTACAAACCAGTGCTGGGGGACACCTACAGCGCTTGTTTGTGTCCCTTCTGTCTTACGTTTTTGTTGTTTTCGCACAGTAACTAAAAATGTATTTCCAAAAAGCTTCGACAATATCTATGCAAAAAGAGCTACGTGTGTATACAGTTACACATGCCTATTTATGCTGCACCACGCCATCCCTTATTTGAGGCAAACCAGTGCAAGAGCGTACTTTTCAGGGATTGCTGGCATTTTATGAAATAAGCTTGTTCGAGGACAGTAATCTCTAGCAGCAATTACGTGCAATGTGCACACTCTGTACAATTTCTGTAAACAGAAAGTACCTGTAAACAACTTTCTGCTTTTTTTTTTCAACCAAAGTAAATATTCTGACTGTAAAAACTCTTCTCGGTTGAAATTATTCACAGAAATGACCATCAGGACTTCCACGTGATGTTTTTATTTGGCACTGATAGCCAAATTTATGAAGAATGTGTGGACGCTGTCCTACCGAGTACACAAACGAGGCGCATTCATTAGGGGGCGACTCTGTAACTTTTTGCCCCCCAATACTATCATAGACTATGCTATGCTTTATGCCCCCCCCCCCTCTACTCCTCCTAAGATCACTCTTCACTCTCGCTTCCCTTTCCCACCCTTACTCTATGCGAAGCTATGCGAAGCTATGCTTTTTAAAGGCTATTGCAACTAATACAAGTACACAAGCAAGGTACTAACTAAGCCATTTTTGTTTTTTGAGCAGGGAACCGTGGACAAGCTAGAGAGCCCTGCCCTCACTAGTAACCCGCATTGCTTTTTTATAGTGCTAGAACACCGGAGTATTACAACCTGTTTAGATTATGATTACCTGGCAGGTAAATGCTCACAAAAATAGAGCAAAGGAATAAGTAATTATGATCGAGTAAAACAGACTGAATGCTGACATGCAGGCTCCTAGGAAGCTGCTTAAACTGGTGTAGCTGAGCTTAGGCCTTCATTTCTGTTAATGGTGCATGCGAAGTAAAATTTTTTTTGTCCTCTCTGCCACAGCCAAACAAAGTTGTATCAGTGCATGCACATAGCCCTGTTTACATGACAATGTGTTCACCGTTGCAGCTTGCAGATGTTGGAGAGTTGATGGTGCAAGGAGAATGCCAGTATCTTCCTTTTAAATTTCGCAACCATTCTTGAACACACAATTTTCATCTAGAAGTGGCACGCACTTCTTTAGTCATCTGGCCATGTTGTTCCAGAAAAGCCAATAAATATTACAATGTGAATATTCGCTTTGGTTTTTCTATTTAAAGATATTCAGACTGTATGTTGAGTGTGGCAGTTTGGACTAGTTGGCATGACATGACGGTAGTTATAGCACGAGAACAGACCGACGACAAAGAGAGAAGAAGGACACGAGCGCTCGTGTCCATCTTGTCTCTTTGTCGTCGTTCTGTTCTTGCGCTATAACTATCGTATGTCGAGCTTTTAATAATACGCATAAAAATCTCATACTATTTATTACTGGTGAATGTAATCTTAAACACATTTAAATATGATTTCAAAGTAAACAAAAAACACAAAAGCCTGAATCGGTGACACCTTGTGAGCTCATTACCAGTACGATGAATTTAGTGGCTGCTCAGGCCCAATGTTACAATTCACCTGCTCTGCGAGTATAGCAGGCATCAATGACAGAAAAATTTGCAGGGTCCACGATGAAGGCTATTGTCATTCACTTCTCTTGCTGTGTTCTTGGGCTGCTTTCTAGGTGGTGCTGGCTGCTTCGGCCAGTGGTATTTTAATATAAACATTACAAGAAATACACAATCATTCAAATAGTTTTTTTTAAAAGGAAGATTGTGAAATAGGATGGCCAGCCAGCATCTGTAAACAAAGTTTGGCAGAGGAGTGTGCCTGATGCCGCATCTAGTTTTCCCAGCATGCTATGTCATTGAAATTTGGCCTGGCACATAGTACCGTAAAAGCTCATTCATTCAAACTTGGTTAATTAAAACTACAGCCCTGGTCTGGGCACAGCCTTTTGTATTTCAATGTGGAAAAGCTTCAAATAATTTCAACACGACATTAACAACGGTTAATTCAAACTGGGAGCCCCCTGGCTTTCGTCCAGGTTTTCAGAAATCGGCCTAGAATGATAATTGAAATCCCTCATTACTTTCAACTGTGTAAAACAAGTGCAGGTATTGATTTTCATGTTTGATTTTATGGTTGTAAATGTAGCTTGTCTGCTGCTACTGCGGTATAAGTGGAACGGCCGAGTCCGGCCATATTTGCCTTTAGCCATAATGTTTGGACATATTTCACTATTGTTCAAAATAAACTAAGAAAGAAAGACTTCAAATCTTGATTGAATTAGCTCTGCTATGTAAATAAATGTGCTTTGAAACACAAATAGCTTGACCTATTTTGGCACTCAGGGCCAATGCTCACATATATGCATCTATGCCTGTTAGAGGCATATCTCTGACTTATCACTAAATCCTGTTCACTATTAGAGCATGAACTTAATTTATGAAATGACCTGCCAGAAATGTGCACAATACCTAGTAATTAGCGGGAACGATTCCAAAGGTGCCCTCTCGGGATTCTCGCTGCACTGTGCGACACGATATCTGTTCATTCCAGTGCCTGCTTGCTAAATCGAACAGTTTTACTTTCAATTCGAATGAAGCAGCTTTTACTGAAACGTGGTGATCCATCATGCTTTTGTGCTAATTTTTAAAAATCTTGGTGGGTGTTTTGAAGCTATCACTGATGCCAAAAGTGTATCTCAACTAATGATGCTGGCATTAATATACATTGCAGTGATGCATTTTCAATTCAACTTGGATCGTTATCAGACAAACATGTATTAAGGCATAAATGTTGCTAACACTTGTTTGTAAGAGGCCTGTTAAAGCTCCTTTGCCAAATCAACTGAAGAAACTTGGCTACCTGAATGGAATGTAGTCACTATTAGCACTTTATTTGTCATGCTGGTATTAGACTGCTTGTACCTAAAATAAGAGGGGTTTGGGGAAATCTACAGAGGCAAATATTTTCAAGTTTTTGTAGTCTGCATGCAAAGTGATTACGACAGTGTGCAGCTTCACATTCGTCGCATTACGATCAGCTGATATCTTGGAATATCTGTTCTAGGTAGACAACGGTGAAGTTGCTGAAAGAAGTTTGCTGCCTAAACATATGGAATGAAAATGCTTATAGAGATTGGGTAAAGCAGTCTATTATACAACGTATGGGTGACTCCTGCTAGTCCTGTAATAACTAATTGGCTTGTGACTGTAGTCACTGAACCTCCGATTGGGGGCAAGCGTCATGTGTTTGTTTTCCAATGTGCTATATGTTGACCGGGAATGCTCCACAGTGCTTATCACCAAATTTGCTTTTCTCTGACACCACTGATTATCCTAGCTGAGTAATGTGCCACAAATCTAGCAAGTGGTGACCTGTAACACTTGAACATTGTCAGCTCAGCTGCAGTGAGTGTAGGGTTCTCGCTATCTATTCAACACCTGCAAGATCTACGCTTGTGCAGCTGTAGCGTCGCTCTTCAAGAGACAATTACATTGCACGAGTTCACGCCGATTGCTCTCAAACACTCTTTGTTTGTCCGCCTGCCTTTGGGAAGAGTAGCCATTCAAGAGAATAGAATAAGAACTGCTGGTAGTGTGATGAAGCAGATCCTAACCCGTATATGCCCAAACTGAGGAAAATTACCAAAACTAATTTACATCCCCAAAATTATTGCCTCTACGACCTCAGAAAAGAAAGTATGGCTCTTATAAAAAAACTCTAAACAATGCTTTTGAAGCCGTCCTATATGTAGGACGCCAATGTTGGACACACCACGAACGAAAAAAGTTTTCAGCTATCACTGTCATATGAAAGTTACTGCACACCCAATAACTGATGCACAGTCGAGAAATATATCAGCAGCATCAAGAACAATTAGACTCTACATTACTTTTTTTCTTCGCGGTATGTCGTTCAGCTACATGCACGCGAAATAGCCATTTTGGGACTGTAAGCACGTTGCTATTTGTAGCCCCGGGATCACCTAGACTTGCATATGATGAGGACAGGGCATTATAAACACAGCTTAGGTGGCGTTACCTTTTTTACAGAAGAAACGTTCGAGTTACACTGAAAAGTTTTAGCATCCTACATGTAGGACACTGGGCATATATGGGTTAACCACTCCATATGTTTGGTCTCTCTCACTTGAGGAGCACTCTATGGAGCCTGACTCGCCGAGTGCCCTGCAGTTGCCAGATATGGCTGGCAGTTTGACAAGGTGAAGAGGCAAAGCAGTGTCAAGAAGAAGCTGCTTTGATACACAGTATCGCTTGATTAGTGGTACAACTTATTAAATGATGATATAGCCCATATTGTTAAAAGATTTCAAACACAGTTTCAACATCCATTTCAAGTCAAGTGTGTGCCTCTTATCCTATTTGAAATTGTTTTCATGAATATTTTGCACAATGATGAGGCTGAGCTGTGTAATCATTATACCATATGGTTAAATAGCACACTTTTGACATAGACAAAGGGCACAAGAAAGGCGCGACATTCTCGTCCCCATGGTTCATGTCAAGAGTCTGCTACTTCACCATATGGTATAATGATCAGTCACAAACTAGCCCAGCTCTTAACCTTACTGACCAGTCTAGTAGGTTTCATCTCTTAATTTTATTATTATAACAATTATGCATTAGTGAAACATTAGAGTTTTTGGAACTTTGGTACACTCGAATTTTGGCATCTTGTATATGATTGTGCGCGCTATCACTGGGGTGCCACACACTGCATACCTTTGCAAAAGACGGCGGCTGGATAAACCGCTCGGACTCTAGAAAAGCATGGTTCCGACTGCAAGACATGTTTCAGTACATAAAACTGCACTATAGTGCACTAGAATAATGTACCGACAAGCCCAACTCGCCACTTCAATCGTGAAAGGCTATATTGCAGTAGCTGTTCAATTTGCTTTTCGCTTCCAGTTTTGTTAAACCAAATGAGATGCTGTATTTTAAATTTATTATAACAGTTTACCGAGTGCATAATATTGAAAGATCAGACTCAAGCTGAAAGTAAACAAAACTTGAGAAGCAAAAGCTTGCTAGTGTCGACAGGCGTCGCAGGCTACAATGCGCTGCCTTGCAACAACAGGTAAGCAGTCGTATCAATTATTTGTAGTTGTACACTGCCCTGTTGCTATCCCATATTTAATAGCCAGAAATACCTGTACAGTACATATCAGACAGCGTCATGATATAAAGATATGCTGGCGAGATTCGAGAAGACTTTTGCAGATGTTTCCCATGTGGATAAGCACAATGGTGCTGAATTCTTTGGCACTTGTTATAGCATCCTGAAAAAGTATATGACTTGCTCCGTGTCATCCGCTCACTGCGCTAATATGCTGGAATGGCGAAATTAAATGGTGTTTTGCGTTGGCCATTTGGGATTATGAGAGTAACACTGGTGTAATTGTAATGACCCCAAATGCTTAGGTTGAAACATGCATTCCCCGGCTTTTGTGGGACTGAACTGCGATTAGTTCTAATTGAAAATACAGCACAATTTTTCTCGACGACCTGTTTTTCAAACTTCATACCATCGAATTTAACATTCCTAAGCAACACACCAGCTATAATTCTTCCTTTATATAGACTCTGCTGCTTCGAATTTTTTCTCCATTCTACACATAGCCACGGCTCTATGCCATGATATTCGCCTTGCCGAACTATACGGTGACGGTATACCCCCCTTAAACCATGTGATTTTTCCCCCCTCGGTGGTGCCTCAGCTGCCTGCTGTCTCCCCATCCTTACTTTGTTTTTCGCTTCTGCTGCTGTCGGCGAGTCGGACACATTCGAAAAAGTGCTTCTTTAAGTTGTGATGCGTACTGACGCTGGCACAATGCTTGTGTTTACTGCAAGCTTTCATATGCCAGCTTGCACGCAGTCTCACCACATATTCCACCCCTCCCCCATTTTTTTTTTTTGCAATACTGCCCCTCTGCCTACGCACAGATGGAAGCCTTTGCCCGAAACTCTATCGCAAAGGTCTGTAGGTTAGCACAGCACACATTTGTACATGATGAACTGTGTGCTGTGTGACCTATGAGTGCGATGAACTATTGCACACGATGAACCGTACTGAGAGAGATAAAATAGAGTTTTGAAACAATTGGTTAGGGTAGCTAGCCAAAGCAGGGGATACCATGTAAACAAGGCGGTGACTACCCGAATCCCTAAGCGACGATTAGCTATGTCGTCATTTCAACATTAATGCACTTACACTTAAAAAATATTAAAACATAATTCATTTAAGCAGAAAAAGGCTTACTTATCCACCTAACTAAATACTAGCCATTTACTTGTCACAAAAAGCACAAACCACCTGGTAAATGATTGTAGTAAAATGCAGATTAGTAAAACTTGCTAGTTTGCAAAGCAATTCGTGAATAGTGCTAACTCAAATAATTAACACATTACTGAATTTTCAGTTATCAGGTGTTTATATGTGCATGTACATTGCTGCACCAAGATAATAATTCACGAAAGTATACATAGGATAATAATGGAAATGTAATTGTCCATGTAAGCTAATTATTGGCCACTATTTACTTCATGTAATTACCATGGCAAGTACGCATGACAGCATCATACATAGAGGCACGAACAAATCACAGACGAGGACACACACATAATTATGCACATAGAATATCAAGACTTAGCCGGTATTTTGGCAGTAGAGACAAAAGTTTTCTTCACGGCACTAAGCATCGTTCTGCTTCTGCTTATACTGCAGGTGCACTTCTGGATGTTTTAGGCAGTGAGCTTTGAAACACCTACCTTCACACACATGCGCAATAGGGCGTTGCCGAAGAAACTACTTGCATCAGGATGACCGAATACCAACTGCACCTGCACATTACGACGCAGCCTACGTCATCCATCTCTCCGTATGAAAGAAGCCACTTGACTCCTAGAGCATTCATTTAGAAGTAGCGACGAAAGTTTTCTTCACGGCGCTAAGCATCGTTCTGCTTCAGCTTATACTGCAGGTTAGTGCCAAGTCACTGGAATTGCAATATTTGTGCTTTTATTTCGTCGCTGCTGCCAAATAAAGCGCTGTTTTCTTGTACTTTTTGGTCACTGGTTGCTTTTTTGTTTTTCGTCTGATGTCAAAAGAACCTGCCAAAATGAACTTGCCAAATGAGGCATGAATTGAAATAGTCTCGAGAGGGCTTAGAAAAAGACCTGCAAACTGAAAACCACGAACTCAAAAATGAGCAAACTAACATGGCAAAGAGCCTTCAGTTTGCATTTGATACTATGATGAACTGAAAAGAAAGTTGATGGAATGTACTTCCAAAAATGCTGAACTTGAGTGTGAAAGCGCGGCTCAACGCACTAAATGTTCCCATTTAGAAAACACAGTGCAAACCCTGGAAAATCGACTCGCGCAGACTGAGCAATAGAGCAAACCTTGAGATTCAAGGTGTAGCAAAGGCAGAAAATGAGTGCTTGACCGATGTACTTTCATAGCTTGGCTCTGCAATCAAGGACGTTCAAATGTGCCATCAGGTGCCTACATGCAGCAACGATCGGACGAACATAATCGTCCAATTCAAGTGTCGTACGAACTGAGATAGCGTTCTCCGGAAGGCTAAAAGGATGCGTCTTACAAACATTGACCTTGGTCTGATGGGTTCTTCAGTGTATGTGAATGAACGCCTTTGCCCTGCTCTAAAGAAGCTTCTCACAATGGCTGTAAAGAGAAAACATTCGCATCACTGAAATTAGGTGTGGTCATTTACCAGCAAAATTTTTGCAAGACAATCTGATGACACGCTCGCTCTCCACATAAGAAGAGAGGATGATCTTGAAAAGATATCAGGGCAGACGTAGAAAGTCAAAGCGGCACGAATATACGTCTTACTTAACTTCTGTTCTTAGCACACCAGAAGCTTGCTCTCCGGCATCAAATTTCTAGACTCGATACCACAGGCACGTCTATTTTACATTTCAACATGTGCTCTGTATGCAACAAGTTGACAATATGATTCACTTTGTTTCGCAATTTACATTTAGCTTTAATGTGATCATGATCTTGAAAACATGGTACTACATTAACTGAGCTATGTTGACTTTGAATAGTTATCATTGCTTTGTTATTAATCGCCTTATTAGAAAGGGTGGTGGTGTTACGCTTTTTAATGCAGAAGATGGAAAATGCCAATTGATAGAAGAATATACGAAAGCAACAGAAGACTACGAAATAATCACGATAAAGAATAAAAAAATAATTTTGGTGGTGTATCGCCCGCCAAGCGGTAATGTCACATTTATAGATTTTTTAAAATCATTTTTAGATGACGTAAGTGTGAACGAAGAACAACCTTAAACTTGTGTGTGGCAGTGATTTAACTCTTTCGTCACAATGTCTATTCAAATCGATCACAGGGGATCAATGCTTTTCGGTCATCGATTTGCCTGCCCTGCCCTGCCTCAAACTCTCCGTCACCCGGACAGGAAAATAACTGAAAATAAAAGTGATGACTAGCCTGCTCTTACGTGCAGCAATAGCAGGCATAAAACCAATGAAATAAAAGAAATGGGGTGTAAAAGTACCATGAATTTCCAAGTTACAGTCTACTGTATTGGTCGGATTCGTTTTGCTCTTGTTGTACACGATCGAAAATTTTAGCCTGAGCCTCAACAATTTCGTTCAGTTTTTTAATTTCTCTGTCTCTGCTTACTGCAGCGCTCTCTGGTGATTTGAGCTGTTCACATGTGGTATCATATGGATTTGAAAGAAAAGAGACTGATTCATCGAGGTCAGCGACTGACCTTGACAGCTGCAAAAATTCTGTCGTTAGAAGCAAGAGTGAATCAACCTTCTGACTTACTTCTAAACTTTTTTTCATATCTCTAATTTTTTCGACCAATGCGGAAATAGAAGTGCTGCTGCTTGGCATTGGCGGTGCATCAAAAGACATAACAGAGGCACATTGATTTTCGTTGGCTATGCAGATTTTGCAAAACCAACAGTCTCTTTTCGACTGCCCCATAGTAATAAAGGTATTTGGAGCTATGCCTGAGCAGCTAGATCCAAGATGATAGAAATATTTGCATTCAAGACATTTCATAAATCGACCATCACAAGGCACAGTCTTTTGACATGAAATACAAAAGTCTTCCTCACTCATAGCAATAGGCAATGAAAAAGGAAGAAAAAAAAAGAAGTTCGGCAGTCAGCAGCAAATGGCTTACAGTAAGTAAGAAGAGGTGTAAACAAACAATATACCTGTCAAAATACGGATGATTAGTTTACAGGCCAGTGTCTCGCCACTGACTGCGAAGCGAGCAGCATAGGGTGGGCGTATTATCTTGGTGAACAACGCCAAGTTGCCAGATGAGCAAATGCCGATTTCCGCAGCAATGTAGAGGCGACGGCAGGTACCGATGAAAACGCAGCTTGCCCGTCCGAAGGTCCTGTATAGAGGAGGAGCCCGAGCCGTGAAGGGGGCGTTTTGTTATCCTGGTGAACCAAGTGAATTTTGTAGAAAAGCAGGTTCCAAGCTTGAAAGACAGCTTAACAGCATCGGCAGGTGTTGACGGAACCGCAGCTTGTCACCCAGGCAGGAAAAGCCTCAGGAGAACCAGAAAATTTTTGAAAAGACGGATGATCAGGCCAGTGTCTCGCCACCGACTGTCACCGACTGAATAATAATAATATAATTAATAATAATTATTATTTATTTATTTATCATGACCTGGAACAACTATAAGGTCTTAGTGCACTGCAAGCGCACACAAAAATAAAACAAAAGAAATAAACAATAAGACGATACAAATAATACAATACAGGCACTCTTAAGAAAAATCACAAAAAATGCACAGACAAAAAGAGAAATCAGCGCAAACAGTGGAGAGCTGAGATTAAAATAATAACAGTGGATTGTGAAAAAACCTAACAAAAAAAGTAAAACATATTTTATTTTTGGTGAGCAGCAGAGTGTTGAGAGAAGTTGGCAGGTACATGAAATGATCGATTCTCTATGGGTTTACACACCCGAGAAGTAAAAGGCAGGATATTATACCGTGAACTAGTTAAAAAAAAAAAGAAACGAGAGGTCTGCACGATTTCATCGGCAGTGGAGTCATGGCAGTAATAACAATCTGGCAGTGTTCGAACGAGATAGAACGAGGATAAACAAACACTTTTGTAGACCAACTATGTGTCCAGCAGGACACTAAGTAAGACAATAATGATGTCAGCTACCTAATAAACTAAGAATAACGAAATCTTGGTGGCTATAATAAGTGGTATGTTTGCACAGAAAAGTTTGTGGCAGTTGTGTTTCTACACACTCCGCTTGAAAAAATTCTTAGAGCATGTCTGTGCTCCGAGATATCCCGCTCCGAAGTTCAATTGTGCTTTTCATGATTACCCATGCAACTTAGAAGTGTGGCAGCTTGGGCTAGTTGGTATGGCATGACGATAGTTATTGCGCGAGAACAAAACGACGACACAGAGACACGAAAGACACGAGCGCAAGCAAGGCAGTGACGATCAGCAAACTGTTACTCCCTGGTGGTACGAGCAGTCACTGCTAGCTATGACCAGCCGGTAGTTAAAGGGTAACCATTATAATGTTTTTATGGCTTTGACCCATGGTCAGATTACATGTTTCCCATCAAGCAATAGTAGATGTGTGCTAGTGCTCACTGTCCTGCATGCATAATGATGCAAGCCGCAACTAAAGTTACTTGCAAGATATCTAAGCACAGGCATGCAAAAATTTTTTGGATCAATGCAGAAATTTGACAGGCTCAAATTTTTAATACATGCATGGGGGCCTGTTTCAGTCTTTAATAAGTTGCATCTTATTCAACGTCACGGCTGACAGTAATACGTATTGTTACACATTGTGTCCCCCTGAACACATAGTCATCTGCAAAGGTGGCTTTCATTTATATATTTTATTTATTTATGAATACTTCAAACCCTACTAGGGATTTTCGCAGAGTGGGTTACATGAATTACATGAATGCTCAATATGCAGACGAACAAATTTTCAAAACAGGAAGATAAAAACACACAGAAACAAAAGTACGCACAAAGCAACCTAAATATGCAAAAATTCGAATGCTTATGGGGACAGAGCTTACCCAGGCAGCACAGAAGGTTGGCCCAATATTGGGGATAGATCGGCATTGCCTGGCCCATGAACGGTCCAGTTTTCACAACGTACCGCCAAGATTGGCTGTGCCAGCCAAATAGAACGGCGACGTTGGACCAGCGTTTACAACGTACCCCCAATATTGGTTCTGCCAGCCGAATAGAACGGCTATGTTGGACCAGCATTAACAACATTCCGCCAATGATGGCTGTGCCAGTCTATTAGATTGGTTATATTGGGCCAGCTTTCAGAACTTTTCGCCCATATAGGCTGTGCCGGCCTATTAGAACGGACACATCGGGCCAGGTTGTACAAGTGGCAGCCAATATGGGCGGAGCCATCCAATAAGACCGGCATTATTGGCCCGCCGTTTGAACGTTATTGCCGGCGTCAGCTGAAAAGTCAACATCACGATGCCATAATATTAGAATATGAGCCAATTTCTGCGCGTGCTGCTTTTTTGGCGCTGTTCTGGCCCCCATTCACGCGCCGATTTTTCAAGTTAGAGAGAGAGTAATATATGTGCCGGGCACAATATTAGAACTATCTTTTCGTCATTAAACCATGCCCCGCCGCGGCGGTCTAGTGGCTAAGGTACTCGGCTGCTGACCCGCAGGTCGCGGTTTCGAATCCCGGCTGCGGCGGCTGCATTTCCGATGGAGGCGGAAATGTTTGTAGGCCCGTGTGCTCAGATTTGGGTGCACGTTAAAGAACCCCAGGTGGTCGAAATTTGCGGAGCCCTCCACTACGGCGTCTCTCATAATCATAAGGTGGTTTTGGGACGTTAAACCCCACAATATCAATCAATCATTAAACCATGCACAGCTCGTTGAAATGCATGATCGTTGGTTGAAGTTGTGCAAGGTAGACTTTTTAAGTGAGAAAAAATTACCGATCAAGTTTTCTCTGTCAGACGTGACGTCCGATGCGGTGCTATCCGTACGTATGACGAAGCTGCTGCGGATACCGCTGTCTTACGCGTGCATGTAGACGTCGAATATCTGACGCAAATCTTATCGTATCATGTGTCGGGCTAGCTATCTACGCGACCTATTCGAATCTGTTTTGCGTTCACAGCACAGTACAGTTAACGGCACTTGCTGCTGCTTGACGTGTGGGAAGAGCGGGGGTCGTCAGTTGCGTTATAGTGACTGAATCATACAACATATGCAGTTGCCGTGATCTAACATACAGACGCGCGTGCGCACGCACGCACGCACTATATTCATGCAACGACCACACGAATTCCCAACAACATCGCAGCGAACGGTTGGTAAGGTGTTGCGGAGTGTGTGGGCGTCGTAGGGCACCCTGTCGGTGCCAAGCTCGTTGCGAACGCGAATTTCGGCGTGGAACGCATCTTTTTTATGTACTTTTTTTACGTGTGCCCAAAACGGTAGGCTGCGCGATACGAGAAGTACGACACACAAAAAAAAGAAGAAACGTGAATGCATAGGGCAAATCGTTAATAACAAAAAAAAAAAACACGCACGCTCACGCCACTGCAGTGGCGTGAGCGTGCGTGTTTTTTTTTGTTATTAACGAAGCACATGTGCTTCCATAAAACATGACAGCTAGCCAAGAATGATGAAGTATTCATTTACATACAAATTACTATGAGTTGCTGAACTCACGCAAAAGAACATAATTTTCTTCCTTGGATATTGATCGAGTGCCTTGGAATTATGCTATATGAATTTGACACATCAACAGTGCATTATGATTCCCACCATAAGGGGCCACAATCTTGGCAAGTAATAGAAGTACTCTTCCCACCTGATGTGCACCTAACGTTAAAGAGGCCTTGTTTCTCAAGTTAGCAATATATATATATATATATATATATATATATATATATATATATATATATATATATATATATATATATATATATATATATATATATATATATAATATATATATATATATATAACCACTGGAAAAATATACCAGGTGTAACCAGAAAAAGGTGCACCTGCAGTTTTAAGTTTAAAAGAAGCAATGACATATGCCAACCATCCAAAATAGAACGCCCGAGAAAGGAGCATCAATCAGTATTAACAGCAGCTAAAAGCCTGCTAACAGCTGAGGTAGTCATGCTGCTCTTCCATTCAAGTATAGTGTACACTGAGAAAAGATACTGAAGATACACCATCAGCAAATGACAAAAGCAATACAGACAGAGCTTTCTCTTATAATACAAAAAAGTCTTTAGCTGAGGAGGCAAATAAGTCATTGGCACACAATAAGTGCACAAAAAAAAAAAGCTGTCGCACGAGGCTGTCAGCGCTTAGACAACACAGGCAAAACTGCAGTAGACTGAAGAAGGGAAAACCCATAGCAAAAGTTACCATACTCCTGAGTTCTTGCTTTGCGTGAAAATGAAGCTAGCGTGAAGTTGAACACTAGATTAAAGCACCACAATCAAAATCTGGAAGTCAATGCTTTAGGAATAATACAAAGTACTGAAGAAGCATGCAAAGAGGATTCCTGTGAAGGCAAATATAAAAAAGACTGAAAGCTCTGTGGCCCTGAACAAAGACAAACACCATCAACCAATTGAAGAGCCGTTCGGACACACCAGCAGCTCTGGCCAACACTAAAAAGTCACAAAAACATACCTTTAATGCCTTTTTTACAAGAGAACTTGAAAAGAAATTGTGCATACACCAATGCCAGAAGTATCGATGGAAGCTATTACTCATATTCAGCTCTTCATTGAAACACTGACAGAAGGTAATTGTACCTGGATGCTTAATTACTTTGGTACAACTCAAGAGCGTCGACGCCAAGTTGCAAAAAAAATATGAATGGAAGACTACAATGTGATCAAATGCAACGTCAACCACCAGACAAGGTCCTATGCTAGAGTGAATATCGCAAAAGTCTTGAACGCCTAATGTCACTAACTCATACTCAGCGTTCTCAATCAAAATCT
>WOVY01002717.1:0-22173 GCA_013436015.1 Rhipicephalus annulatus | reverse complement strand
ACGTATCTCTTAGAATGACAGGTGGAAATTGACCTTGAGTTCTACTATTTATTTCTCTTTTTTCCATGGTTGGCATGATCGTGAGTAGGGAGGTCTGCTTCACAGTTGGAAGAATGGTTGCTTCTGAGGTGCAGTTCTCGGATATGTGCTGTATGGATGCACACATCGCGCAAGTGGCGTGCCCTCTGCAACTCTACGATCCATGCCCGAAGCGTTGACACTTAAAACATCGGCGAGAATCGGGAATGTATGGTCTTACACGGAACATACAACAACCAGTTTCAATTGATTCTGGTAGGCCACCGGCTCCGAAGGTACTGAATTGTGTTTTGTAGTAGTCTGTTGTCACGCCTTATTGTTATTAGTTGGAGTTTCAATACGTTCTGGTTCTGCCAACCTTCGAGCAGTTCACTTTCAGAAATTTCAAGGAAATCGCCATCGGAAATTACGCTGCGGAGAGTGTTCATGGACCTTGTGGGCCCACTAAAACAGGAGGACTCAAAAGTTACAATCATGGATAGTTTGTCACATGAGCTTTGTCACGACCTCCAGAAGAATATTGCCCCTACCCATCTTTGTCACTCTATAACCTGCACCCATTGCTTCGGTGAGAGTTTTCGACACAAGAAAAGGTGATGAAACACACTTACTATATTCTTTTTGTTCTGGCCATGAATAACAAGGTACTTTAGGAAAGTCGGTTTTGGTTTGTTGAACATGAATGTGTGTTCGGTGCGCCACCTTTCTAAGGCAGTGATCAGGAAACATTAGCCATAAATAAACTATAAAGTTCGGCAGTGATGCCAGCCACCCTACACCAATCCCAACAAGGGATCATGGCAGGAGATGGTGGGCAAGACTTATCGACGCCAGCACGCCAGCTGTACAGTGCTGCTATAGCCTAACATGAAATAGCAAAGACTGGGCATCCGCACAAGGTTAACGTTGTCGCCGAAAAATGTTCAAGTAAACGGAAAAAAAAAGCGACAGGACAGATGAACAGTGTGAGAAAAAGACAAAAATGTAAGGAGGAAGAGACAGGAAAAGGTGACTGCTTATTTCCCCTTGGTTAGTAAGGCCAGGGTTGCCATCAACGTGGAAACAGGGCCGAAGCAGTGCGTTGCCTCTGCCGAGGGCCTTAAAGGTCCAATCACCTGGCGTCCGCTCAACCCCGGGATTCCCTTAACCCCGGACACGGCAGGGCCAAGAACAGCTAGGTGGGGGAGGGAGTCGAACCACCCCCCCATTAGCTCGTGTCTGTGGTGCTGCTGCACACCAAACGTCTGCATGATCGGACGCCCCTGTCGGGCGTGCAAAATCGCGCTTTGTCTTTGATTTGATTGAACACTATTGCTACCTCAATTCTATTGGGAATAATTTTTGTAAATGGTTGACGTGCTTGTAGTTTTTGAAGTGCTCGACGTTGTCCTTGCGGTATAAAGTAATGCTAGCATTCCTCCAAGATTCTGGTATCCTTCCCGTCAAGAGACATCGAATGCAACGTGGCAAGATTTTCTAACAAAATTTCTTCGCCATTTTTCAGCAGTTTCGTGGTTATTTTAATCTAACCAGCAGCTTTGCATCTCTGCATTTATTCCAGGGCTTTCATTACTTACCCTGTCGCTACGGGCTAGTATCGAATAGCTCCGGGCTACTATTATTTTTTACGATATCATTCTGGTTGTTTAGGCTTCTGTGGAGCTCTCTGTACAACTCTTTCACCTCGTCAACTATCCTATCTATATTAGTTTTGTCATTGCCTTCTTTTTTTCCTAATTATAGATGCGATTTCGTCTATACATAGGTTTGCTTTCACAGCTTGTAGGCTTCTGCCGCTTTTTACCGCCAGGTTAATTCCCTCCATGTTTATCTTCTGATGTGGGCTGCCTTATGCCTATGGATTCTCTTCGAAAGCTCAACCAGGTATTGCATTTGAGGCTTTATGGTTCCTCGTCTCTTAACTGAATATTTCGTCTCCTGAGATAGTTTGCCAGTGTTGCGTTAAGTGACAATACCTCCGACTTTCACTGCACACACTTTGGTGATACTAGTAAGATTACCATTCTTTGTGTGAACGCTAACGCCAGTAACATCGTTTAGAGCTTCGAACTAATTCTGAAGCGAAGCTCTGAATTATTTTACTTTCTCCCTTTAATGCTACTTCAATATATTGGCTTCTTGCGCATCAGTTTATTAGAGACGATAGTATTTCTTGGAGACCTTCGACGCAAAAGTTTTGTTCTGTCTGTCTGTACCTTTGTCTGTTTTTACACCCTAACGGTACCGGGTACTCAAGCCGCCTGCGCTCGGAGCTCAGCTGGTCACGATATGCCAACGGGCGCTTATCTCCCACGCGTACTTTGCCCCGCGAATGCGGAGGGGGGGTATGTGGGGTTAGATGCTCTTGCGCGCGAGCTTATCCTTCGGTGGGGAGAATCGCGCGAACTCGACATTGACCGGAACGATCGCGTTTGCTTTTCAAAGACGATAGTCTTTCTTGGGGGCCTTCGAAGCAAAACTTGGGTCTGTCTGCCTGTTCACGTGTCTATTTGTCCACCTTTAACGGTACCGGGCACTCTAAACGCCACCAGCCGATACCCCAAACGGCCGACCCCATCTGCAGCGCCCACCAATGTTGCTCAAATTCCAGCGTTCATACTTGCGCGATTGTCGATTAAAAAGCAATTATTGCGCATATGTGAGGCACCATTACAACACGTAAATAATCTGCATGTGCATCGTGCACTAGAAATGCATATGTAAGTAATTCTAAGGACCGTAGCGTTTATCACGTTGCGCTGACCATGCAACGCTTGCACGAAAAGGTGAGCGTTTCCAACACTTTAGTAAGACGACACAGTAGTGGCACCTACTACTCGCCTTGTGTTCTACACCTTATTAGTCTCGAACGCGCAACGTTTTCCAACAAAACTGCCAGATGGCACTCATGTCTCACGTGTGACGTGACCTGATGCGCTCGTTCGCCTCCGCTGCACGCTCGAGGCACTCTAACACAGCGCCTCCAGAATACCATTCACCGATTTTCTCGCGCAGAACATCAAATAAATGCTTTGTTTACTCTCTCCAAATGCAAGACTATCGTCTGTCGACGACGCTTGCAGATTAACGTGCAGATACGGGGCCGACGTTTCCTTTGCTGGTTTATATCAAGGTGAATACGAGCTCTTACCATTCTATGGTCACTGCATTGGGCCTTGCTACCTACTTCCATATCCTGTACAATGCCTGGGTGTGCACAGAGATTGAATTCTATTTCTTTTTCGGTTTTGTCAGTAGGACTTCGCCACGCCCACTTATGGTTAGCCCGTTTTTGAAGAAGGTATTTCAGATTCGTATAGAAGATACACCTCACATAAAAAATGTCATAAATACTGTATGTAAATAACTCACAAATGTTTTACGAAATATATTCATGAATTTTTTCCTGTTTGTCCAGAAATTGTTTTTGTTAGATGATTCGAAGAAATACCATAAATCTGAGTGCAGCAAGCGACAGTCAACCACTGAATGAATTTATTTAACCCTTTGAGGGATGATGCGTCGAGTGTGTCACAATTTTTTTTCTTCAGTAATTACTTCCTCCACCGCTTCGTGTTGTCATGAGCTTAATCATTTTCCGCCGAATTGTCTCATAAATCTGCCGAAAACATTTGGTATGCATGTTATTGGTGACACCTTCTGTTAAATTTCGTTTTGTGCTGTTAAATATTTCTAAAGCATATGTCACATTGTGCGCAAGATAGCTAAAGTTCTAGATGTATGGTATAAATATCCTTTCCTTCGTGTTGGCACAAGTAGTTCTCGTATGTCATTATTGGTTTTTTTTCATTTACAAAGCAGTAAAGCAGCTAAACAAAAAAATAAACAATTCCTTTGTTTGCTTAGCTGCATAACGTGCATACACTGACCTTTCCTTCAAGTTAGCAGGGCGTTATGGTGTCATTAAACAGCACTCTGTTATAAAGAGGGCGCTCAAGTTCTTTGTTATCCTTTTCTGACTACAAGAAGAGCGGTGGTGAAACCAAAGCTTCAGCTAAAATACTGTTTCAGAAATTGAGCGCCAAATGAAAAAAATGAAAAAATTCTTGCTTCAGACAGCCATAAAATGAAACCACAAGGTCTACGAGAAAAGCTAGTATCTGAGGCCTGAGCATAGCTCACTATTCCGCAGTACGTAGGTGTTCAACTTTTCCTACTCTAACCAAAACCACAGAAACAAGTAAATGTGGTTAATATATGCGAGAAGCTGAGACGAAGCCACTGGGCTGAACATACGAAGCAGAGGGGCAAATTTCGCATCACAACTAGAAATAAGGTACCCCGCAAATTTTTCCTTGCACAGTTTGCGAAGTGTCCCTTTGCACCGCTTGCATGCGTCCTTTTCTTACTTGAAATTTCGCGAAATGGCTACAGCTTGAATCACTGGTGAAACTTGTTTTACCAGGGATTCAAAGTTTGGTGAACAAATTTGGGGAAACTTGGTGAAACAAATTTTGGTGAATCTTGTTTCATGCTATTTATAAGCACGCTATATAGGTATTCTTCCTGCATAATTTCGGTCATCATGCAAAAAATATGAATGCACCTACAAAGGGTAATTATGAATAACGTAAATAACACTACAAGAAAAGAAAGAAATTCCGCCATATCCACGAAGTGAATGATGATGAGTGGGCGAAGCTCCGGAGGTAAACCTGGTAAACCATGAATCCTCTCTACATTTTGCCCACTCGATTTTATTACATCGCTCTCCCTAGCGTACGTCGCCGCACTAAATCGAACGATTGCCTTCAACCAATGACACGCGCCATATGTGACATCATTCCTATTTTATAAGATCTCGCGTCTTTCATCAACTACAAGTACCGCTTTCTAGTTTATAACAGCTTGCATGTATTCATCATCAGCTACAAGTACCACCATCTAGTAAACACTACAAGAACTAAACGAGAGGTGGCTACATACAGGAGACGGTACCGCCATCTAGTGAACACTGCAAGAACTAAACTAGAGGTGGCTACATACAGGGGACGGTACCGCCATCTAGTGAACACTGCAAGAACTAAACTAGAGGTGGCTACATACAGGCTACAGGGGACGCACAGCCAACGCCCTAAGGAGCTTCGCCCCTAATATAAAAAGGAACAGGAATAAAGTAAAAAATAGACAGATCTCACGTACCTGGGAAGCGATGTTATGCGAAGCATGCGGAGGGAAGGTGACCGTATTGCGATTTTTTGTCAAGCAAGACGTTAAAACTTGATGCTATATATATATATATATATATATATAAACACATGTTGCACGTACAGACACATGTTGAAGAGTCGAAGATATTTATATGACCAGCTGTTGGCAGTTGCGCAATGATGCCAACTGGAACATGCGTATTAGCAACAGCAGACGCTGGTATAATGTGCTGATGCTTTCGAAGATGATTGATATGTGGGGTTTCACTTCCCAAAACCACCATATGATTATGAAAGACGCGGAAGTGGAGGGCTCCGGAAATGTCGACCACCTGGGGTTCTTTAACGTGCACACAAATACGAGCACACGGGCCTACAAGATTTCCGCTTCCATCATAAATGCAGCCACCGCAACCTGCATTTGAACCCGCGACCTGCTGGTCAGCAGCCGAGTACCTTAGCCACTAGACCACCGCAGCGGCCCACTCGCGAGGATGCCGGACCTGGAAACACTGCTAATTAAATCAGCTTCAGCGCGTGGCACCTAATTACAGTTGACGTTAACCCGATGAGATGCCTGTATGAGAGGAGTACATATGTAACGTTTATAAAATTGGGTAGGCAGCACTGCAACCACTATTACCGTTTCGCGAAGATTGCTGTTTATTTTAAAAGTAGTTCGGAGGTCTGGCATAGTTCTGTGGTAAAATACTTCTTTCGCATGCAAAATTCTTGGGTTCAATACCAGCTGGAACTTTGGCATTTATTATTTGCTTTCTGCTGGTCGATGCTACCGATGTTTGGTATTGCTTAATCCTCGTTAGTATGGTGGTGGTGCTTAATGCTCACACGCTAAATTTGCCCATGCTTATCCTCGTCGTTCCTGGGTAGATACTAAATGATAATTACTTGTGGCACATACCCGCATATCAATAGAACATATCCGCCCGTGGGTACGTTCCACGGTCTGGCAGGAATTGTTTGACGACGTACGCGACGTTATGACATTATTCATTTGAAGTTATTCATGTCTGGACCAGCGGTCAGAATCGTCAAATCAACTTACCCTCTTGACCACGAGAACACCCCTACGTAAGTGGCTAAATAGGTAGATAGATAAGCTCAAAGTCGCTGAAGTTTGCCAAAAATTGCTTCCCATTTATTAACAATAAGTATGACTCTATTATCGACTCTTGAAACCCCATTAGCCACTTTGTCAATGAAACAAGTTTGACCGTTAAAGACATCATGGCATCACCTATTAACAGGGAGCTTTGCAGGAAACGCACAACAGAGGAGTCACTATCGAAGCGTGCAAGGTTCACCAGGATCAGTGAGTGGCTGACTACGTCACACGTTTTCTTTACTACAATAAACTGCGTCAACCTATCCTCTGAATATATATGTGAAAAAAATTATGATAGTTGAGCAGCCAGCTACAAAACATTTATATAATAATGAACGTATCTTTCGCGCTCGAACGCAATATGTTGCGAAGAGCCAGCTTAAAGATCCTTGATGTGCTACACAGTATAGAGGTCGGGTTATAGTGAAAAACATCACTTGTGGCCATAATCCTGACTGAAATTCTGGGAAAAATAAAAAAAACAAGAACAGGGGCCGAATTCACAAAGCTTTCTCTTGGCTACGCATTTTCTTAGCGAAGAATTCTCTTATCTGGAGGGATTACGATAGCGCGGGTATGAATTTAACTTATTCGGAACTTATGAAAGCGAGGAAGACACACGATAGCTGATGAAACGATAACGAAAGAAAGAAATGTGTGCCGATAATATTAAGGTAGCACGCAAAGCGTCTAGCATCGAGAGTATACGATGATAGGCAATGATCTGCTGCATCTAAGTTTCAAATCCGCGAGCATCTGCTACAGCGCTTACGGGATGCTGCGTACGTTGTATTAGACGTTTTGATGGGCTGTTCAAAGCCAAGCACTCACCTTTCATCAACGACTGTAGCAAAAAAGAAATCGCTCGATGGCCTTAAGCCATCGAGCAATCCATGCACTCTCTCGCCAAGTACAAGTAAACCACACTCCAGGTGCACCACATCAATAAAACCACGCATAAATTGATGCATGCAACGTTTGAAAATGTGCCTCAAATGTCTTCCCCTATTTAACGCGACCAGTTACCTTACATTTTAATGAAGCTGCGCTGCTTATTTGGTGAAATCGAGCATGGTATAGTAGTAAGCGTAAGAGTATTTTGTCCTATACCTTTGTTAGTACCTTTGTTACATTATTCTTATTACAAGACACAGGAGCAACTTTAGTGCCTGCAGGCGAATTGTGCGGAAATAGATAACAGCAGTAATCAAATCAAATTGTGAGCGGTTCCGTTTCGCTGGTTCCATGCACCGCAGCATTTTTATAAAGCCGAAATGCGGGGGCGTGCATACGCTTACGCTTAGATATGTGTATACGTAAAACGAGGGAGACTCGTCGGGAGGTGTTTCAGTGCTAATGCTCTTCACAAAACACGGTGCAGTTATTTCGTCCAGTGTTTGAGTGAGCACACAAAGCAAGGAACGGGTATACGAATCTTGAAGTTAAGGGACGTTATCACACGTGCGAAAAGGACGAAAAGAGAGAGAGAGACCCTAGGTTTGGCTTCGCGAAAGCTTTAAATCGAAAGATAATAAAGACAAATTTCTGGCCAAGCAGACGTCAGGGAAAGTTTCCGCAAAGCAGCGTCGGATGCTTGGAAAGCATAAAAAGTGGATTACGCATTTTATGGGAGTGACAGCCACACAGAAAGCGAGATGAAGTGTGATTGTTTAGATGTGAGAATCAATACTAATTAGGAGAGTTGTGAGTTAATGAGCCAAATATTCCTTATATAACAATAATAAAAACAAACTTAGTATTCATCTATTGAAAGTGACACTAGTGACAGTGAATTTATAATAGTTGATTAGCGTTGTCCCAGGCCGATATATATTCTTATTTTCTTATTTATATTTGGCAAACTATGAGAAGGTAGCATACGTAAGAGCCGGCTATCCCTACGTCATAACCGTAATGTACAAGGTAAATGGCGCACAGTTATACAGTCACACGTGGCGATTTTTATCTACTAGTAACCTTGGGCAAAAGCATTCTAACTATTTTTTTATTTTTGACCAAGTTTCACCAGATGTTTTTTGCATTTAGCGTCATTCGAAGGAATGACGATATATCAGCAATAGGGTGAATGCAAGCACTGCTGCAGTGGACGAGCGGTTACAGCGCTCTGCTACAATCTAGGAGGTACTTGGTGCAATTCGTAGAGTCACCGAGCACTTTTTTTTCAGGAGGTTGCCCGGCCTGACATAATGCGTGGTGGCGGGTACTAATTTTTTGAGAAGGTGGCTTTCGCACTTGTTCCTTTCACTCCCCTTTTGACCCAAAAGCGCTGTACTATTCTCCTACATAAATTACATAATTCAGGGTTCATAATTTTCTTCTCTATCCTCTCTTATCTAAAAAGTGTCCAGTGCTGAAATAATAATATTATGCCTGGTATATTACTTTTCACGTGTTTGGATATTCGACCAGCAATCAGTCGTCACGGTGTTTTGAAGAAAATCAAGACATGCAGCGAGCTAACTTCTTGCGGCCAAGTTGACTGCCTTTGTAGGGACACGCTTTCGTGCTAATTTGGTGGTCATCATCACATGCAGCAAGAACAAAAAGCACTTACAGTTAGAGCAGACATAAACAGAGTAATTAAATTGTGTCTTCTCTACCGCTATCTGTCATGCTGCGCGCTTCAGTGTCATGTCGCTGTCAATGGTTAAAATGAACTATAGCAGTTTATCGAGTTCTGCTGAGAGGGTCCCCTATAGTCCAGAATAGAACAGCACAATGTCAATTTAATTTGTGTCATAGAGAGATATTCTGCTTTTGGTTACTAGAATACATTTTTATACCAAAGTTGATATTTTATAATTAACAGTTCTAGTGCAGATGAAGGGTACATTGACAAAATTCTTTTATTCAGCTTGACTATGTTTGTGACCTTAATTGTAATTGCCAACCGGTATTACAACCGGTATTACAATCCACCAGCACTGTTATCTGCATAAATTAATCTGCAGAAAACGAAAGTAATGTACAACAACCTCGGAAAGGAGCAGCGCTTTGCGATAGGTAATAGTGCACTTGAAGTTGTAAAAGACTATGTCTACTTAGGGCAGGTAATAACCGCAGAGCCTAACCACGAGATTGAAGTAACTAGAAGAATAAGAATGGGGTGGAGCACATTCGGCAGGCACTCTCAAATTATGACAAGTAGATTGCCACTGTCCCTCAAGAGGAAGGTATATAACAGCTGTATCTTGCCGGTACTTAGCTACGGAGCAGAAACCTGGAGACTCACAAAGAGGGTTCAACTTAAATTGAGGACGACGCAGCGAGCAATGGAAAGAAAAATGGTAGGTGTAACCTTAAGAGACAAGAAGAGAGCAGAGTGGATTAGGGGACAAACGGGAGTTAAGGATATCATAGCTGCAATAAAGAAGAGGAAATGGACATCGGCCGGGCATGTAGCACGTAACCAGGATAACCGCTGGTCATTAAGGGTCACCAACTGGATTCCCAGAGAAGGGAAGTGGGGTAGGGGGAGACAGAAGGTTAGGTGGGCAGATGAGATTAAGAAGTTTGCGGGTATAAATTGGCAACAGCAAGCACAGGACCGGGTTAACTGGCGGAACATGGGAGAGGCCTTTGTCCTGTAGTGGACGTAGACAGGCTGATGATGAATGAATGATGAATTACAATATGCATAAATATTACACACATATACAAGCATGTATGATAGCTTGTTTATTCTGATTAAATTGAATATGTTGAAATCGACACATTAAACCAACGCAATGTGTACGAGATATGCCATGTAGAGTAGCTATGCTCTAAACTGATCTTCGCAGGTTGGTTCCATTTTCCCCAATTTCTTTCCCATGACTGTAGGTTGGCAAATCGAACAACTTCTTCGAACACATATATTTTGTTTAAGGTTACATTTACTTTTATGCAGTACAAAACAAATTGAAATGTATAATGGCTCAGAAGAAAAAGAACTAGAAACGAATTCAACCAAATCATTACCAAACTTTCTCACCAATGATGAACGGATTCTCAATTTAAATTTATATACGTACGTACATACATACATACATACATATACTCAGGTGTGAATATTAAAATGAATGCCTATAAAACAACAATTCTAATACACTTTTTTTGAATATACAGAAAGTAACTTACGAGCGAAATCCACCAGCACTGTTATGTCTGAACACGGTGTTTCTCGAACCATCTCGCAAAAGCTTGATACATAGTTTCTGCTGCTGCCCAGTGACAAGCAGTTTTTACGAGAAACACAAGAATAAAGCTCTTGACAATGTCATGCTAAAGAAAAGGGCTGCGCATCAATAATTTGTACATGTCTGCAATATCACTCTCTTTATTTACATAGCTTGGCTCATTCACAACAAACTAACAAAGAATGTTAGGACACGTGGGCTGAAAGTTGGCACAGTGCAAAGAAATTCTACACAATACATGTATATTACAATTATTAGCTACTAAGCTCCTTGGTGCGAAAAGTGTTTATATTGACAGCTATAGGCGCCATTTCGTTTCCCAAAAACACTTCTCAAAAGTAGAATCAATTGTTTTTAGCTAAAAGTTATTATTCTGGCGCGTCATGGTGGTTCAAGGGGGGAAGTGACTCTTTCAGCCAAAAAAACAAAGACCAATTATTTATTTTATTTTTATTTAAGGAATACTGCAGACAGTTTTTCACCATCCTAGCAGGAGAGGGTTACTGTGGGCAACTGTGGGCGCAGGTTAGCCAGATGAGGACAGAGGACGTTCCATGACAACGAGAGACTTTTATATACACGACGACGGACAAATGGATACACACAACATAAACTCACACATGTATACACGCGTTCACGGTCCTACGCGAAAGAGAGTTAATGTTCTTCTTCGTCCACGCACATTCTACTCTTGGGGCGTGAACGTTGCGCTTGACCTTGAGCTCTCTGGTAGTCAGAACGCGGTGTGCCTTGCGCTTGCGGAGTTCGTACCGAGGCGGAGCCCGGTCTAGAAGATAACCGCCAGGGGCATCCCACTACGGTGGTCAACGCCTGGGCTTGCCTGTACACGACCGAGAACAGCGTGTCGCCGACTGCCGCGAACAGACCTGGGACAGCGTCTCGCTCCGAGACCAGAACAGCAGCTGGCCGTGACGAACGCCGCTTCAGACCAACGTGGGACCGAGGTGGGGCGATGCCCAGTCCAGAACGCACCCGAGGACTTCAACGCCGGGACGAGGCCCGGGCACGGAGGGTCAGAACGAGCAGCCGGGGCGTGGCCCGAACTTGTCCTTGCTTTCTGCTCTCTGGGGCTAGGTGGGGCGATGCCCAGTCCAGGAGGCACCCGAGGACTTCAACGCCGGGACGAGGCCCGGACACGGAGGGTCAGAAACGAGCAGCCGGGGCGTGGCCCGAACTTGTCCTTGCTCTCTGCTCTCTGGGGTTAGGTGGGGCGATGCCCAGTCCAGGAGGCACCCGAGGACTTCAACGCCGGGACGAGGCCCGGACACGGAGGGTCAGAACGAGCAGCCGGGGCGTGGCCCGAACTTGTCCTTGCTCTCTGATCTCTGGGGTTAGCCGAGCTGTCCCCGTGGCTCGGGAGCTTTTCACGTGGTACGCGCACGAGCACGCGCATAGGCGCGCTAATAGTTTTAGCGCTATCACCATCGTGATGATTCCCGCGCACCTTGAAATACTAAATCGGCCCCGCACACCGATTTTCTACGTCAAATCATGACGCACACTCTCCAGGGCAGCGTTCTTTACCACAGTTACATAAGGTTCCTAACACAGAGGTCAAAACTAGAAGAAGTCGGAGCGTGCACGCAGTCGGAAGGCAGTGAATTCCAGTCTTCAATGGTTCTTAAAAAAAGGAGTACTTGAATGTGTTATTTTTAGGAGCATATGGTCTTACAGTTTTTGAATGATTTAACCTTGCTGAGCGCTGAGGAGGTGGCAGATTGTACAATTCTTTATTTAAACCAGAATAATTGCTGTATAGTTTATAAAAGAAGACTAACCTCGCAATTCTTCGCCTACATTCGAGTGGTTCCAGCTCACATTTATTTAACATTTCAGAAACGGAGGAGAGGCGCCTAAAGTCTGAAAAAATGAACCGTGCGCTTAGCCACTGAATCCTTTCCACTTTATCTACGTCTTTCTTTAAATATGGGTCCCACGCAAGGAATGCGTATTCTAGCACTGGTCGAACTAGGGTTCTATAGGCTGCAAGTTTAACTTTCCAATCACATGACCTAAGCTTCCTTCTTAAGAAGCATAACTTCTTGTAGGCCTTGGTGCAAACGTTGTCGATGTGAGCGTCCCAGCTAAGTTTCGTATTAATGGTCAATCCCAAATATTTTACGGTATTAACAAATTCAATACTTTCGTTACGGACATGGTATATATATTTAAGAGGAGTTTTTGTGTGTTACTCTAAGAGCGCAAGTTTTTGAGTAGTTAACAACCATCTGCCACCTCTCACACAAGTCAGCAATTTTGCACAAGTTGTCGTTAAGCAATGATTGATGCAAGGGGCTACTGACAGTTGTATAAATAACACAGTCGTCTGCAAACATTTTCACAGTCACTCCCGCGTCAATATCATCGCAAATATCATTCACATAGATCAAGAACAAGAGTGGTCCCAAGACCGACCCCTGGGGCACTCCTGACAATACATCAAGGTTTTGTGATTGGCTGCCACTAATTTCTACAAACTGCGTTCTGTTTTTCAGATACGCAGAAATCCAGTCCACGAGGCGGGAAGCAATCCCTACACGCTGCATTTTTCATATCAGTAAAGAGTGTGGTACCCTATCAAAGGCTTTTGATAGGTCCAAAAATATAGCATCTATTTGTTTTCTGTCATTGATAGCATCAGCGAAGTTGTGTATGACTGATACGAGCTGGGTCGTCGTTGATAACTTTTTTTCTAAACCCGTGCTGGAAGCTGCCTAATATGTTTTTTGATTCCAAGAACGAAATAATCTGGCTTGAGAGGATGTGCTCAAGTAGTTTACAGCAACTACCGATGAATGACATTGGCCTGAAGTTCGAAGCGAGCAGTTTGCTTCCATCCTTGTGGACTGGGACAATTTTTCCACACATTCAATCAGAAGGTAGGCATCCGTCATCCAAAGATTTATTGAACAAAATATATAAGTAATGTGAATAATATCCGCATAACGCTTCAAAAAGGCATTAGGAATACCGTCAGGGCCAGAAGACTTCTTGGTATCAAGTTTTAGAAGGAGAAGGCGAATACCATTTACATTTAAATCTATATCCGGCATTACGTTGGGCGAGAGAGTAGATGGTTCCGTCGGATTATTGGTTAAACTCTGTTGACTGAACACACTGTGGAACGTTCTGTTTAGCTCATTAGCAATTGCGTAAGGATCAGTAACTGCGCAGCCGTCAACGCGAAGCTGTTCAACAGATTTTTTGTTTCTGGACAAGTATCCCCAAAACTTTTGCGGAGCGTTTTCCAAGAAGTTAGCAGGTGTCGTTTCAAAAAAATAATCTCGAGCGGTTCGTATTTTGTGCTTCAGTGTTACTGAGAGGGAAGATATGGCCTGGTAATCTTTACGCGCTGCTCTACGTTTTCTTGATATTGTTCTTTTCAATTGTATTATATCGCGTCTTATCCAGGGGTTGAACCGTTTCTTTTTTCTGAAATTTTGGTACGACTTTATCAAGACACGATGCAGTAACGTTTTTAAAGGTATTCCACAGACTTAATACGTCTCCTCCTGTCTCAAAGTAACCGAAGCACAAACCAAGTTTATCTCTAATAGCTTCGTCATCCGCAGCAAAAAAATTAAAGACACTCTTGCTCGCAGAATTCTTTTTGTCAGGGCAGAAATTCGGGGTAATTAAAACCAACTTGTGATCAGAGATTCCATCATAAACACTGGCCTTAGTGTCATCTGGAAAGTTTCCAACAAACAGAAGATCTAGTACACTTTCAGTGCTTCGAGCAACTCTGGTAGCATCTTTAAAAAGTTGAACGAGATTAAAGTTCAGCATCAATTCAAGCAACAAGTTACAGTTCGCTACGTCTGTTGAACCTGGGTGAAGAGTGTTCAAATCAATTGATGGTAGGTTGAATTCCCCCGCTAATACGACTTTTTGATTAGGCTTGCACTTCTGCTGCATGTAAGACTGAATGTTTTCCAAAAACGACTCCGGCGAAGAAGGGGGCCGGTAGACTACACCTACGAGAGCCGAGAGCCCACGAAAATCAATTTGACACCATACACGTTCATTGTCGATTATTTCGTCCATAGTTATGCAAGTGATTTCCGGTTTGACCACCAAAGCAACGCCTCCTCCTCTGCAGCCTACATCACGTCTAACCATTTTATGAGTTGGAGGAATTATTTCAGAATCTAGAATGTCCGGAGTTAGCCAGGTCTCTGTAACTGCTATGATTATTTTTTTTCCAGTTCATCAATTCACCCGATGCCAACATTCAGGAAGCTGGTAGGAGTGGTTTTAGAGAGATGAAACCCCCACATTCTCACCAGTTATGGCCTTGGGTAGCTAGTTCACTTGGACAAAAATGATTAAAAACACTCCTCAAGAAGACTTTAATGTTTGCACATCAACGCAGTTCCCATACAGCTGTCTATTAGTCTGCTTGAAAAATATTCAGTTTACTGGTGGGCAAAGACTGTACACTAATTATGTGAGGTGATGCTCCAGTGCACTGCATGTGTGTTTTGCTGCTGGCCTCAACTGCGAAGTTGTTCAGCACGTATGTGTAAATTCACAACTAAAACTATGCCACTGCAAAGTAAATGGGTGTGATTTGTATGAAACAGGGATCACAATGAAGAAAAATGAGAACAATTGCCTTCACACAGTTCGAAAAATGTAAATCCATAAAGTTTTCTCAGATCATCTGAGAATGATAATAATGGTTATAAAGACATGATTACTTCTCCAACAAAGTATTTTAAAATGCCAGCTTCAATATTAGAGTATACCAGTACCTTTGTACAGCTAAACAATTGTACAGGCACCTAGAAAAAATACGTAAATGCATGCTATAGCTACATATCAATTAAAACAGATACTTTTATTTCCAGTCTAAGTAAAGCTGCATAGATGATAAGTTAATTGCATAGTACAAGTTTACATTATGAACAAACCTATCCGAGCAAAGTATACATTAAAAAGTTACACTTACGCAGAAGAAACAGAGAAGAAGACTGTTGAAGGACGGACAGGCAGTGGTATAACAACACACAAGCACAAAAATCTACTGTGAAGATATACTAGGAATAGTGATGATCCCTTTCCTTCCAAATAAAACAATTCACATAGATTCACTTCCCAGAGCTTAAACACTCATGGCATCATTGGTGCTATGCCAATGAGTGTAGACTGAAGGATTACATCGACAAAGTACAAGATTACCGCATCCATGGCTTTACTTCTTGTACTACAAAAAATGCAAAGTCACCATTGCCGACCATGGATGCTGTGATTTATGACAGGTAAATGCAGAGACACGCAGGCACTTAACACGCATGTTAAAAACTTCAGCTCAAAAATATTTGCCCACTAACACTACAGCAGCCTTTAAATTAGTGTCATGGTTTGGTATCTTCCTTGTAAAATTTCAATAATTTGGAATGCAAGCAAAGGAACTGCTGAATAATGCATTGCTATGAAGTTAAGCTGCAGCTGCGCAGAATGCTACTACCTGTACAATTCAAACTGCTCCCGACGTCACAATGTGCTCTTTCTGCTGTCGTAAACTTTGAGCAGGAGAACAGTCACTGGCAGACCCTTTATACTTGTTGGTCTTGTGTGCTCTGTTCTTAATACACAGTACATGACCGTTGAGCACCAGATCCCTTGTTACTGCTGGAACTTGGAAAAATACAGATCAGGGTTACAACCATGCTACATCCAAGAGTGTACAGTTGGTAAATATGTGCTCATATTTACTGATGTCGTACTTTCAGAAGCCAATGACACGCCCCAACACACACACAAACAGTGAAGACTGAAAATATATTTTACTATGATACAATAGCAAAGCTACAATGTTGTAGACGAAGGCATGAAACTTCTGCCAGGCATAAAAGCCAATAAAGTTTCTTCTATTTTGACTTTACACTACCCAGGCAGCACAGAAGGTTGGCCCAATATTGGGGATAGATCGGCATTGCCTGGCCCATGAACGGCCCAGTTTTCACAACGTACCGCCAAGATTGGCTGTGCCAGCCAAATAGAACGGCGACGTTGGACCAGCGTTCACAACGTACCCCCAATATTGGTTCTGCCAGCCGAATAGAACGGCTATGTTGGACCAGCATTAACAACATTCCGCCAATGATGGCTGTGCCAGTCTATTAGATTGGTTATATTGGGCCAGCTTTCAGAACTTTCCGCCCATATAGGCTGTGCCGGCTGATTAGAACGGACACATCGGGCCAGGTTGTACAAGTAGCAGCCAATATGGGCGGAGCCATCCAATAAGACCGGCATTATTGGCCCGCCGTTTGACCGTTATTGCCGGCGTCAGCTGAAAAGTCAACATCACGATGTCATAATATTAGAATATGAGCCAATTTCTGCGGCTGCTGCTTTTTGGCGCTGTTCTGGCCCCAATTCACGCACCGATTTTTCAAGTTAGAGAGAGAGTAATATATGTGCCGGGCACAATATTAGAACTATCTTTTCGTCGTTAAACCATGCCCCGCCACGGCTGTCTAGTGGCTAAAGTACTCGGCTGCTGACCCGCAGGTCGCGGGTTCGAATCACGGCTGCGGCGGCTGCATTTCCGATGGAGGCGGAAATGTTGTAGGCCCGTGTGCTCAGATTTGGGTGCGCGTTAAAGAACCCCAGGTGGTCGAAATTTCCGGAGCCCTCCACTACGGCGTCTCTCATAATCATATGGTGGTATTGGGACGTTAAACCCCACATATCAATCAATCAATCAATAAACCATGCACAGTTGGTTGAAATGCGTAATCGTTGGTTGAAGTTGTGCAAGGTAGACTTTTTAAGTGAGAAAAAATTACCGATCAAGTTTCTCTGTCAGACGTGACGTACGATGCGGTGCTATCCGTACGTATGACGAAGCTGCTGCGGATACCGCTGTCTTACGCGTGCATGTAGACGTCGAATATCTGACGCAAATCTTATCGTATCATGTGTCGGGCTAGCTATCTACGCGACCTATTCGAATCTGTTTTGCGTTCACAGCACAGTACGTGTTAACGGCACTTGCTGCTGCTTGACGTGTGGGAAGAGCGGGGGTCGTCAGTTGCGTTATGGTGACTGAATCATACAACATATGCAGTTGCCGTGATCTAACACACAGACGCGCGTGTGCACGCACGCACGCGCTATATTCATGCAACGAACACACGAATTCCCAACAACATCGCAGCGAACGGTTGGTAAGGTGTTGCGGAGTGTGTGGGCGTCGTAGCCAGCTCGTTGCGAACGTGAATTTCGGCGTGGAACGCTTCTTTTTTATGTACTTTTTTTACGTGTGCCCAAAACGGTAGGCTGCGCGATACGAGCAGTACGACACACAAAAAAAGAAGAAACGCGAATGCATAGGGAAAATCGTTAATAACAAAAAAAAAAAAACACGCACGCTCACGCCACTGCAGTGGCGTGAGCGTGCGTGTTTTTTTGTTATTAACGAAGCACATGTGCTTCCATGAAACATGACAGCCAAGAATGATGAAGTATTCATTTACATACAAATTACTATGAGTTGCTGAAACTCACGCAAAAGACCATAATTTTCTTCCTTGTATATTGATCAAGTGCTTTGGAATTATGCTATGTGAATTTGACACATCAACAGTGCATTATGATTCCCACCATAAGGGGCCACAATCTTGACAAGTAATAGAAGTACTCTTCCCACCTGATGTGCACCTAACGTAAAGAGGCCTTGTTTCTCAAGTTAGCAATATATATATATATATATATATATATATATATATATATATATATATGGAGCACATCACCACTGGAAAAATATACCAGGTGTAACCAGAAAAAGGCGCACCTGCAGTTTTAAAGTTTAAAAGAAGCAATGACATGCCAACCATCCAAAATAGAATGCCCGAGAAAGGAGCATCAATCAGTATTACAGCAGCTAAAGCCTGCTAACAGCTGAAGGTAGTCATGCTGCTCTTCCATTCAAGTATAGTGTACACTGAGAAAAGATACTGAAGATACACCATCAGCAAATGACAAAACCAATACAGACAGAGTTTTCTCTTATAATACAAAAAGTCTTTAGCTGAGGAGGCAAATAAGTCATTGGCACACAATAAGTGCACAAAAAAAAAAAGCTGTCTCACGAGGCTCTCAGTGCTTAGACAACACAGGCAAAAATACAGTAGACTGAAGAAGAGAAAGCCCATAGCAAAAGTTACCATACTCCTGAGTTCTTGCTTTGCGTGCAAATGAAGCTAGCGTGAAGATGAACACTAGATTAAAGCACCACAATCAATATCTGGAAGTCAATGCTTTAGGAATAATACAAAGTACTGAAGAAGCATGCAAAGAGCATTCCTGTGAAGGCAAATATAAAAAAAAGACTTAAAGCTCTGTGG
This sequence comes from Rhipicephalus annulatus, assembly GCA_013436015.1. NCBI lineage: Eukaryota > Metazoa > Arthropoda > Arachnida > Ixodida > Ixodidae > Rhipicephalus > Rhipicephalus annulatus. Next base: position 3,257 of record WOVY01002717.1, on the reverse strand, counting down.
CCCTGAACAAGACAACACCACAACCAATCGAAGAGCCGTTCGGACACACCAGCAGTTCTGGCCAACACTAAAAAGTCACAAAAACATACCTTTAATGCCTTTTTTGCAAGAGAACTTCAAAAGAAATGTGCATACACCAATGCCAAAAGTATCGATAGAAGCTATTACTCGTATTCAGCTCTTCATTGAAACACTGACAGAAGATACTTGTACCTGAATGCTTAATTACTTTGGTACAACTCAAGAGCGCCGACGCCAAGTGGCAAAAAATTATGATGGAAGACTACAATGTCATCAAATGCACACGTCAACCACCAACCAAGGTCCTATGCTAGAGTGAATATCGCAAAAAATCTTGAACGCCTAATGTCACTGGCTCGTACTCAGCGTTCTCAATCAAAATCTTGACCTCCCACACAGCATATTATTTCAACAACCTGCCACCTCTCACCATGTCATGAAACAAGCTCGAGTATACACAAACTCTCCTCACCGTTATGTAGTTAGATAGCTCCACTAGTGCTTCACTCTCGGAACACATAGACCAGGGCCGTAACTAGACGGGTAGTGAGGAGGTTCTGAGCCCCTGAAGTATTTTCGTGCTCTGACTTTTCATCAACAATAGCATAATCTGGGCAAGTTGGTTCATCGTGGTTGTGTTCTAGTAACAGTGAGAGAAGTTCAGGAAAAGACAAAAGGACAGGAAAGAGCACTGACTGCCAACTGAATTTTATTGAAGGTACTACGCCCACTTTTATACAGAGTACAAGAACAGTGCTCATGCACAACGACACATGTGAGACCATGATAATATAATCTTAACTGAGAAAAGAATACTCTCTCTCCGAATGGATGAGTGAAGGTATACTGATGCACTGATTCATGGCCTTCCTGACAAGAAAAAGCTTTCACAGTCTCTCTTTCATTTCTTGTTCTTGCTTTTTTCAAAAACAGTGTTTTATGAAACATAGAACTGCACTTACATTCTTTACAGTGTATGGCCATGTGACTAGCATAGCCATTCTTAACATTTTAAGCATGCTGTCTTGCTCAACATTGGGGCACTGCCCAGTTTTACTTATGTTTACGTTTCACATGTCAATAGTATCTTCATACACAACATTATATTGGCATTCAGTATACCTATTCTCGTGACGAATGGTGAAATAATGGCTATTCCTGTTGCTTTTTAGTACACACACTTTTGAAAACTTGCAAGGGATGGCAAATAACAAGATAAAATCATATCGGCTCGCTATTTTCTTTATATTGTGAACACCTTATGTACGTACGGTATAGCATGCAAAGATCTTTGGTCATTCTGTTTTTATTTTGGTCCTGTTTTTGTTTAACTTGACTTTCTGCAGGAGGGTTTAGCACACGGGTGTGGTGGTGCTGTTGGGATATCCCAGCATCCTTTAGTCTTTTAATCTGGTTTTAAGGCTTACCTCATCCTTGTGCTCACATGACTTCTGAAGGGTGGCCTCAATGCACGTGGTAGCAATTCCTGTGTGTAAATTGTGTAAATGTGTAATTATGTGTTATGATGTACTAAAAAAGATGCCCCAAGAATCAGAATAAGTGACAGTAGTCAAAGTTTTTGTCACTGCCTTATACAAATACCAGTTTATTTGTTGCCTCCTGCAGTATTTTAGGGCCTCTTATATAGATAGGATGTTTCTCACTTTTATTACATTTTCGTATTGATGATGCCATATGCTCAGGAGGTAGAATGTCGTTATGTTCTTTCTGATAACTTCTAGCTTCTGAGCAAAGATAATGTTTCAGAAAAATGAAAAAAGGCTAGCATAATATTAAGACATGGGAAGAAAGCAGAGTTTATCAAAAAATCAATGCATTAGTTGGGAGAGAAAAAAAGATGGATGACAGTCAGTAATGTCAATTAATTTATATTAGGACATCATAGTAAGCAGAGGTGGCAGGTGATTAGTTCAAATGAGATCGAGAATTATCAGCCATAATATGAAATTGGCTCATACAGGACAGGACATTGATTGGGCTTCCTCCCTGCAGTGGACATAATATAGGCTTAACGCTAACAATGAGCAAAGCCTGTGAAATTAATGCTCCATGAAATGAGCAGTACTGCACAGATTGCTGTGCTAGACTTCCCATTTCATGTTTTTTATACCAGCTTATCCTGCTCGCTGTGCAGACACAAAGCTTCACCAGAAAAACAATGTTATACTTGGTGAGGATAATGCCAGTGAATGCAGTGTTTTATCTACACCTTTCCTTGCTTAAGTCCTCCTCCAAACTATACGGTTTTTCTTGGAAATGTTCTGCTTACAGCACACCAACCGATCAAGTGAAACAACTTTATTGGGTCCTGCAGGACGCGCCCTAGTATGCAATCACCATTCCACTTCACGTTACAACATACTGGTGGTAAAAATATTCTCTGGCAGGGTACAGAAGTGCATGCACTGAGCTAGCTTGTGCAGCGCGTCTATTCCAGAAAGCTGAACCTATGTTTGGTACAGAATTTTGTAACCACACGATGCTTGTACATTAAATGTGGCCACACATAGCACTTCTGAGCTTTTTTTATGAAATGATCTCGCAGTATCTGAAAACATTTGTTTTTTTGTTTCTTCATAGTTCTCAGTGAAATATTTCTCTTGTTCCTCTCATTGAATAATGGCATTTGGTGCGCTAAGGTGTTCCTAATGCCTCACTATGAGATCAGAAAAACGATTCTCCTTGAAATTGCTTCACAAGCATTTTCTAAGATATTGAATGACACTGCTTGCCATGTACAAACATTTGCTAGTTTTATTGAGGGTTGATGATAAAGGGAATCAGTTGGTGCATCCACCGTACAGAGATTGACTGGCCCTGAAAAGGCCGTTTAGTTATATATCTTGCAGCTTGTTCCAGGTAGACAGGTCTTCATTCTGTAGAAATGGTAACTCATCACACTGGTTCCCCATATGAAGAACATAACTTGATGCTAACACTGACTCAGATGTTCTGAAATGTCATAGAGGGTACATGAAGGCTGGGTACATGAAGGTTGCAGTTATACTAACTGTACAGTCAGCATGCTTGTGTGATATGTGCATAGCTGCATCAAAGTCACGTGTGAGAATTGCGTGAACAGCTGAAAATCTCAATGGCAGCATAGCTTAAGAAGTCTGTCATCCCTTTTTTTGCCAGTTTCCAATATCATCCTCTCTTTTCATGCATCTTCTTTTCAATATATCTGGGGTTTTAGTTCCCAAAACCCACGATAT
>WOVY01002716.1:0-21762 GCA_013436015.1 Rhipicephalus annulatus | reverse complement strand
GTAAGAAACCGCCACTCTCTCTTCAGGCTGTTATGACCGTCGTCAGCAGGCGCCATGCTGTCGCTGAGAAGCGTAGCCGGGCCGCGTTCCCACGCCTGGAACTCCAGTTTTCTCGGAACCAGCGTCCAGAGATGACGGGGGAGCGGCGCTCTTTTAATCCTCAAAGAGGTAAGCGACTGGTCTGCGGCCTATGCCCGCCAGGTATTGTCTCTGCTGGCCGGCGGATGAGACGTCCGGTCGCCACGAAGCTGTAAGCCGTTCCAGAGAGGACAACAAAGGCAGCGTCTTCCTTTGAGGAAACGGCGACCGCCGCCACAAAGTGCCCTGCTAATGAGCGGACAGATTGGCGGACCGTTTGATGTCTGCTGTCCGAAGCTTGGGACCCCTCGACCAGCGACATACACGACGAGCAAGAGCCTCTCTGGCGCCACCTTTAAGTGCAGTGATCTTGACTCGAAATTGGATGTTCACGTGCGCCGTGCCTGCTCGTACCTTTCACATGTTGTGTGTGTGTGATGGTGTTCCCCGCAAGAAGGAGGAGCCCAACAGGGCTTATAAGGACGCCGCCGAGTGCGGGACGTGGCTCTGGACCAAGTAAAGGTTCAACCACCACGTTCGTAGTTTGTGATGGCTCTGAACTGTGTGGCGGTTCAACCACCACTTCGTGGTTTGCGAATCTTAACCTCATGCTGTAAATATTTGTAAATAGTGCCATAAACCTGTTTGTTTTCGTATCCCATCTCGTAAGCGTTCGTTTCCTCAACCCGGAGCTACACCACGCTACCACAGCACCCCGGGATCACCACAACTGGTCGGCAGCGAGGGATCCGAAGCGACTACAGGAGAACAACTCCGAGGATTCGCAACAACTGGTTGGCAACGGTGGGATTCGAAGCTACAAGTGACAACAACAGTCGGCCCAGGAGAAGCAGCTGGCTCGAGACATGGATCACGTATGGGTGAGTGCTTGGCTTTTCCTTTGAGTGAACCAGGTTCTAAACAGGGTTAAATTTTAGAACTGGTAGTTAACTTTGCCGAAAGACTCAGTTTCGCCGTTTCGGAAAGTTATTTTTGGGAAGTAGCGAGCACTCAGTACGATCATGGACTTACGGGAGCTGCAGAAGTCAGACTTGTTGCTGTTGTGTGAGGAATTGGGGATCGATACAAAGGGTTTGGCACGGAAACCCATAATTATCAACGATTAATGTGGGCTGATGAGATGAAACTAAGCGAAGAATGGGACCTCATCAATGAAAAAAATAAGAGCAGCTAAGATGGAGGGAGAGTGAAGATGAAAGAGAAAGCCTCAAGCTAAAATTTTCAAACAAGACTAGAATGAGTTGAGGAGAGGCTGGGACCTCAACGAGGAGTAGTACTTCTCGAAAATGAGGCAGAGTTCGAAATGTCTAGGTACATGCAGCCATATGAGGTATCATGGGATATGGGCTGTATCTTAGACTCTTTGAACGAAAGTGTAGTCAACTGAAGTGGCGAGACACCTGGTATCGAGCTACGCACGGTTCTGCCCTGCGAGGCAGCGGATGTGTTGCGCGACTCAGTGAGCAGCACGCGAACAACTATGAAGTTATGAAAGCAGAGCTAATCAGAAGTTTTGGAACTTCTATTAGCAAAAAGAAAGAAAGACTCGCACCGGAGTCTGAAAGCGAGGCGCATCGCAAAGCGCCGGAAGTTGAGGCACCTCATAAAGCGCGACAGGAACAGATTGCGCCAGAGAAGGGCCCGCATATTCTCGAGTGCATCTATGTAAATGATGTAGAGAACGAGGCCGTGGCCGGTCTGGAGGTGGGGACGATGCCGAAAGACGCTCCTTGCGTGCATGAGGAAGGTACCAGCAGCCCTAATGGGGCCCAGTAAGATGCTGGAAACCTCCTTTGTGCCTCAAGGGGATATTTCGACATCGTCAAATGTAGGCATGGTTAGCGCAGTGGCTGATGAGAGCAAGAACGCCACGCTTCAGCAGTGCAGCGATAATACCGAGTGGTTTGCAAACATCGCAGAAAAAGGAAGAAGCGGAGACGTTCGTCACTGCGCAAGCCTAGGTCGGGCCCCACTCAGTCGCAAGAAAGACGAGAGGGTAGGCCATCATCATCAGTTTTAGGAAACGTCAATGGTGGCGTTCAGCTGGCACAAGCGGTGATCCAGCTTTGAAGGGGGAAAAGGAGGTGCTTCACCCAAAGGAAAGGCGCGTTTTAGTTCGACAACTTCAGGAAGGCGACCGTGTCCGAAAGGTCAACGTCGAAAGTATACAAAAGCTAAAAACCGCGTCGGGGCGAACACAAAGGGACAGTGGCCCCAGTTTTCCCCCTGTTTCTGGCGTCCCTTTCAAATTCCTGGGGAACAGGCCGAAAGTGGAAAATTAGGCGTGACAGCAGGACACAGCCTAGCAGCGGTTGCACGTTTTGTAGCCTCCGGCGTGCTCGAAATCCGCCGGGACCACGACCCCATCGGGTGCGATTCAAAGAATCTAGTTGAAAAAGGGGGCGGTCAGTTTGAGTAATTTGGTGCGTGCGTGGTAATTGTGTCTACTCATACTGCATTGAGATGCAGATGCAGATTGAGCCACTTTAAATTGGTAAGTTTGATGCGGAGTAAATTTTTCAAAAGAAAACCGCCGAACTAAAGGCTGAAAATTGAAGTTAGTTAAATGATGAGTGCGAAAATTTCCATAAGGTAAAAACCGAGAAAATATGTTATTTTTCTCGTTGTTTTAAAAGGTTTAGTGTTATATCGTATGCCTTCACTGTCAAGTGGATTTGGAGTGAACGAGCACTTGAAGAAGATGTAACACAGACCAAGTGATTCGTAAAATGATTAAGTTTGGCGCGACACGGTAGAGTTTCCGTTGCGCGCATTGAGAATCTTATTGCATGGTTTTGGAAAAAAAACCTATGCAATTGCTTTTTAGGTGTTTTTATCTAGAATTATTTTTGTGTTGTACACAGAGTGTTACAACGTAACTGTGAGGGATTAGTTTGGTTAATAGTACCATGTAATTTGCAACGCTGTAAAATGAGAGTAATTGAAACGCTCAGGAGAGCCCAGTGGTTTTTTTTCTACTCAGAAGTGTTCGCATAAGCAGTAACTTTGACCAAATGAACCTTCTAGAAAGCAGTGTAATCTCCTCAGTTTTGTTGGTGTTTTTTTGAAGAATGATTGATCGAGTGACCATGAACAGATCATCGGGCTTCCCGAACCATTGAGGTAGACCGTTAGGTCACAGTTTCGGTTAAGCTTTCGGGAGGCTGGTGAGCTTCATGTCTCAGTGGTAGACAATTATGGGCGGCCGTAAACAAAGACGGACGTACGGACAAAAGTAGCGCTCACTGAATCCGAGTTCCTGACTGATGCTCTCAGCGGGACAGAACCAATGAAAGTAGTCAGCGTGAAAAAGAGCCTGTTGTTTTATATCAGGACGACAATGGTTTCAAGCAAAGCTGCACTTTGCTTGAGCCGGAATTTGGGCTCTCGTGAGATAACGTACTGCGCTTCAGGAAAGGAGTGCGCTTACCATGTGTAGGCCATTTCTACGTTGCAGCGTTATCTCGGAGGTGCTAAATTTAAAGTAGATACAGGCCATTGTCCCCTTGGCTGAAAACCATGACATCGAAGAACAGTCGCCTTGTAAGGCGGAGCTTGATTCTTCGAAAATATCATTTTGGCATTAGGAAAGGGCAAATTGAATGGAAACGCTGGCGTGCTCCGTCGCTCTTCTAAACCATTCTGGAGTGCTCTTGGTGTATCAAAATTGATATTTAGTTTTTTTTGTCGTGCATCTTATTATGTAAATTTGTAAGGTAGCACGTCTGGTTTTTCAGCTCAAGTGAGTCCTGAGAGTTTAGAGTGTGAGCTTTTGTTAAAAACTAGTAATTAAAATTGGTTTACCATCCCTCTTTTGGCTTGGTTTGTTCGAAGGGGGCCGAGTGCTTGCTTGTACATGTGGTCGAGTATCAGAGATGCTGTCGAAGATCGGCAATCACCCGGACCATGCCACAAGCGAAGGCCAGTTCCTGGCATTCAACCACTGACCCTTTCGTCGTCCCTGCGAGCAGCAGTGTTGACCGCTGCCCTCCGTGACTCATCTGGCGAGGGGGAAGCTGTTATGACCGTCGTCAGCAGGCGCCATGCTGTCGCTGAGAAGCGTAGCCGGGCCGCGTTCCCACGCCTGGAACTCCAGTTTTCTCGGAACCAGCGTCCAGAGATGACGGGGGAGCGGCGCTCTTTTAATCTCAAAGAGGTAAGCGACTGGTCTGCGGCCTATGCCCGCCAGGTATTGTCCTCTGGCTGGCGGGCGATGAGACGTCCGGTCGCCACGAAGCTGTAAGCCGTTCCAGAGAGGACAACAAAGGCAGCGTCTTCCTTTGAGGAAACGGCGACCGCCGCCACAAAGTGGCCCTGCTAATTGAGCGGACAGATTGGCGGACCGTTGATGTCTGCTGTCCGAAGCTTGGGACCCCTCGACCAGCGACATACACGACGAGCAAGAGCCTCTCTGGCGCCACCTTTAAGGCAGTGATCTTGACTCGAAATTGGATGTTCACGTGCGCCGTGCCTGCTCGTACCTTTCACCTGTTGTGTGTGTGTGATTGGTGTTCCCCGCAAGAAGGAGGAGCCCAACAGGGCTTATAAGGACGCCGCCGAGTGCGGGACGTGGCTCTGGACCAAGTAAAGGTTCAACCACCACGTTCGTAGTTGTGATGGCTCTGAACTGTGTAGCGGTTCAACCACCACGTCGTGGTTTGTGAACTCTTAACCTCATGCTGTAAATATTTGTAAATAGTGCCAAAACCTGTTTGTTTTTCGTATCCCCATCTCGTAAGCGTTCGTTTCCTCAACCCGGAGCTACACCACGCTACCACAGCACCCCGGGATCACAACAACTGGTGGCAACGGTGGGAACGAACCAGCACCCCGAGCCCCAACAAGGCTCAGTTCATCGCGACGGTCAGTGTTGCGCGGAGTTCAGGTTTCTTGAACTGCATATCATCATCTCCACCCTGAAGTCACCTGATCTTTTCTTTGGCCCCCACCTTTGGCTTTCGGTGTGTGTGTGCCAGGAAGGCAGGATGTCTCATTGTCCTCAAGGAAGCCGCCGCAACCTTCTGCTTGACTTCGCCAGTTAAGATTGGGATGATGGATGCAATCCCAATGGTTCAGATGATCATGAAGACACGTTGAAGGACTGGACTGCTTGCTCACTTCCGACAAACCTCAGTTTATTTACACACTGATACCAATTACAAACAAAGGCTGGGGTGGCCACTAAACCGATCAACAGTAAGCACTGGGCTGTATTATTATGACGTCGGCCTTACTTCCGATTCCTTCGTATACTTCACACATCGACACAAACTTCCCCATGTAGTATTAACATTGGATCAGAGTCAGCGCTAAGCACGACCTATCCCCCCTCTACGTAGTATCAACCTTGGATCAGAGTCTGCGCTAAGCACGACCTCTGTCCCCGCTTTTCGATCTCGTTCTCGAGCACCAAGCTCGCTGCTTTCCGTTCTATTCAATAAATACCCTCTCGTCCCATCTGAGAGAGCCTCGTGGAACGAACCCCTATTCGATTCTCCACCAATGAACCAAACAACTTTCTTTCCTCAGAGGACGGGTCTCCGCCTCGGCATTCCCACACTTTGCTATCCTCCGAGCATTGGCTAAGAAGTACTCCGTCATTTCTTCGATGTACAGCTTAAAAGATACTTTTATGTGACAAAAGCCTGTCTATAAGGCTGGTCGGCCGGTTGCAGTGAGTAGACACGATTGTGCCGTCTACTCACACGTGTTGTTACAGAATGGCGCCTCATTATCTTGTTGGGATCAGTGTCGCGACAGCGACCACTTATTTCTCAGTCTGGCTGACTGTGAGAGCGCGACCGCCGAGCCGATGACTCCCCAGCACAATGTGTGGTGAACAAAGGCTCACGGAATTTGACGAGAAAGATGCGTTCAGAGGAGAACGGTTTAGTCTGTGTCTGCGCAGCCTCTTGTCAATAACTTCCCTTTCATCAGGCGCCATTTACCAATGGCCTTTTTCACGTGCCCCAAACACAACTGGCTGCCTATCTGTGTCTTCGAATGGTAAATACTCTGAAGAAATGTCAATCTGTGGTTACGACGACAATGCTCAAGAAGAAGCCCATTCAATAGTTTTGGCTTTCTCTCATACTATCGTTTTTTTTTCTAATTGCCCTTGACAAACTGAACTGCTCTATTCAGTATTTTTCAACTTTATCAGCGAGTTCGTCTGTATACGAGTCCGAGCCAATGCACGCATATTCCAGTACACTGCGTATATGTCTGAAGTACAACTACCACCTACGTTTTCGTGGCAAACTTGTAAAGTTACGTTTCAGAAAACAGCGCTCCTACAGCCTTGTCCCTAACATCAGAGCAGTGTCCTGTTTCACTTCAGATAAGTAGTAAAAAATAGACTAAATATTTATATTCCGCGAATTCTTGAAGAGCGTTTTTGATAACATTGTAAAGATTGCTGCAGTGTCAAGGCTTTCGTGTGAAGTTTTTTTACATTCAGGGACATTTCACATTTGTCACACAATTCGGTCATCAAGATCTACTTGTAAGGCAGTGCTTGCTTGTCTAAATATCGATTGATGACCTTATAAACTGCACAATCATCTGCAAGCATTTTAAGTAATGGTGTGATGTCAAAATGGTGCCGGTAATAAAAACAAAAAAACAAAAGAGGTCCTAAAATTGACATCTGTGGTACACCAGATATTGCAGAAACTTATTTAGAGGAAAAACTGTCCAAAGTGACGCTCATCTCTTTTCAGTAATAATACTAAGACATCCACACCATAACAATGGTATACATGGTATGAAGAACTTTATTAAGCCCCTAAGGTTCAGTCCAGGACTGATACTGGCGGCTCCTACGTCGGGACAGAGAGGCTAAGCCCTTCTGCCGCCCCACAAGTTCTCTGGACATCTCTACGTTGGTCCGCTAGTGCGCTACTGAGCAGCATTCGCTGCCATCATTGTTCACACCGAGAAGACGCAGCGACCAATGACAAGCAGCGCCAGAGCTTGTGTTCAAAAGTGAGCGAGCTGCCACACTTCTTACAGTAGGTGAAACTCCGCAGTCTCGAATAATTTTATTCATGACGACCTAGCTTGGGGTCCACGTTTGCAGAAGTCTTAACGTAACAACCTGTGGCCCATTACGTCTATAATGCGGCAAGAGGAATTCCCTGCGCTCTAAGTATTAATGTATTACAACGTCGTACGTTAACAGGTTAGTCCTAACTCGGGAGCGGAAGATTCAGTCTCCTCAGTGAGTGCATGGCCCACTAATCATCGTTCCTCACAGTGCGCCACCTCGCTGAGGTTACGCGGGGCTTTCTCCACTTACTCTATGTGCACCGGGAACCAAATAATCGTGTGCGGAGGGATGTTTTTACCCTACAGCAGCCTGCAAGCCGGTTCGCTAACAATTCGCCTCGAGAAGGCTTTGATTGCAGAGTGAGAGTCACTAAATACTAAAGCTCTGCCCGAATCAATGAGTACGTGCTATGGCAATAGCGACCACCGGAATTTCGGCATAAACAGAAGCGGCATTTCGATCGCGCCATTTCCATCTACAAACCACCATCCCGTTAACCCATGCTGCATCAACAAACGCAGACTCTTCCTCCTGATCCTTTGCCTCACGCAACAATGCCATACCACTCGCCATTCGCTTCACGACGTTATGCACAGGGTGCACATTTTGCGGAAACCGACGAACCATCGCATCAGCCCAGATGTTCATGGTGGACTCGTATAAGCGTGCCCCGTCACGAGTCACCACCGATTCTCCGATTGACAGCAAGGTGAATCGGAGGCCACTTGACTACCAGCTGGCGTACTTAGGAACTGCTTTCTCTGTGCCGTACGCTGAGCCTCGGCAGTTTTATCAAGAGTATTATGCAAACGCAGACACAACAACATATCATACAAAATACTCACAGGCAAATCAAGCGCCGTATTATTGACACTTTTAAATAAAGCTTCCAATTTAAATTTCTCTCTCCTTTTGCAATTTACCATAGCAGGTACATGTCATATCTGCTATAAGCCGAGTGGTAAAGTGCGATTGAAATGCACACGGCACTCCAATGTCACTGCCTCAAAAGAACCCCCGCATTTATTCAACAGCCGCTTTTATCACTTTACACCAGTGACGTCATAGGGCTCCACAGTGCTTGGCCCGAACAAAGATCATGATAACACTACATCCTTCATTTTGAGGAGGTATTGTACACAAAGAATGACGCAGTGAGCAATGAAAAAGAAATAGAACGAAGCAGCGAGCAGTGGAAAGGAAAATGGTAGGTGTACCCTGAAGAGACATGAAGAGAGCAGAGTGAATCGGGGAACAAACCGGCGTTAAGGATATAATAGTTGAAATCAAGAAGAGAAATGGAAATTCGCTAGGCATGTAACGCGCAGACAGCATAACTACTGGTCATGGAGGGTAACTAACTGGATTGTGAGAGAAGCAAGCAGGTTAGGGGGACACCGAAGGTTAGGTGGGCAGATGAGATTAAGAAGTTTGCGGGTATAAATTGGCAGCAGCAAGCACAGGACCGAGTTGACTGGCCGAACATGGGAGAGGTCTTTGTCCTGCAGTGGACGTAGTCAGGCTCATGATGATGATGATGAAGATGTAACACAGCAAAAAAAAACAAAACAAAGCAGTTTGAATTGCAACAAGGAACTACATGCTGCAAGTTTTAAGTGTAGCTGCATCGTTGCGGTGACCTTATTTCTCGACCGTAGCATGTCCCGTCGTCTGTCCGCACCCTATAGCATCGAGGGCGTTGGGCTGGACTGAGCACCCGTTGCTGTAATTTCGCTATCTTTTATCCGTACTCGATTTCCAGGGACAAGTTGTGGTAGGGTTACAGCATGACAATGGTCGTAGAACTTATTTTTGTCGTAGAACTGAATTTGTCGTAGAACTGAACTTATTTTGTCGTAGAACATTGTCGTAGAACTGACAATTGTCCTATGAACTTATTTTTAAATATTCTGTCCTGTATCGGAGGCTGCTAAGACTGCTTGCTTTTGATGGCCAAGTTTTTTGTGTGTACGGGGAGCGTAGAACGTAAACCACCTGCCCCATCAGCAGCTGGGCTAACTGTCTCTCTCTCTCTCTCTTTCTCACACACACACACACCACACACACACGCACGCACGCACGCACGCACGCACACGCAAAAAAAATTTGGCCCGATTGAGTGTCACCGCGGCTGCTGCCAACCTTTTCAGCACTTCGTGCAACCGTTCTCATGTTCATGCTTCGTAGCTCCACAAAGTAACACATCGTTCATCAAGTTCACCACCCCTTAGAAGTCATCCCTTATTTCCGTCATTCTCTTTGAAACTACTCCGGGGCTGAGGTGATACAAAAACTGCATTCGCTGGAAGCAGTGCCTACCAAATGGAGTGATAATTGTTGTGAGCTCTTGACTCTAGCCAATTTTACCTTATGAAACCCTGAAATGACATCTAATTGTTAAAAGTAGGTCGGCCCCCACCAATTTCCCGAGGGCGTCATCTACTGTACACTGCATAAAATTGCGCGTATTACGGACAGAAAAGCGGACATAGTGTCTATGAAATAAACACACTCCACCCCTTCGCCAACGTCAAGGATACAGCGCACGTTTAAGAATCACAGACTTGAACACTTCGCGAATAATATGAATACAGCACAAGTTTACCAATGATGCTTCACTGAACAGTGCAAAAAACAAGTGTCTTCTCCCTCAACAAAAAATTAGATGAAAATAATCATTTGCAATGCAGATGACCTCCAGAAAATTATACTAACCATAGCCGTCGCATACCATCATTGCATCTATCGCCATGACGTGTTCTACTCCGCTTTTATTCTACGAAACTGTATTTGTCCCAAATGGTGGTTTAGGCGGCATCGCAGAAAGACGAACCATTTGACCGCAGCAGGTGCACCGCCATCGTCACTCATCCGTCGGCAGTCACCACTCTATTCGCTAGCCCGACTTACCCTCCTCAAGGCCAGGACGCACGCACGAAACGGGATCCGGCTGGCGCTGCTTTTTTATCTGGTCTGCATCTTGGAGGTGAGTGCCTAACTTCTCTTTTACTCGCCATTTGGGTTACAGATTGTGACACTAATGATCTGTGTATTGTAGTACCTACGCAGTATCTCAGAAGTCGAGGACATAAAACGCAGTGCTCCTTTGTCGATGTCGTTTTCGCGCGGCTTGCCTCATGCATGCTTTTTCTGAGGTGGAGTGCGTAGTGAGAGCAGAAAATACAGCATTCAGAGAAATCGCGGATTGATTGTGTTGGTGTTGTTTACATTTCGAGCGTGACATTTTCATTGCGCTCTGATTACTTGTGCACAGCAGTTGCATTACTCTATGCCGACAGTGTTCAGGCCTGTCAGCACCGTTGTGCAGCCGTGTAATGTGTGCGCCTCTCTTTATGCTGGCGGCGTTGGGTGATCCTCTGTTTACGGTGCCGGTACACCGCTGCGCCATAAGACGAGACAATATTTACCGTGAAATCTTGGTGCACTACAGCCCACCGGCGTCTTCTTCCCGTCGGGCCGAAGTTCATCTCCCCCGCGTTGTCTAATAAAAGGTGGCTGGCGGCAGGCAATACTGATGTGTGAACAGCCAGAGAGAACTTTTAACTCAAGGAATCTAAAAAAGCACGTGCATACATCCTGAAAGCTAGAAGCAACGACTCGTAAAACGCGTTCTAAAAATAATAAAAAGCATCTGTGCTTCGTCTGCCGCGGTGATATAGTGGTTATGGTGGTCGGCTGCTGACCCGAAGGCCACGTGTTCGATGCCGGCAGAGGCAGTCGCGTTGGGATGGACGGGAAGTGGTAGATGCCCGTGTACTGTGCAATATCAGTGGACTATAAAGATGACCCCATGATAAAAATTTCCGGGCTCTCCGCCACGGCGTTCTTCATAATGTTATCGTGATTTTGGGACGTAAAACCGCAGGAATTATTTTTTAAAATCTGTTAATCTCCAGTTTGATCATTAGGAAAGTTTCTGTGAAGTACAATTGTAGAATTTTAAGTTCATTAAGAATATGGTCTATACTTGGGATTTTTTTCACACAAAGAAAACCATTAGTGAAATATTCTAGTTCGTATTAGCTGATTACCAGATTGCTGTTTCTCTAGGAAAATGTCCTTCGATATGTTTACAGTGCTAAATATTGCCACGTTCCATTTCCTAAGTTTTTGTTATCGTCCCAAAACACCACACGATTCTTAGCGCAAACCGCGCCTGCAGTTTTCTAGAAGGTTCCGGACTGTAGTAGATCATTTCGATAAGATTACGCCCACTGTGCGAACGGTACAGATTGTTCTGGAAGCTACGCCACCGCCAGCGATAACGCTAGAACATTCGACGGCAAGAGTATAAATGCCGACGCGCTTCGCCGCTTGTCAGTTGTTGATCGAAGGCCGACGCTCCGTCCGCCGCTATCAGTCCGAGACTGCTATCTGTGCGAGACTGCTGCTGTAATTGGACTTTCCGGTTACCGGGCATAGGTTTGCCCAAATAAACAGTTAAACCCCAACACGAAGTCTCCTGTCTTCGGCCACGTCACGACCCCGTGACATCTGGTGGAGGTGCTGCTTCGTTCATGTACCGGACGCCCCCGTCAAGCCGTGAACCCAGCCCACGTCGCGGAGAAGACACCAACGCCAACCAGGAGCAGCGAACAAGCCGCCGACAGCAAGGGCTACCACCGGAGTACGGGCTTCTAGAAGACAAGGCGCGGAAGACCAAGACCATGACTGCGACTGCAGCGACTATGACAACCGCCGCATCCCAGCCCACGATGGTGATGCATCAACCCAGGGAACCACCAATTTTCCATGGGTCATCGTTCGAAGACCCGGAGACCTGGCTGGAAACATACGACCGTGTGGCCGCCCCCAACCACTGGGACAACGAAGAAAAGCTCCGTCGTGTGTACTTCTACCTGGAAGACACCGCAAGGACCTGGCTAGAGAATCATGAGTCCACGCTCCGAACGTGGGATGTCTTCTGCGGCGCATTTCTGCAAACGTTCGCGAGCGTCGCTCGCAAAGAAAGGGCCGCTGCTCAACTAGAGACCCGGGTTCAGCTTCCAAATGAGAAGGTTGGAATTTTCACAGAGGAGATGACCCGCCTATTTCGTCACGCTGACCCAGACATGCCTGAGGAGAAGAAAGTTCGTTTCCTCATGCGAGGGGTCAAACAGGAGCTCTTCGCGGGACTAATGAGAAATCCACCGAACACCGTCCAAGAATTTGTATCCGAGGCGACCACCATCGAAAAAACCCTTGACATGCGCACCAGACAGTATAATCGTCGCCTGATTCCAGAATGCGCTGCTGCTCCAAACCCAGTGACTCTGAAAACCTGCGTGAAACGATCCGAGCGATCGTGCGGGAAGAGCTGCGCAAACTGTTGCCTCGGCGCACCCTCAAGTGGATTCGATCGCCGACATTGTGCGAGAAGAAGTTCGGCAATCGCTTCAAGTTCCCACGCACCGCTGCCCGAGCCGGAAGCTATGAGCTACGCCGCTGCACTGCGCCACAACGCTCCTCCCCGTCCACGCCAAACGCCGCCCCATCGCACTTCCGTCGACAGACGCCACCGCCGCCACCACCCCCACCGACGTCATACCGTTCGCCAGCGGCCCAGCGCAGTGCACCGAGGAAGACTGACGTCTGGCGCACCCCTGACCATCGCCCGCTCTGCTACCACTGCGGCGAGGCCGGACACACATACCGCCGTTGCCAGTACCGACAGATGGGACTGCGTGGCTTCCCCGTCAATGCACCGCGGTCCACAGCCAGGGGGAACGACCACGTGACATCGGCGACTACCTGACAGGAACTCGGTGGACACCACGAAGCCCTTCGCGTTCCCCGTCGCCCAGCCGCCGCACGTCACCGCACCACCGGCAGTACTCTGGCCTAACGCGGGGCCGGTCTCCTAGCCCGTATCCGGGAAACTAAGGGCAGCAACCGGTGGAGGTGCGGTTGCTGTGCGACGAACTACCGAAGATCCTCCGACGACGACGACGCCGCGACGGAGCTTTCCGAACACAACGCCAAACAGGCAAAGCCCTGACGGTGAAAGCTCACTTACCGAAGGTGGCCTGACGACGCAACATGGAAGCAGCGCAACAAGCCGACGCAGCCGTGACCCGACGCCACGCCCTAACTGTAATGCGAGACGGCGAACTAGCGACCCTCGACGTTCTTATCGACGGCCACAGTGTGACCGCTCTCGTCGATACTGGAGCCGACTATTCTGTCATCAGTGGGTCGTTCGCCGCGAAGTTAAAGAAAGTTAGGACAGCTTGGAAAGGCCCTGAAATCCGCACAGCCGGAGGTCATCTCGTAACGCCTGCAGGAATCTGCACAGCGAGAGTCACCATTAACGGCCGTATTATCCTACAGACTTCGTAGTCCTACAGGGTTGCCTCGAGAGATGTCATCCTTGGCATGGACTTCTTATGCCTGCATGGTGCTGTCATCAACTTAAAAACAAAGTCGATAACGTTATCCACAGAAGAAGCACTACCGACGCGCACGCCGTCAGGACACCATGCCTTGAATGTGCTGGAAGAACAAGTCACCATTCCGCCTCGCTCAAGCGTCATTATTTCAGTCGGCGCTCCTAATCACCTGACTTGGAAGGCGTCGTTGAAGGCAGTCAGCAATCTGTTGGTCCCCGAAATATTTGCGTCGCAAGAGGAATTGCAGAGCTGCGGGGAGGCAAGCAACGGTTATGCTCACGAATTTCAGCAATGAGTACAAACATGTGAACAAAGGAACAACGGTCGCATACACCGAAGAAATTGTCGAAGCCACCAGTGCTTTCGCCCTCGCCGATTCTGCGGAACCTGCTCAGAGGAACCAAGCCCCTCCTATAGCTTTCGACGTCAATCCCAGACTTCCGAACGATAAGCAAGAACAGCTCAAGGCCCTGCTCCTGCAATACGAAGATTGCTTTTCGTCGTCATCGAAAATTCGGCAGACCCCAATCACGAAACATCGCATCATAACCGAAGAAATTGCCAGACCACTCCGTCAGAGTCCGTACAGGGTTTCGACACGAGAACGTGAGGCCATGAAGAGACAAGTTGATGAAATGCTGCGGGATGACATTATCCAGCCGTCCAAGAGTCCATGGGCATCCCCTGTGGTGTTAGTGAAGAAAAAGGATGGAACCCTACGTTTCTGCGTCGATTATCGCCGCCTGAACAAATCACAAGAAAGGACGTGTATCCTCTCCCACGAATAGACGACGCACTTGATCGGCTCCATAACGCCAAGTACTTTTCGTCAATGGACCTCAAGACTGGCTATTGGCAAATCGAAGTCGACGAAAGAGACCGAGAGAAGATGGCGTTTATAACACCGGACGGCCTCTTCGAGTTTAAGGTGATGCCTTCGGCCTTTGCTCAGCGCCTGCAACTTTTCAACGTGTTATGGATACAGTACTGGCAGGATTAAAGTGGCAGACTTGCCTTGTGTACTTGGACGACGTCGTCGTGTTTTCCTCGAGTTTCGACGAGCATCTTCGGCGCCTTGAAGCTGTACTTCAAGCCATCAAGACTTCCGGACTCACACTGAAGCCAGAAAAGTGCAGATTGCGTATGAGGAGCTCTTGTTCCTGGGGCACGTTATCAGCAAGTCTGGAGTTCGTCCCGATCCACGGAAAACAGCCGCCATCGCCGACTTCCCGCCGCCCACTGACAAGAAAGCAGTGCGCCGATTTCTGGGCCTGTGTGCCTATTATAGGCGGTTCGTGAAAAACTTCGCCCGCATCGCCGATCATCTCACTAACCTTACCAAGGCCGACGTGGAGTTTAAGTGGGAAACGCCGCAGGAACACGCTTTCCAGGAGCTAAAACATCGCCTCCAGACGCCTCCGTTACTTGCCCATTTCGACGAATTCGCCGAGACAGAAATACATACTGACGCAAGCAGCGTAGGTCTTGGCGCCGTTCTTGTGCAGAGGGCTGACGGACTGAAAGGGTTATTAGTTACGCCAGCCGATCGCTATCCAAAGCAGAAGCAAATTATTCCACAACAGAAAAGGAGTGCCTGGCCATCATCTGGGCTACGTCGAAATTTCGCCCCTACCTTTACGGCAGGCCCTTCAAAGTTGTGAGCGACCACCACGCATTGTGTTGGCTAGCCACCTTGAAGGACCCTTCAGGTCGCCTCGCACGATGGAGCCTGAGACTGCAAGAATATGACATTACTGTCATTTACAAGTCCGGCAAAAAACACTCCGACGCCGACTGTCTCTCTCGTGCGCCTGTCGACCAACCGCTACCCGACGACCCGGATGAGTACTACTTCTTAGGAACGATAACTACCGACGACTTCGCTGAACGACAGAGGGCCGACCCGGAACTTAAGGCCCTAATAGAATACCTCGAAGGCAGGACCGCCGAAGTCCCGAAGGTATTCAAGCGCGCACTTGCGTCGTTCTTTCTACAAAACGGTCTTCTACAAAAGAAAAACTTTTCACCGCTTCGAGCTAAGTACCTCCTTGTGGTGCCTTCAGCTCTGCGACCAGAACTCCTGCAGGCCCTGCACGACGATCCGACGGCAGGGCACCTCAGTGTTTCTCGCACGCTCGCGAGGATACAAGAGAGGTACTACTGGCCACGTCTTACCACAGACGTCACTCGTTATGTGAGAACATGCCGGGACTGTCAGCGACGCAAGACACCGCCGACAAGGACAGCGGGACTTCTGCAGCCAATTGATCCACCTTTCCGACCTTTCCAGCAGATTGGTATGGACCTACTGGGGCCGTTCCCTACGTCGGCTTTCGGAAACAAGTGGATCGTGGTAGCTACCGACTACCTCACCCGCTACGCCGAAACAAAAGCCCTGCCAAAAGGCAGTGCATCCGAGGTAGCTAAGTTCTTCGTCGAAAATATCGTCCTACGTCACGGCGCCCCGGAGGTCCTTATCACCGACAGAGGAACGGCATTCACTGCCGACTTAACTCAAGCGATCTTGGCATACAGCCAAACAAACCATCGCCGGACGACAGCGTACCACCCACAGACCAACGGCCTCACCGAGCGGCTTAACAAGACGATCGCCGACATGCTGTCTATGTACGTCGATGTCGAACACAAGACGTGGGACGCCCATTCTTCCGTATGTGACCTTCGCATACAACACGGCGCGTGCAGGAGACGACGCAGATATCTCCATACAAATTGGTCTACGGAAGGAGCCCGGCAACGACGCTCGATGCCATGTTACCCAACGTCAACCGACGAAGAAAACCTCGATGTGAGCGAGTACCTTCAACGAGCCGAAGAAGCCCGACAACTTGCGCGTCTCCGTATCAAGAATCAACAGACGACCGACAGCCACCGTTACAACCTTCGACGACGCTTCGTGGAATACCAGCCCGGTGAACGTGTTTGGGTGTGGACGCCGATACGCCGACGTGGACTAAGTGAAAGCTTCTGCGACGGTACTTCGGACCGTACAAGGTGGTTCGACGTCTCGGCCCACTTGATTACGAGGTTGTCCCCGACGGCATCACGAACTCTCAACGACGCCGATCGCGACCTGAAGTCGTCCATGTCGCGCGCCTCAAGCCGTTTCATGCGCGTTAACAAACTGAACCAGTGTTTTTTTGTATTATTGTTGTATCAGAATTTACTCATTGTACTTTCTTGCATTATTATTGTACTTTCATCTTTATTAAAGCATCGGGACGATGCCTTTTTTCAGAGGGGGGCAATGCCACGTTCCATTTCCTAAGTTTTTGTTATCGTCCCAAAACACCACACGATTCTTAGCGCAAACCGCGCCTGCAGTTTTCTAGAAGGTTCCGGACTGTAGTAGATCATTTCGATAAGATCACGCCCACTGTGCGAACGGTACAGATTGTTCTGGAAGCTACGCCACCGCCAGCGATAACGCTAGAACATTCGACGGCAAGAGTATAAATGCCGACGCGCTTCGCCGCTTGTCAGTTGTTGATCGAAGGCCGACGCTCCGTCCGCCGCTATCAGTCCGAGACTGCTATCTGTGCGAGACTGCTGCTGTAATTGGACTTTCCGTTTACCGGGCATAGGTTTGCCCAAATAAACAGTTAAACCCCAACACGAAGTCTCCTGTCTTCGGCCACGTCACGACCCCGTGACAATATTTTTATAGCTAGTAAAAAAGTTGGAAAATTGTGGGTTTTTTACATGTTTAGTTGTAAATTTAGCATTGAGGTGGTGCTAGTAACAAACTATGCTAAAATAACAAATTTTGTATTAACCTTTATTGGATACTGTCAAGGAAAGTCATCAATTCACTTTTTATTTTAAGTGATAAAACCTTTTTCATGTTGTTGCTGGACTCTGGGCTCGCCCACGTTTACACTTGAAGCAATGCATCCTAGTGGTGAGTACTAGCTGCACAGGCATCAGGAAGAATTAGACAACATATCAATTTTGTCTGTGGTTACTTTAATAGTTTGCTATCTAGTACTAGCCTGTATGAGTAAATGAGAGATTCAAACCGTGCAAGGGTGCATTAAACTACATGTAGCTATCTTCTGACAGTTCGAATAGTGTGCTTATGCAACACTGGTTAGTGACACCAATACATGCAAGAACTGATTACCTGTGTGATAAGATTTGGAAGGGGCAAGAACACCACAAAAATAAAAGGATCTATTGAAACCAAAAGAAAAAGGATATGTTTTTGTCATGAACCAATACAGCTGTATCAAAGTGACAATGCCTGCTATTAAAGTGACAATGCGGTGCTACCTGCTGTTGAGTATTTAGAGCAAAGTTTAGACGCACGGATGAAAAAAAAGGAATACGAAGACAGTGCTAAATACTGGCATTTATTAAAGTTTCTGCAGGTTATATGGCTTGTGTTATATACAGTTAAAAGCTGCTTGTCAAAGACTTGAAAAGTGAAAAAAAAACGTTTAAGCCATAGTGGAGCACTTATCATGAAGTTAGTTGATTCATTAGGATGAATATTCCTTAAAATGTTGTGTCCGTTCTCTTCAGTAGTGCCCAATTTACTATACTAAATTGGAAAGCTCTCATTCTTTTAAGGGAAAACTGAAATATACAGGGCAAGTATTCGGCTCAGGTGATTAGTGTCAAGATGATTTTGAAGCCCATATATACTTACTTTTATATTTTGTTGAATATACTTAACACACTTGTTGTAAACTTACTGTTTCTTTTTGTTGTGTTAGTGTTTTACTTGGGATATAATAATTATTCACTGCGTAGCAGAGGGCACAAAAATAACATTTAAAAGTGTGGTTTTTAAAATTCCTATGAACTAAGTCCAAATACAATACAGTGAATCTCGTGATTTGGGGAGATCGATTTCCCATGAAAGATTCAACGTGAAGTGGTCTTGGCTGCATATTTTTTACTCCTTGAGTCAATTGTAACTAAGTTGATGTATATTTCAGTGTAAACGTATTAAGCATATCAAGGGCTTACCAGATATGTCAATCGCACTGATGCCTAAGGAGTAGCTGGTGGTACAATATTGATACAAACAGCCGCTAAACACGGCTGCATGAAAGAGGAGGACGAAGTGGGTTTTCCGTTAGATGCTGGTCTGATGCCATCTTGCTCGTCGGCTTCTCTGCGCTATAAATAAATCATTAAACAAGTTACTCGTAACATTATTGGTGGAGGTGGACGACCCCCGTACCTCGATGGAAACGCGCAGCGGTCGCATCATCGGCGACCTTTCAACTGCTTCGACTGCTGGTACTTCCTCTACGCCGCCCTCATCAGTCCAAGCCATCACCTACGTCACACTCCCGCACCTCCGGGATCCCGGCACTTTCTCCGGTGATGGTACGATTGATCTCGACACTTGGCTGAAGCGGTACGAGCGCGTCAGTGCTACTCACCGATGGGATCCCACGCTCATGCTCGCCAACGTGCTTTTCTACCTGGACGGCACTCCCCGAACATGGTTTGAAAGCCACGAAGCCGACATAACGAGCTGGGATCTCTTCAAAGAAAAGATGCGTGACCTGTTTGGAAATTCATCTGGTCGTCAGCTCGCTGCGAAGAAGACTCTTGCCACACGGGCCCAGTCTTCTACCAAATCGTACGTCTCTTACATTCTTGACGTCTTGGCCCTTTGTTCCAAAGCCGACCAGTCCATGTCGGAAGACGAAAAGGTTAACCACGTCTTGAAGGGCATTGCTGACGATGCTTTCAACCTGCCGGTTTTTAACAACATCTCGAGCATCGACACAATCCTTAAAGAATGCCGACGTCTCGAACAAGCTATAGCCCGCCGCGTAGCCCAAAGCATCGTGCGCCTTCCGAACACAGCGGCCACTTCTTCGTGTGACGACGCCTTCCACCAGGCCCCTCGATGTGACAACCTTACACGCATCATTCGTCGAGAGGTCGAGGCAGCACAACCGGTAGCCACGCCATTACCGACGCCTGCGCCTTCCCCGAC
The DNA here is from genome assembly GCA_013436015.1 of Rhipicephalus annulatus. NCBI lineage: Eukaryota > Metazoa > Arthropoda > Arachnida > Ixodida > Ixodidae > Rhipicephalus > Rhipicephalus annulatus. The sequence continues at coordinate 2,219 of WOVY01002716.1, read as the reverse complement.
CACGATCTCTTTAATACAAGCGGGTCATTCGTCAAGAGCTATCGATTGTCGGCCTACATCCTGTTCCTACTGTATACTCTGCTGAGCCTTCTTATCGTACCCCTTCTGCACCTCGCATACAACGCAATCCGTCCGAATGGCGTACTCTTGATGACAGGCCCATATGTTTTAACTGTCAACGCGTTGGTCATATCGCTCGTCACTGCCGCAGCCGCTGGGCTCCACCGTCCCATTATGCACCTCAGTATCACACTACTTTTGCTTTCCAGTCGTCCCCACCACTTCCTCTATCAACGCCGACCACATTTGCCGCTTCTACAGCACCTCTGAGGAGACCTCGCTACGACCGGTCACCGTCCCCTGCTCGTCGTTAGTCCCTGTCGCCCCCACAACGCCGTTCTGCCTCCCCGACCTATTCGCAGCATCTCCGACCGGAAAACTAGGCCGTGCAGCTTCTGGAGGTGGAGCTGCGTTGATGACCTTCGTAAGAAATCCTCGATAAACGTTAACAACGAATCGTAACCTTTTGGACGTTACTGTCGACGATGTTCGTGTCAGTGCATTGATAGATACTGGAGCGCATGTGTCCATTATGAGTGCTAACCGTCGCCGCCGACTTAGAAAATTTGTCTCGCCCGCCCTCAACCGAGCTGTACGAGTCACCGATGGAGGAACTGCCGCAATTCTTGGCATGTGCTCTGCGCGAGTGTCTACTGGGGAGAGAAGCACTGTCGTTCTTTTCGCCGTTATCGAACATTGCCCTCATGAACTTATACTCGGTATGGATTTTCTAGCCACGCACTCTGCCCTCATAGACTGTTCAGCTGGCTCTCTCCATCTCAATTTACCCCTCTTCTCCGACCCGACCAGCCCACCGCAAACCAGCCTCTGCTGCATTGATTTCACGCGCCTCCCTCCTAACTCTGTCACACAAGTGGACTTATCCTCCACGCCGCCCGTACCTGATGGTGATTACATGGTGGCGCCGATTCCTGCAGTGATGCTTACGCATGGGGTTGCTGTGCCGCATATGATTCTGACGATTAAGAGAAACCGCAGCTTTCTTCCACTGGTCAACTTTTCACTCACCACCCAAGTTCTGCCACAGGGTATCTCCCTGGCGAAAATTACTGCCTCTCCAAGATGACCATGTCGAGCCCTTCAGAGTTGACGATTGCTGCAGCTCAGTCAGTGGTTCCACTCCATCCCGTTCTTGGGGCGCCGACATCGAGCGAATGGTGTCATCGGATCTCACGTCTGAGCAAGCTGCAGCGCTTTGCCACGTTCTTGAGGGCTATCGTAGCATTTTCGACTTTGCCAGCAACTCTTTGGGCCAAACAACCATTGTCACCCATCGCATAAATACTGGCCATGCAACTCCCATTCACCGACGCCCCTACCGTGTGTCGACGTCGGAGCGTGCAATATTACAACATGAAGTCGGCAAAATGCTTGAGAAAAACATTATCGAGCCTTCATGCAGCCCCTGGGCTTCTCCAGTCGTCCTTGTTAAAAAGAAAAGATGGAACATGGCGCTTTTGTGTCGATTACCGTCACCTTAACAAAATTACCAAAAAGACGTTTATTCTTTACCTCGCATCGACGACGCCATCGACTGCCTGTACGGTGCCACTTATTTTTCAACTATTGACCTTCGGTCAGGGTACTGGCAGATAGCCGTCGACGAGATGGACCGCGAGAAGACCGCATTCATCACTCCTGATGGTCCTTTATCAGTTTAAGGTGATGCCCTTTGGACTCTGCAATGCACCAGCCACATTTGAAAGAATGATGGACTCATTGCTCCAAGGGCTGAAATGGTCCACCTGCTCGTGTTACCTTGACGATGTTATTGTCTTTTCGCCCACATTCGACTCGTATCTTGATTGTTTGTCAGCTTATCTGGACGTTTTTCGTCGAGCCGGACTCCAGCTTAACGCCTCCGAGAGCCGCTTCGCTCGTCGTCAAATTTCCGTGCTCGGTCACCTTGTCGATGCTCAAGGCGTGCGTCCAGACCCAGAGAAAAATTCGCGCAGTCACGAACTTTCCCGTTCCAAAGACCACAAAGGATGTCCGCAGTTTTGTGTGGGTTGTGATCATATTTTAGACGCTTTGTTAAGGACTTTGCGACCATTGCACACCCACTCACAGACCTCTTGAAGAAAAGACGCCTCGTTTACATGGGGCCATGACCAAGCGTCATCGTTTTCGCAACTTAC
>WOVY01002715.1:0-15255 GCA_013436015.1 Rhipicephalus annulatus | reverse complement strand
ATATTCCAACCTTCGGTTAACAGCCGATCGCGTTAGCCAATTGCGCCACGGAGACAGTCGTGCTCCACTCTCACCACCATCAGAACAAATCTTCAAAGCTATCAGCCCAAAGAAAAAAAGCACCGCACCACAACCGGGTGGGCTCGAACGTCCCAAACTTTCGGTTAACAGCCGATCGCGCTAGCCAATTTAGCCACGGAGACAGTCGTGCTCCACCCTCACCACCATCAGAACATATCTTAAAAGCTATCAGCAAAAAGAAAAAAAAGCAACACACCACTCCCGGGAGTGGCTCGAACCTCCAACCTTTTCGTTAACAGCCGATCGCGCTAGCCAATTGCGCCACGGAGACAGTCCTCAATTCTCACCACCGTCAGAACATTTCGTCCGAGCTATCAGCCCAAAGGAAAAAAAGCGCCGCACCACCACCGGGTGGGCTCGAACCTCCATTCCTTTCGGTTAACAGCCCATCGCGCTAGCCAATTGCGCCACGGAGACAGTCGTGCTCCACACTCACCACCATCAGAACATAACTTCAAAGCTATCAGCGCAAAGAAAAAAGCAACACACCACTCCCGGGAGGGCTCTAACCTCCAACCTTTCGGTTAACAGCCGATTGCGCTAGCCAATTGCGCCACGGAGACAGTCGTGCTCCACTCTCACCACCATCAGAACATATTGTCACATGCGTCCCGCGAAAAAGACGAAGGCGACAGCGCATACGCGCATCTGCACGCTTTTATGCAGAACGCAACAACGAGAAAGATGAGGAACTCTCTCTCACGCGGTTAACAAAAAGATCGACCCGCTGCTGTTTTCTCAGCGTCTTCGAGTACGACCTCTCTCTTGACGTCGCGACACTGGTGGAGGTGCTGGGGCCTGCAACCTGATGCAAGAAAGCGTTGTTCGGGACCGTACACCCAGTCCGGAGCCTCAACGTCTTGTTGCGACTCCAGTACACCGATTCAGCCGGCGCCTATTAGGCCTAAGCCCAGAACTCTTGACGGCATCTCCTGTTACCAACATGGCAGCCCCTTCAGCGTCTGCGAATCTTCCTCCGGCCCAGACGACTCACCCTTACCAGGTAACTTTTGAGACTCCTCGTGTTCCCGAAGTCTTCCGTGGAGAACCGTATGAAGATGTCGAGGACTGGCTCGACCAGTTCGAGCGGACCGCTGTGGTGAATCGTTGGAGCGTGCAAGAAAAACTTGGCCGTGCCTACTTCGCAATGGAAAATAGCGCTCGCACATGGTACGAGAACAGGGAGCCTACTTTCCAAACCTGGGACAATTTCCGCCAAAAGCTTCTCGAGACGTTCCTCAGTGCGGACCGACGGGATCTCGCACAGCAGATGATCGAAGCCCGCATGCAAAAGCCGAATGAAAGCGTGGCCATGTTCGCTGAGGATATGGCCCGCCTATTTCGCCGCGCTGACCCTGACATGCCCGAGGCAAGGAAAGTTCGTCATCTGATGCGGGGAGTTAAGGAACCGCTTTTCGCCGGCCTTGTACGAAATCCACCAACAACAGTGGATGAATTCATCAAAGAGGCGACTGTCATTGAGCGGGCGCTCCGGCAACGATGCCGCCACTTTGACCGCCTGCCCGACCAAACGCCTGTTGGTGCCGCCGCTCAAAACGCCGCCGTTTCTGAAAACTCTTTACGGCAAATGATTCGACAAATCCTGCGGGAAGAGCTGCGGGCCCTCGGCCTTCCGTCTACCGATCCCCCAGTTGCTTCTGTTGCAGAAATCGTGCGCCAGAAACTACGGCAAGCCTTTCCCTCACCGGCGCCACCACCCGAACCACGTCCACTGACCTATGCTGATGCCGTCCGCCGTCATCCGCCTGCCCCAGAAGAACCACCCTTTCAGCCACGGCCCGTTACCTTGCCGTGGTGGCAGCGTGAACCTGTGCGGCGACCACCAGTACGTCGGACCGACTTGTGGCGCACCGCCGACCTGTCGACCCCTTTGTTTCCACTGCGGCGAACCAGGCCACATCTCGCGCTACTGCCGTCATCGAGAAACTCGGTTTGGAAACTTTTCTCGGCCCGCTTCTTTTTATTCTGGAGACCCTCGTGACCATGGTGCTGATCACCTACCGACCAACCAAGCGTCTTCACCAAGTCGTCGCTGGCGGTCTCCCTCACCTGCACGAGGTCAGAATTCCCCGAATCGCCAAAGATACGCGGACGCCATCAGAAACCGCTCCCCAAGCCCGTGCCAGGGAAACTAACTGCCGCGACCTCCGGGGGCAAGGTTGCCAATTGCCGAGACGCAAAAAAGACCCTTTTGCCTCTACACAAAGACGACGTGACGACGGATGATGACGAAGACGACAACAACCACGAGTACTACTGCCAATGAATTTGTACGTGCCGACCTCACCGTTATTATAGACGGACACCACGTAACAGCACTGGTTGACACTGGTGCTGACTTCTCTATTATGCGACAAGAGCTCGCCGACCGCCTTAAGAAGGTTAAGACGCCGTGGAGTGGGCCGAGCATAAGGAGTGCTGGTGGGCAGCTAATGACGCCAACCGGTAAATGCACCGCTCGGCTCGTAATCGATGATTCGAACTTCGTCACCACTTTTGTCATTTTACCGGACTGTTGTAAAGAGTTGATTTTGGGTATGGATTTTCTGCGAGAGTACGGTGCTGTCATCAACATCCCAGAACGTATCGTCACCTTTTCCGCCCATCCTTACGTCGACGCCACCACTGAAGAACAACTGCAACGTTTACGTGTAGCCGATGATGTGATGCTCCCGCCGAGATCTTGCTGCCTTGTGTCAGGTGTTGTGTGAACGGCCGTGCCGTAATGAGGTGATAGCGGAGCGAATAGACACGCTATTGCTTACGCAAGGTGTTTCAATAGCGAGAGGCATTCTGGCACTAATTGATGGGCGGGCAGAAGTCCTCATCACCAACTTCAGCAACGAGCGTCGTCACATCCAGAAGGGCACCACGATTGCCTACTACGACGACGTGGACCAAGCCAGAGATTGCTTCGCTTTACAACCGGACGAGGCAACCATCCCAGCCTCGACACCTTTGTCTGTCAACATTTGCTCAACCCTGTCAGCCTCGGAAAAACAGCGCCTACTAGAGCTGATACACCAGTTCAAAAATTCTTTTTCGTGCACGTCGAAAGTCAAGCAAACACCACTGACCCGGCACCGAATCATCATTGAAGATAATACGAGACCGATCCGTCAAAACCCATACCGTGTGGCTCCGAAAGAACGTGAGGAGATCCAAAAGCAAGTTCAGAAGATGCTCCAAGATGACGTAATACAGCCTTCCAAGAGTCCCTGGGCATCCCCCGTGGTATTGGTTAAAAAGAAAGACGGCAGCTTGCGTTTCTGTATAGATTACCGCAAGTTAAACCAAGTAACGAAGAAAGACGTCTACCCACTGCCACGTATAGATGACTCTCTTGATCGGCTGCGGCATGCACGCTATTTCTCATCGATGGACCTGCGAAGTGGCTATTGGCAAATAGAGGTCGACGAGAGAGACCGTGAGAAAACTGCTTTCGTGACGCCCGACGGTCTTTATGAATTTAAAGTGCTTCCATTCGGGTTATGCTCAGCGCCAGCCACTTTTCAGTGTTTAATGGACACTGTGCTATCAGGACTTAAGTGGCAGACATGCTTGGTTTATCTAGACGACGTTGTCGTCTTCTCAGCTACATTCGAGGAACACCTAAGTCGATTATTCGCAGTTCTAGAAGCTATACGTTCGGCTGGCCTAACTTTAAAGCCAGAGAAGTGCCACTTCGGTTTCAACGAACTTTGCTTCTTAGGCCACGTGGTCAGCCACGAAGGTGTTCGACCTGACCCGGGCAAAATCGACGCTGTCGCAAAGTTTCCCGCACCGCATGACAAAAGAGCAGTGAGACGCTTCTTAGGCCTCTGCGCTTATTACCGACGATTCATCGCCAACTTTTCGTCTATTGCGGCGCCTCTGACGCGGCTCACACGAGAGGATGTCCCCTTTCTTTGGAGCGAAAAGGAACAAACAGCGTTCAACGAATTACGCCAACGCCTCCAAACACCTCCGGTTCTGGCGCACTTTGACCAGGAAGCGCCAACAGCACTTCACACCGACGCAAGCAATGTAGGCCTGGGCGCCATACTGATACAATGGCAAGATAACTCCGAGAAAGTGATAGCCTATGCCAGCAGAGCTCTTTCTCGCACGGAGGAGAACTACTCGACTACCGAGAAAGAGTGTCTCGCCGTGGTTTGGGCGGTTCTCAAATTTCGACCGTATCTGTACGGCCGCTCATTCAAGGTCGTCAGTGATCACCACTCGCTTTGCTGGCTCACTAACTTGAAAGACCCATCCGGCCGTTTAGCACGCTGGAGCCTTCGGCTTCAGGAGTTTGATATGACCATTATTTATAAATCAGGGAAGAAGCACACCGACGCAGACTGTCTCTCGCGGTCACCCGTCGAGCCTGCCGCTATTAATGACGAGTCTATGGACGCCGCATTCTTGGGAGTCATCAACGCGGCCACTATCTCACAAGAGCAGCGCCGTGACCCTGACCTGCTTTCGCTTATCGATTTCTTAGAAGGACGACGGGAAGACGTGCCGCGAATTTTTGCGAGAGGAGTGCCATCTTTTTGTTTAAGGAACGACGTCCTATACAAGAAAAACTTTTCTCCCACCGGCAGCCCATACTTGCTCGTCGTCCCTGCATCACTGCGAAAAGAAATTCTGGAAGCCTGCCATGATGAAGTCACCTCTGGTCATCTCGGTTACACTCGAACATTGTCCCGTCTGCAAAACAGTTACTACTGGCCTAACCTACCTGCTGCTGTGAAACATCACGTCCAAACATGTGCCGACTGTCAAAGACGCAAAGCACCACCCGGCAGGCCGGCAGGCTTATTACATTCCGTTCAAGTGCCAGCAAAGCCATTCGCCCAAATCGGAATGGATTTCCTGGGCCCATTCCCAACTTCTACCACAGGGAACAGATGGATCATTGTCGCCACTGATTATTTGTCTCGCTACGCAGAAACTAAAGCCATGCCGAGGGCCACAGCAGCAGAAGCGGCTCATTTCTTCATAGAAAACGTTGTCCTTCGGCATGGTGCTCCAGTAGTTCTCATCACGGATAGAGGAACTGCGTTCGTGGCAGAACTTTTGGAGTCGGTTCTCAGGCTCAGTGGTACAGCTCACCGGAGAACAACGGCGTACCACCCACAAACGAACGGACTAACAGAGCGGCTTAATAAGACCCTCGCAGACATGCTCTGCATGTATGTCGACACAGAACACAAGAACTGGGACAAAATCTTGCCTTATGTGACCTTCGCCTATAATACTGCCCGGCAGGAAACTACCGGAATGACGCCGTTTAGTTTAATACACGGGCGCGAAGTCACTACAACGTTGGACGCTATGCTGCCGCACGAGTGTGACGACACTCACGCTGACGCCGAAGAATTTGGTCAGCGTGCCGAAGAAGCCCGACAGCTAGCCCGCGTGCGTATTTGTCACCAGCAACACAAAGATGCGAAACGGTACGACCTACGACATAAATTGGTAACCTACAAACCAGGCGACAAGGTATGGGTCTGGATCCCAATACGTCGACGCGGACTTTCAGAAAAGCTATTACGACGATACTTTGGCCCATATCGAGTCACCCGACGATTGAACGACATCAACTACGAAGTTATTCCCGACGGCGATTGCAGTTCCAGTCGCCGAAACTGCTCACCCGAAATCGTGCATGTCATCCGGATGAAACCCTACTTGTCCAGCTAACTCTCGTTTGTCCTGTGCGTGCCGGTGCATATGTGCGTTTTTATAAGTAGAGTGCCTTGGCTACGCATCGGGACGATGCCATTTTTGGAGGGAGGCAAATGTCACATGCGTCCCGCGAAAAAGACGAAGGCGACAGCGCATACGCGCATCTGCACGCTTTTATGCAGAACGCAACAACGAGAAAGATGAGGAACTCTCTCTCACGCGGTTAACAAAAAGACCGACCCACTGCTGTTTTCTCAGCGTCTTCGAGTACGACCTCTCTCTTGACGTCGCGACAATATCTTCAAAGCTATCAGCCCAAAGAAAAAAAAAGCGCCGCACAACCACCGGGTGGGCTCGAACCTCCAAACTTTCGGTTAACAGCCGATCGCACTAGCCAATTGCGCCACGGAGACAGTCCTGCTCCACCCTCACCACCATCAGAACATATCTTCAAAGCTATCAGCCCAAAGAAAAAAAAGCGCAGCACCACCACCGGGTGGGCTCGAACCTCCGAACTTTCAGTTAACAGCCGATCGCGCTAGCCAATTGCGCCACGGAGACAGTCCTGCTCCACTCTCACCACCATCAGAACACATCTTCAAAGCTATCAGCCCAAAGAAAAAAAGAAGCGCCGCACCACCACCGGGTGGGCTCGAACCTCCAACCTTTCGGTTAACAGCCGATCGCGCCAGCCAACTGCGCCACGGAGACAGTCCTGCTCCACTCTCACCACCATCAGAACATATCTTCAAAGCTATCAGCGCAAAGAAAAAAGCAACACACCACTCCCGGGAGGGCTCGAAACTCCAACCTTTCGGTTGGCAGCCGATCGCGCTAGCCAATTGCGCCAAGGAGACAGTCCTGCTCTACTCTCACCACCATCAGAACATATCTTCAAAGCTATCAGCCCAAAGAAAAAAAGCGCCGCACCACCACCGGGTGCGCTCGAATCTCCAACCTTTCGGTTAACAGCCGATCGCGCTAGCCAAATGCGCCACAGAGACAGTCGTGCTCCCCTCTCACCACCATCAGAACATATCTTCAAAGCTATCAGCCCAAAGAAAAAAAAGCGCCGCACCACCACCGGGTGGGCTCGAACCTCCAACCGTTCGGTCAACAGCTGATCGCGCTAGCCAATCGCGCCACGGAGACAGTCCATGCTCCACTCTCACCACCGTCAGAACATTTCTTCAGAGCTATCAGCACAAAGAAAAAAAAGCGCCGCACCACCACCGGGTGGGCTCGAACCTCCGACCTTTCGGTTAACAGCCGATCGCGCTAGCCAAGTGCGCCGCGGAGACAGTCCTGCTCCACTCTCACCACCATCAGAACATATCTTCAAAGCTATCGGCCCAAAGAAAAAAAAAGCGCCGCACCACCACCGGGTGCGCTCGAACCTTCAACCTTTCGGTTAGCAGCCGATCGCGCTAGCCAATTGCGCCACAGAGACAGTCGTGCTCCCCTCTCACCACCATCAGAATATATCTTCAAAGCTGTCAGCCCAAAGAAAAAAAAAGCGCCGCACCACCACCGGGTGGGCTCGAACCTCCAACCTTTCGGTTAAGAGCCGGTGCCGCTAGCCATTTGCGCCACGCAGACAGTCGTGCTCCACTCTCACCACCGTCAGAACATTTCTTCAGAGCTATCAGCCCAGAGAAAAAAAAGCGCCGCACCACCACCGGGTGGGCTCGAACCTCCAACCTTTCGGTTAACACGCGACCGCGCTAGCCACTTGCGCCATAGAGACTGTCCTGCCCCTACTTTCACCACCATCAGAACATATCCTCAAAGCTATCAGTGCAAAGAAAGAAGCAACACACCACTCCCGGGAGGGCTCGAAACTCCGACCTTTCGGTTAACAGCCGATCGCGCTAAGCCAACTGCGCCTCCGAGACAGTCGTGCCCCACTTTCACCACCATCAGAACATACCTTCAAAGCTATCAGCGCAAAGAAAAAAGCGCCGCACCACCACAGGGTGGGCTCGAACCTCCAACCTTTCGGTTAACAGCCGATCGCACTAGCCAAATGCGCCACGGAGACATTCCTGCTCCACCCTCACCACCATCAGAACATATCTTCAAAGCTATCAGCCCAAAGAAAAAAAAAGCGCCGCACAACCACCGGGTGGGCTCGAACCTCCGAACTTTCAGTTAACAGCCGATCGCGCCAGCCAATTGCGCCACGGAGACAGTCCTGCTCCACTCTCACCACCATCAGAACATATCTTCAAAGCTATCAGCCCAAAGACAAAAAAAGCGCCGCACCACCACCGGGTGGGCTCGAACCTCCGAACTTTCAGTTAACAGCCAATCGCGCTGGCCAATTGCGCCACGGAGACATTCCTGCTCCATTCTCACGGCCATCAGAACATATCTTCAAAGCTATCAGGCCAAAGAAAAAAAGCGCCGCACCACCACCGGGTGGGCTCGCACCTCCAACCTTTCGGTTAACAGCCGATCGCGCCAGCCAACTGCGCCACCGAGACAGTCCTGCTCCACTCTCTTCACCATCAGAACATATCTTCAAAGCTATCAGCGCAAAGAAAAAAGCAACACACCACTCCCGGTAGGGCTCGAAACTCCAACCTTTCTGTTGGCAGCCGATCGCGCTAGCCAATTGCGCCAAGGAGACAGTCCTGCTCCACTCTCACCACCATTAGAACATATCTTCAAAGCTATCAGCCCAAAGAAAAAAAAGCGCCGCACCACCACCGGGTGCGCTCGAACCTCCAACCTTTCGGTTAACAGCCGATCGCGCTAGCCAATTGCGCCACGGAGACAGTCGTGCTCCCCTCTCACCACCATCAGACTATATCTTCAAAGCTATCAGCCCAAAGAAAAAAAAGCGCCGCACCACCACCGGGTGGGCTCGAACCTCCAACCTTTCGGTTTACAGCCGATCGCGCTAGCCAATCGCGCCACGGAGACAGTCGTGCTCCACTCTCACCACCGTCAGAACATTTCTTCAGAGCTATCAGCCCAAAGAAAAAAAAGATTGCCCGCAGCTTCCCTCGGGGGAACACTGAGGAGGATGCGGAGCATATAATTGGTTAACGGGGTGTTAAAGTGCGACTTACTTGGGTCGATGGCTAAATTGGTTAACGTGGTTGTGAAATGGGGTGTTAAATTGCGACTTACTTGGGTCGATGGCTAAATTGGTTAACGTGGTTGTAGGAGGGGGTGTTAAATGAGTGAACACGTACACACGTATGCGAAAGGGCGGCGCTGGTCGAAGGGACGTCGATCATTGTGTTTGTGGATTCGTTGGAATTCATTTCACCGCGACCTTGGACGTCGACGCGCCGTACAAACCAACCGACGAGCGGCAACTGAGCGAGCGAGCGCCGACCTTGAGTATATATACAGCGCGACGGCGCATGCACTGTCAGCTGTCGAATGTTCTCGAAGGAGAAGCGCGCGCGCGGCACAGATGGCGACGGCGCATGCGCGCGCGTCAGCTGTCGAATGTTCGAGAAGCGGTGCGGACGGCGCGGACGGCGCACTACAAGGCGCGAGTATAAGATGCTTCCGCATCTAAAAAAGCGCCGCACCACCACTGGGTGGGCTCGAACCTCCGACCTTTCGGTTAACAGTCGATCGCGCTAGCCAAGTGCGCCACGGAGACAGTCCTGCTCCACTCTCACCACCATCAGAACATGTCTTCAAAGCTTTCAGCCCAAGAAAAAGCGCCGCACCACCACCGGGTGGGCTCGAACCTCCAACCTTTCGGTTAACAGCCGTACGCGCCAGCCAACTGCGCCACGGAGACAGTCGTGCTCCACTCTCACCACCATGAGAACATATCTTAAAAGCTATCAGCGCAAAGAAAAAAGCCACACACCATTCCCGGGAGGGATCCAAACTCCAACCTTTCGGATAACAGCCGAGCGCGCTAGCTAATTGCGCTACGGAGACAGTCCTGCTCTACTCTCACCCCCATCAGAACATATCTTCAAAGCTATCAGCCGAAAGAAAAAAAAAGCGCTTAACCACCACCGGGTGGACTCAAACCTCCGACCTTTCGGTTAACAGCCGGTCGCGCTAGCCAATTGCGCCACGGAGACAGTCCTGCCCCACTTTCACCACCATCAGAACATATCCTCAAAGCTATCAGCGCAAAGAAAGAAGCAACACACCACTCCCGGGAGGGCTCGAAACTCCAACCTTTCGGTTAACAGCCGATCGCGCTGGCCAATTGCGCCACGGAAACATTCCTGCTCCACTCTCACCGCCATCAGAACATATCTTCAAAGCTATCAGCCCAAAGAAAAAAAGCGCCGCACCACCACCAGGTGGGCTCGAACCTCCAACCTTTCGGTGAACAGCCGATCGCGCCAGCCAACTGCGCCACGGAGACAGTCCTGCTCCACTCTCACCACCATCAGAACATATCTTCAAAGCTATCAGCCCAAAGAAAAAAAAGCGCCGCACCACCAGCGGGTGGGCTCGAACCTCCAACCTTTCGGTTAAGAGCCGATACCGCTAGCCATTTGCGCCACGCAGAGAGTCGTGCTCCACTCTCACCACCGTCAGAACATTTCTTCAGAGCTATCAGCCTAAAGAAAAAAAAAAGCGCCGCACCTCCACCGGGTGGGTTCGAACCTCCAACCTTTCGGTTAACAGGCGATCGCGCTAGCCAATTGCGCCACGGACACAGTCGTGCCCCACTTTCACCACCATCAGAACATATCTTCAAAGCTATCAGCCCAAAGAAAAAAAAGAGCCGCACCACCACCGCGTGGGCTAGAACCTCCAACCTTTCGGTTAACAGCCGATCGCGCTAGCCAATTGCGCCACGGAGACAGTCCTGCTCCACTCTCACCACCATCAGAACATATATTCAAAGCTATCACCCCAAAGAAAAAAAGCGCCACACCACCACCAGGTGCGCTCGAACCTCCAACCTTTCGGTTAACAGGCGATCGCGCTAGCCAATTGCGCCACGGAGACAGTCCTGCTCCCCTCTCACCACCATTAAAACATATCTTCAAAGCTATCAGCCCAAAGAAAAAAAAGCGCCGCACCACCACCGGGTGGGCTCGAACCTCCGACCTTTCGGTTAACAGCCGATCGCGCTAGGTAATTGCGCCGCGGAGACAGTCCTGCTCCACTCTCACCACCATCAGAACATATCTTCAAAGCTATCGGCCCAAAGAAAAAAAAAGCGCCGCACCACCACCGGGTGCGCTCGAACCTCCAACCTTTCGGTTAACAGCCGATGCCGCTAGCCATTTGCGCCACGCAGACAGTGGTGCTCCACTCTCACCACCGTCAGAACATTTCTTCAGAGCTATCAGCCCAGAGAAAAAAAAGCGCCGCACCACCACCGGGTGGGCTGCAACCTCCAACCTTTCGGTTAACACGCGAGCGCGCTAGCCACTTGCGCCACGGAGACAGTCCTGCCCCACTTTCACCACCATCAGAACATACCCTCAAAGCTATCAGCGCAAAGAAAGAAGCAACACACCACTCCCGGGAGGGCTCGAAACTCCAACCTTTCGGTTAACAGCCGATCGCGCTAGCCAATTACGCCACGGAGACAGTCCTGCTCCACTCTCACCACCATCAGGACATATCTTCAAAGCTGTCAGCCCAAAGAAAAAAAAGCGCCGCACCACCACCGGGTGGGCTCGAACCTCCAACATTTCGGTTAACAGCCGATCGCGCTAGCCAACTGCGCCTCCGAGACAGTCGTGCCCCACTTCACCACCATTAGATCATATCTTCAAAGCTATCAGCGCAAAGAAAGAAGCAACACACCACTCCCGGGAGGGCTCGAAACTCCAACCTTTCGGTTAACAGCCGATCGCGCTAGTTAATTGCGCCGCGGAGACAGTCCTGCTCCACACTCACCACCATCAGAACATATCTTCAAAGCTATCGGCCCAAAGAAAAAAAAGCGCCGCACCACCACCGGGTGCGCTCGAACCTCCAACCTTTCGGTTAACAGACGATCGCGCTAGCCAATTGCGCCACGGAGACAGTCGTGCTCCATTCTCACCACCATCAGAACATATCTTCAAAGCTATCAGCCCAAAGAAAAAAAAGCGCCGCACCACCACCGGGTGAGCTCGAACCTCCAACCTTTCGGTTAAGAGCCGATGCCGCTAGCCATTTGCGCCACGCAGACAGTCGTGCTCCACTCTCACCACCGTCAGAACATTTCTTCAGAGCTATCAGCCCAGAGAAAAAAAAGCGCCGCATCACCACCGGGTGGGCTCGAACCTCCAACCTTTCGGTTAACACGCGACCGCACTAGCCACTTGCGCCACGGAGACAGTCGTGCCCCACTTTCACCACCATCAGAACATATCCTCAAAGCTATCAGCGCAAAGAAAGAAGCAACACACCACTCCCGGGAGGGCTCGAAACTCCAACCTTTCGGTTAACAGCCGATCGCGCTAGCCAATTGCGCCACGGAGACAGTCCTGCTCCACTCTCACCACCATCAGGACATATCTTCAAAGCTATCAGCCCAAAGAAAAAAAAGCGCCGCACCACCACCGGGTGGGCTCGAACCTCCAACATTTCGGTTAACAGCCGATCGCGCTAGCCAACTGCGCATCCGAGACAGTCGTGCCCCACTTTCACCACCATCAGAACATGTCTTCAAAGCTATCAGCGCAAAGAAAAAAGCGCCGCACCACCACAGGGTGGGCTCGAACCTCCAACCTTTCGGTTAACAGCCGATCGCACAAGCCAATTGCGCCACGGAGACAGTCCTGCTCCACCCACACCACCATCAGAACATATCTTCAAAGCTATCAGCCCAAAGAAAAAAAAGCGCCGCACCACCACCGGGTGGGCTCGAACCTCCGAACTTTCAGTTAACAGCCGATCGCGCTAGCCAATTGCGCCACGGAGACAGTCCTGCTCCACTCTCACCACCATCAGAACATATCTTCAAAGCTATCAGCCCAAAGAAAAAAAAGCGCCGCACCACCACCGGGTGGGCTCGAACCTCCGAACTTTCTGTTAACAGCGGATCGCGCTGGCCAATTGCGCCACGGAGACATTCCTGCTCCACTCTCACCGCCATCAGAACATATCTTCAAAGCTACCAGCCCAAAGAAAAAAAGCGCCGCACCACCACCGGGTGGGCTCGAACCTCCAACTTTTCCTTTAACAGCCGATCGCGCCAGCCAACTGCGCCACGGAGACAGTCCTGCTCCACTCTCACCACCATCAGAACATATCCTCAAAGCTATCAGCGCAAAGAAAGAAGCAACACACCACTCCCGGGAGGGCTCGAAACTCCAACCTTTCGGTTAACAGCCGATCGCGCTGGCCAATTGCGCCACGGAAACATTCCTGCTCCACTCTCACCGCCATCAGAACATATCTTCAAAGCTATCAGCCCAAAGAAAAAAAAGCGCCGCACCACCACCGGGTGGGCTCGAACCTCCAACCTTTCGGTGAACAGCCGATCGCGCCAGCCAACTGCGCCACGGAGACAGTCCTGCTCCACTCTCACCACCATCAGAACATATCTTCAAAGCTATCAGCCCAAAGAAAAAAAAGCGCCGCACCACCAGCGGGTGGGCTCGAACCTCCAACCTTTCGGTTAAGAGCCGATGCCGCTAGCCATTTGCGCCACGCAGAGAGTCGTGCTCCACTCTCACCACCGTCAGAACATTTCTTCAGAGCTATCAGCCTAAAGAAAAAAAAGCGCCGCACCTCCACCGGGTGGGCTCGAACCTCCAACCTCTCGGTTAACAGGCGATCGCGCTAGCCAATTGCGCCACGGACACAGTCGTGCCCCACTTTCACCACCATCAGAACATATCTTCAAAGCTATCAGCCCAAATAAAAAAAAGAGCCGCACCACCACCGCGTGGGCTCGAACCTCCAACCTTTCGGTTAACAGCCGATCGCGCTAGCCAATTGCGCCACGGAGACAGTCCTGCTCCACTCTCACCACCATCAGAACATATATTCAAAGCTATCACCCCAAAGAAAAAAAGCGCCACACCACCACCAGGTGCGCTCGAACCTCCAACCTTTCGGTTAACAGGCGATCGCGCTAGCCAATTGCGCCACGGAGACAGTCCTGCTCCCCTCTCACCACCATTAAAACATATCTTCAAAGCTATCAGCCCAAAGAAAAAAAAGCGCCGCACCACCACCGGGTGGGCTCGAACCTCCGACCTTTCGGTTAACAGCCGATCGCGCTAGATAATTGCGCCGCGGAGACAGTCCTGCTCCACTCTCACCACCATCAGAACATATCTTCAAAGCTATCGGCCCAAAGAAAAAAAGCGCCGCACCACCACCGGGTGCGCTCGAACCTCCAACCTTTCGGTTAACAGCCGATGCCGCTAGCCATTTGCGCCACGCAGACAGTGGTGCTCCACTCTCACCACCGTCAGAACATTTCTTCAGAGCTATCAGCCCAGAGAAAAAAAAGCGCCGCACCACCACCGGGTGGGCTCCAACCTCCAACCTTTCGGTTAACACGCGACCGCGCTAGCCACTTGCGCCACGGAGACAGTCCTGCCCCACTTTCACCACCATCAGAACATACCCTCAAAGCTATCAGCGCAAAGAAAGAAGCAACACACCACTCCCGGGAGGGCCTCGAAACTCCAACCTTTCGGTTAACAGCCGATCGCACTAGCCCAATTGCGCCACGGAGACAGTCCTTCTCCACTCTCACCACCATCAGACATATCTTCAAAGCTATCAGCCCAAAGAAAAAAAAGCGCCGCACCAACCACCGGGTGGGCTCGAACCTCCGAACATCTCGAGTTAACAGCCGATCGCGCTAGCCAATTGCGCCTACGGAGACAGTCCTGCTCCACTCTCACCACCATCAGAACATATCTTCAAAAGCTATCAGCCCAAAGACAAAAAAGCGCCGCACACCACCGGGTGGGCTCGAACCTCCGAACTTTCAGGTTAACAAGCCGATCGCGCTGGCCAATTGCGCCACGGAGACATTCCTGCTCCACTCTCACGGCCATCAGAACATAGCTTCAAAGCTATCAGGCCAAAGAAAAAAAAGCGCCGCACCACCACCGGGTTGGGCTCGCACCTCCAACCTTTCGGTTAACAAGCCCGATCGCGCCACCAACTACTACTGCGCCACCGGAGACAGTCCTGCTTGCGCCACTCTCTTCAACCATCAAGAACATATCTCAAAGCTAGTCAGCGCAAAGAAAAAGCATCACAAGCTGCCACGCCCGGTAGGGCTCGAAACTTCCAACCTGCTCTGTTGGGCAGCCGATCGCGCTAGCCAATTGCGCCAAGGAGACAGTCCTGCTCCACTCTCAGCCACCAGTAGAACATATCGTTCAAAGCTAATCAGCCCAAAGAAAAAAAAAAGTGCGCCGCAACGCCACCACCGGTGCGCTCGAACCTCCAACCTTCGGTTAACAGCCGATCCGCGGCTAGCCAATTGCGCCACGGAGACAGTCCTGCTCCACTCTCACCACCATCAGAACATATCTTCAAAGCTATCAGCCCAAAAAAAAAAAA
>WOVY01002714.1:0-20495 GCA_013436015.1 Rhipicephalus annulatus | reverse complement strand
ATATATATATATATATATATATATATATATATATATATATATATATATATATATATATATACATATGCGACACAATCCTAAAACCACCTTAGCTATGACAAAGTAGGTTTCTCAAAAATTACTGGAGTAGAAATATTTGCACAGGTGTGAAGCCGTGCCTATGGCAAGATGGCGAATGCAGCAGCCATCTTACCAGGGGCACGATAAATTACCACCGTTCAGCGAATAAAAACTGACACTGCAGGTTTCTTTGGCAACCCCAACGAGTTTCATGTGGACACTTTTAGGGTCACATAGCGCTCAAAGTACGTCTTAGTGTTTCTAAATTTCCATAGTAAGCCTCTAATTGCAGGTAAAGTTTATTGGAGATTCGGTCACCTATACTTGTTTCAGCGCGTTTTATTGACGGGAACAAATATATTTAAAAGTTTACGTTGCATTTACACATATATATCAAAATCACTTCACCCCTAAGCGGGTACTACCAGAGAAGAAGAGTTTTCCGAAATCTTGGAAGGGCAGAAGCTTGCTTCATGTTTGCTGCCAAGGCATTACGGTAGCTTTCACTGCAGCAATTTTTCCTGAACCTCCTTTGCTATGACATACACTTGTGAGAAATGCTATGGCTAGGACACTTCTGAACGTGCTTGCGATGGGCTTCGGAAGGGAGAATAAGCACTTGGGTACACTTTGGAGGGGAATGAAAATACATTCCAACATTTTGCTGTGTCAGAACATTCATTGATTGATTTATTGATATGTGGGATTTCCCGTACCGAAACCACCATATTATGATGCAAGACGCCATAGGAGAATGATTCGGAAATTTTGATCACCTGGGGTTCTGTAACGTCCAACCAAATCAGAGCTCACGGGCATACATCGCATTCGCCTCCAGCGAAAATGCAGTCGCCGCAGGCGGAATTTGATCCCGCAACCTGCGTCCGGCGATTCGTGTGGCGTGTCCTAGAATACCGAAGCAACCCACAAGAGGCCAATTTTAGCCTCGAAGTTTGGTGGCACCACAACTTTCACCTTCAAGAAACAAATGGCTCTGCAAAAATATGCTGTGTTGACCGTACTTGGAATAATAATATATAATAATAATAATATAATAATAATAATAATAATAATAATAATAATAATAATAATAATAATAATAATAATAATAATAATAATAATAATAATAATAATAATAATAATAATAATAATAATAATAATAATAATAATAATGATAATATTACTATTAGCATTATTATTATTATTAGTATTATGTATATTATTATTATTATTATTATTATCATTATTATTATTATTATTATTATAAGTTTACAGATTCCATGTACAGTGGGACTCGATGATATGCGGAACAGAGATAATGAAGGCTCATACACCACATTAAAATCAGTACAACGTTATGAGGTGGTAGTATTTTGCCGTACATGACTTACACGTCATGATTATAATGTTCGGACGTTGATGATTGATTGATACGTGGGTTTAACGTCCCAAAACCACCATATGATTATGAGAGACGCCGTAGTGGAGGACTGGAAATTTCGACCACCTGGGGTTCTTTAACGTGCACCCAAATCTGAGCACACAGACCTACAACATTCCGCCTCCATCGAAAATGCAGCCGCCGCAGCCGGTATTCGATCACGCAACCTGCGGGTCAGCAGCCGAGTACCTTAGCCACTAGACCACCGAGGCGTGGCTCATGTTCGAACGTGTCTTTTACGTTCACCGTCAATTCACGTGACGTGATACCAAATTGCTATATGTGTAGCTAGCGAAACGGCTGCGAGCGTGCTATGAGCGTAGCTTGAAGTTATGTTTTACATGGCACGCATATCATGATTATTATGGTTAGAAGTGCCATTAAGGTTGTCGTCCATTCACGTAACGTTTTATCATATTCGGTATATGTGGAGCTAGCGAGACGGTCGCGAACGCGTAATGAGCATAGCATGTAGTTCTGTTTTACATGACACGCACATAATGAATACATGTTTGCACGTGTCAATTACCTTCGTCGTCCGTTTACGACACGCAATAACAAATTTGGTACACGTGAAGCTAGCGAAATGGCCACGAGCACATCATGAGCGTGGTATGTTAACATACTCTATATAACACGTATGTCGTGTTTATCATTGTTGTACCAGTCAAATACCTCCATCATCCTTTGACATTGCGTGAACGCCCGGTAGCATAAAACTTCATGCGTACGATGCCTGTGTAAGATATAAACTGGAGTACGCATCAATTGTGTGGAATAAGATTTATATTTGTAAAGTACAAACGCCTAGATTTCCCTACACAGTTGGCGAAGCTCAATTTACCAACGCCGGAAGCTTGGAGAAAAGTTTACCACCTTTCGTTCATTCACAACTGCCTAAAAGATGAAATCAATTCATCTCTCCCAGCATGTGTTAAGTGTCTCAGTACAAGAACAATATGGCACTATCAGAGACATTCGTTAGCACCAATCTTCGCTGCCACAAAATCACTTCATTACAGTTTCTTCCCTCATACAGTCGTGGATTGGAATTCGCTGCGAAATATTATATTCAGCTCCGATGAAGTTTTGGCAATATCCTATATACTAGGTTTTAAAGGTGTAGCACTCTTCAGTTATTCTTACTGCTTGCTTCTATTACATGTTTTTATGGCCCTATCTTTCAATTATTTTCATACTAACTTTATTGCTTGTTTTGTTTCTTGTGTTAACCATAGCGTTGTTCGGATGTAATTTTTGCATTGTACCTGAAGGCCATGCTGCTTGAGACAAAATATTCGCCTGCAGTATTTAAAAGAAAGAGATAAATGAAATTAAGAAATGTGTCATCGGTTTAATGCCCAGCCCCCCATAGTGGGTATGAGTCAAACATCAGAACAAGCAAGCAAGCAAGCAAGCAGACGTGGCCCTTCGCGAGCAGGCAAAGCACGCGGTCAGCTTTCGCGAGCTGCCAACCGTACCGCCATTGCCCAAACGATCCTCGGCGCACGCTACATCCGGCGAGCTACAGATCACTACAGATCCGCACATATCACCGCCTTCTCTGGCATTGGATAGGGCCCCTTGAATGATGAACAACTACGTTACCATAGAGAAGATTGGCGAAGGTGCGTACGGTGCCGTGTACAAGGCAAAGTGCAAGGCGACCAACAAGATCGTCGCTATAAAGAAGACCTGGGCCGAGGATTGAGACGAAGCGATTCCAGCCCCAACGATACGAGAGGTGGCCCTCCTCCGTGAGTTGAAGCATGAGAACATAGTGGGTCTCATAAAGTCCTCATGCCACCATCGAAGGCTGTACACTTGGTCTTCGAGTACATGACCACCGACATGAGGGTGCTCTTGGATTCTCATGCCAAGGACAGCACCTTCGATGACGCCGTTGTTAAGAAGTACCTCGGTCACATTGTTGCAGTCATTCTACTCTGTCATTAAAGAAGAGTTCTGCACTGCGACCTCAAGCCAGCCAACGTGCTTGTTGACGATAACGGACCTCGAAGTGGGCGACTTCGGCTTGTCCCGTGCCTTTACGCCACCAGTGTGTATTTCCACCCACAAAGTGGGCACCT
Source organism: Rhipicephalus annulatus (assembly GCA_013436015.1). NCBI lineage: Eukaryota > Metazoa > Arthropoda > Arachnida > Ixodida > Ixodidae > Rhipicephalus > Rhipicephalus annulatus. The sequence goes on along the minus strand of WOVY01002714.1, from coordinate 16,904 downwards.
TCTGGTATCGTGCGCCAGAGATGCTCCTGGGTTCCAATCGTTACTCGACACCGGTGGGCGTGTGGAGTATCGGGTGCATCTTCTTCGGGCTGCTCACAGGCAAAACTCTGTTCCTCGGGGATTCGGAGATCAACCAGCTGTTCCGAATCTTCCATGTACTTGGTACACCGACAGTACAGAGCTGGCCCGAAGTAATGCAATTGAAAAACTACAAGTCGACCTTTCCCATATGGAGAGAGAACATCGTGCTCACGCTGCTTCCTGGGGTGGAATTCGGGGCTGTAGATCTGCTTTCGAAGATGCTTATTTACTACCCTGGCGAGAGGATCTAGGGAAAAGATGCCACAACACACCCCTATCTGGCCGAATCGAGAGATTGCAAGCGGGCGGCACACCACCGAAAATAAGGGCAATGAGACTTTGTTTTTGGCAGCTTGAACTTCTGCTCTACCGTTCGTTGCGGCGGACTGGACCTACAGGATCACTCAACACCAGAGTGGAGTACCTAAGAGAATTAACAGAAATAAAAGTTACGTGGGATTGTTGTGGGCCGGCTCCGCCGGCCGTCGCTGCATTTGTAACAGTGTGTTGTTCACTTGTTCATGGTGCACTTGTGTGTGTGTGCTAAAATTAGCCAAATTATGTTCAACATCATCAGAAACGCTGAAGCACGGCCCTGTGGCAAATATAGCACCAGTGGCAAATATCGGAACAGGTTCATACCGGCAAACAAACGTGTAGTTAGAATTCATGATCAAGGTGAGAGAATATTCGATGGGCAGATTTATAAGGGCAGACAATGGTGAATCATTATGAGAGAGATTCTGAAAAAGAGATGGAAGTGAGAACAGGCTACGTGACGGCAAAGACGGCCACATCAGCGACATTTTTATTTAATTTATGCTAGAAGTTCAATAGTAAATTTGGTATGAATCAGGCACTTTTGTTTTGAAGGGACTATATTTTATTTATTAAGTAAGCCTGGTGAGAACTTCATATTGGGGAAGCATAATCACGTTTAGAGCGCACTAGCGTATTGTAAGATAAAAGTTTTGTACCAGAATTGTCGAAATATAAGTTTCGTCTTAGGAATCCGAGTTTCTTATACACACTGCCAGTGGTAGTGTAATGTGTCGGTTCCATGATATGTCTGTCGGTAAAAGAACTCCCAAATATTTGAAGTTGGTTAAATTTTCTACTTGTTTCTCATTCAAGGTCTAGTGGTGAGTTATTGCGTTTATTTTTGTAGTAAATAAAAGAACCTTTGTTTTGTTCACGTTGACATCCATCCGCAAGTCCTAGCACCACATATGTAACATATTGCCACGAGGAATTGTTAAGGCGCAGTACAACGCAGACGTTGTTAAAAGAGGAACGCTGACGGCATCGCTACGACTCATGAAGCCCGCCGGAAGGCACGAGCCGGCCCAGCCTGTGCACGAGCTGCTACCGAGCAGCGGCCAAGGAAAAAGAAGAGAAGAAGAGGACGACGAGCGTTCGCTGCTTTCTCCCAGCTACTGTGTAGTTCTTTTGGCTTGGGCACAAGTTCGCCCTTATTAAACCTTGTAAATAAGACGTCCTGGTTGTGAGGTTGTTATATCCGTTACATTTTCTGGTGGAGGTGCTGGGTACATGATTCCGAGCCCCACGCAAGAGCGAAGTCCAAGCACTGACCAGCCGCAACCAGTGGAGCTTACACCGGTGCACCAACGAGTCAGCCGCCGTATCCGAGGAGAGTTGCCAGAATTTGGGCCACTCCCTTCTGTATCAAGGGCATCGGTGACGGAGACAAGCGCCGCCACCACCATGACGAGCCAAGTTACGCCGGCACAACTCATCGTAAGCCAACCGGTCATTCCAAAGGTGTTTCATGGTGACCCATACGAGGACGCCGAAGACTGGTTAGAGCATTTCGAGAGAGTGGGAAATCTAAATCAGTGGAACGAGGAAGGCAAGCTGCGTAACGTCTACATTGCGTTGGAAGACTCTGCACGAGTGTGGTACGAAAACCACGAGGCATCTCTGACGTCGTGGCAAGAGTTTCGGCGGCAGCTACTGAGTACGTTCGCCAACAGTGATCGCCGGGAAAAGGCGGAAGCAGCTCTCCGCACACGGATTCAACGAACGAACGAAACTGTCGCGATGTACATCGAAGACATGTCCCGCCTTTTCAAGCGAGCTGATCCTGGCATGACGGAAGACAAGAAGGTGCGCCACCTCATGCACGGGGTAAAGCAAGAATTGTTCGCGGGACTCATCCGCAATCCGCCCCGTACTGTTGCTGAGTTTCGGTCGGAAGCAACAACCATCGAAACGACGCTTCAGCAGAGAGCCCGACAGTACAACCGCGACGTAGCCGGTGCATCCGCAGGAGTCTACTCAGCAGGCGTCGTGGATAATCTTGACACATTGCGGGAGCTCGTCCGGTCTGTTGTCAGGGAGGAATTAAGGAAACTGCAGTCACCTGATGTCACCCCCGAGCTGTCTCTTGCTGAAGTTGTCCGAGAAGAAATTCGACAGGCCATGCGGGAGCCGCGGAGTGATGTGCCAGCGACACGACGGGCGGTAACGTACTCCGAGGTGCTCAGGCGACCTACTCTGCACTGTTCGCCGATCGAGACACCAAGTACTTATGTGCAGACAATGCGCAGCCCGCCTGAAATCGTAGAGGCAACACGCACTCCACCTCGTGCGAGAGAGATGATGCCACGGAAGAGCGATGTGTGGCGAGATGCCACACGTAGGCCCTTGTGTTTCCACTGTGGAGAGGCTGGCCACCTGTACCGATTCTGCCGATATCGTCAAGCTGGTCTTAGGGGATTCGCCATCAATGCACCGTGTCCGCGAAACGGCGAAAGACCTTCCGAGATTGAAGAATACCTATGCTCACGTCGGGAATTTGACCCGCCTCGTCGTCATCAACCACGCTCACCATCCCCTATGCGCTACCGCTCGTCTAGCCCACGTCCCTTCCCAAGCACGTCTAGGCAGCGTTCGCCTAGCCCAAATCCGGGAAACTGAAGAGGGCGACCTGTGGAGGCGAGGCCGCTGGCGACTTGGGATATGAAGATCCTCCACTGCGGTACGAGCCTGATAACGACGACTGTTTCCAGGTAAAGGAGTGCAGTACAGAGAAAATTACTTCAGACTTGCCGTTGGTGATTGACGGACTAGAGCTCAATGCTTTGATCGATACTGGTGCGGATTATTCTGTGATAAGTTACGAATTAGCGAAGCGACTCAGGAAAGTTCTGACCGAATGGGGTGGACCTCAAGTACGTACTGCAGGTGGTCACCTCATAACCCCTTCCGGCCGATGTACCGCAAGGGTCATGATACGGGGCTTCACTTACGTCGGTGACTTTGTCGTCCTGCCTGTGTGCTCGAGGGAAGTGATACTGGGAATGGATTTCCTACAAGCTAATGGTGCGATTATCAATTTACAGAGGTCGAGCGTGTCCTTTTCGACGGAGCAAGCTTTAAAGGTAGCACGATCAGATGAACGATGTACCACTCCACTGCGCGTCGTCGACGATGATGTGACTGTACCGCCACGGAGCAGTATAATGGTCCTCGTGAATAATGATACATTCAGCGACTACGAGGGTGTGGCGGAGAGCAACGTGGATGTTTTCTTGAAAAGAGGCGTTTGTGTGGCACGAGGGATTATCCAGCTGCGAAACGGGTGCACAGACATCCTCTTGACGAATTTCGGTAACGAATTCCAGCACATCGCAAAAGGGACGGCAATAGCGTTTCTTCATGAGTTCTGTGAAGTGACAGAAATATGCAGTCTTGAAACGACGTCACCGAATGTGAAACTTCCATCTGATGCCTGCGACACAATATACGTAAATCCTAATCTTTCAGAGATTCAACGTCAACAGCTATACGACCTCGTGCGGGAATTTGGCAGCTGTTTCTCCAACAGTTCAAAGGTACGGCGCACGAGCATTACAAAACACAGGATCATAACGGACGAGACAACCAGGCCGGTATGCCGGCACCCGTATCGTGTTTCCCCTAAGGAAAGGGAAGTCATCAAGAAGCAGGTACGAGAAATGCTTGAAGATGATGTTATCCAGCCTTCTAACAGCCCGTGGTCATCTCCCGTGGTGCTTGTCAAGAAGAAGGATAACACGCTACGGTTTTGTGTCGACTACAGGAAACTGAATGCTGTGACTAAACGGGATGTATATCCCCTTCCACGCATCGACGACACGTTAGATCGACTTCGGTGTGCCAAGTTCTTCTCATCACTAGATCTGAAAAGTGGATACTGGCAAATCGAAGTTGATGAACGTGATCGCGAAAAGACTGCTTTTGTTACCCCGGACGGACTTTATGAATTTAAGGCTCTCCCGTTTGGTCTCTGTTGTGCGCCGGCAACGTTCCAACGCATGATGGACACTGTGCTTTCCGGATTGAAGTGGCAGTGTTGCCTAGTGTACCTAGACGACGTGGTCATCTTCGCGGCTACATTTGAGGAGCACATCAAGCGCCTTCGGTCAGTGTTAGAGGCAATCCGTTCGGCAGATTTGACAATCAAGCCAGAGAAGTGCCGATTAGGTTTCGAAGAGCTTCGTTTTCTTGGGCATGTCGTCAGCGCCCAAGGTGTTCGCCCTGATCCTGATAAGACGGCCGCCGTCGCAAGGTTTCCGGTGCCAACAGACAAAAAGTCAGTACGGAGATTTCTAGGTCTATGTGCGTACTATAGACGATTTGTGAGAAATTTTTCAAAGATCGCAGAACCCTTAACGAGACTTACGAGAGAAGATGTGCCTTTCCAGTGGCAAAACGAGCAACAAAGCGCCTTCAACGAATTGAGAAAGAGGTTAGAAAACCCCCCGATTCTTTCTCACTTTGATGAGACAGCCGACACGGAAATACACACAGATGCCAGTAACATCGGCCTTGGATGCGTTCTAATACAGTGGCAGAAAGGTGAAGAAAAAGTGATAGCTTATGCCAGTCGGACTCTAACAAAAGCAGAGACAAACTATTCGGCCACGGAAAAAGAATGCCTTGCCGTCATCTGGGCCATCAGTAAATTTCGGCCGTACCTATATGGTAGACCATTCAAGGCAGTCAGCGATCACCATGCGCTTTGCTGGCTGGCGAACATCAAGGAACCATCCGGACGACTAGCAAGGTGGAGCCTCAGACTGCAAGAATACGATATAAGCGTGGTATACCGATCTGGCAAAAAACATACCGATGCCGACTGTTTGTCACGGGCTCCTACAGACACACCACTCTCAGAAGAAGACGACTTTCCGTTCGTAGGAATTGTCGAGACCACTCAAATAGCCGAATTCCAACGTACAGACAAAGAATTACTCCCGCTTATCGAACACCTGCAAGGAATTGACGTACAAGTACCCCGTATATTTTCTCGAAGCCTCGCATCGTTCTGCCTCCGAGGAAACGTTCTCTACAAGAGAAACTTCAAGCCCAACCGCGAAAAGTTCCTGCTTGTCGTTCCAGCAACTATGCGACAAGAAATACTTCGAGCGTGTCACGATGAGCCCACATCTGGACATTTGGGTGTGACGCGAACGCTTGCAAGGATCAGTCTCCATTATTATTGGCCCAAGCTACTAGCTTCAGTGCAACACTACGTCAAAACATGCCGCGAGTGCCAAAGACGAAAAACACCAAATTCTAAACCAGCGGGCCTTCTACAACCTATAGATCCACCGAAAGCGCCTTTCCGCCAAGTTGGAATGGACCTCCTTGGACCCTTCCCGACATCTTTACTCGGCAAGAAATGGATCGTTGTGGCCACTGATTATTTAACTAGATACGCCGAAACAGACTCTTTGGAACGAGGAACGGCAGCAGAAGTGGCCCAATTCTTCGTACACAAAATAGTCCTGCGACATGGCGCTCCAACGGTTGTAATCACCGATCGCGGAACGGCTTTCACGGCGCAACTTTTGAAGTGCCTGCTCAACATGACTCACACTGTTCATAGGAAAACCACTGCATATCATCCTCAATGCAATGGCCTGACCGAACGCCTTAACAGAACTCTAGCGGACATGATATCCATGTATGTGGATGTCGAGCACAAAAAGTGGGACGAAATTTTACCATACGTCACTTTCGCCTACAATACGGCTGTGCAAGAGACCACCAAAATCACCCCATTTGAACTAGTTTACGGTCGTGCTGTTACCACAACACTGGATGCTATGTTACCAATAGACCAAGATGACTACCCCCCCGATCTTGACGACTTTCTACAAAGAGCGGAAGAAGCCCGCCAGTTAGCAAGATACCGAATACGCCACCAACACCGCATCGATGCCGACCGCTACAACCGAGGAAGACTTGACACGCGATATGACGTTGGCGACAAAGTGTGGATATGGACTCCAGTACGACGACGAGGCCTCTCCGAAAAACTCATTTCCCGGTATTTTGGCCCCTACGAGATAGTACAGCGACACAATGACCTCGTCTACGAAGTCAAGCCTGCAGGCCACCTGCATTCGAGGCGACGCAATCCCACGGAGCGTGTACACATTGTACGGATGAAACTGTACTACGACCGATTCCAAACCTAGCCACCCCAATCCCTTGACGTACTGCAACCTCATTTTTACAAACTTGTACACACAAAGAAAAAAAAAAAAGTACTGAACAGCCTCATCGCAAGCATCGGGGCGATGCCGCTTGAGAGGGGGGATAATGCCACGAGGAATTGTTAAGGCGCAGTACAACGCAGACGTTGTTAAAAGAGGAACGCTGACGGCATCGCTACGACTCATGAAGCCCGCCGGAAGGCACGAGCCGGCCCAGCCTGTGCACGAGCTGCTACCGAGCAGCGGCCAAGGAAAAAGAAGAGAAGAAGAGGACGACGAGCGTTCGCTGCTTTCTCCCAGCTACTGTGTAGTTCTTTTGGCTTGGGCACAAGTTCGCCCTTATTAAACCTTGTAAATAAGACGTCCTGGTTGTGAGGTTGTTATATCCGTTACATTTTCAAAGTCCTTCTGCAGATTATTAGCATCTTTACTGCTAGACAGCCTTCCATATATCACGCACTTATCCGCCAATAACCTTATTGTGAGAGTCATAAATTTAGCTATACCTATAATGTAAATTAGAAATGGAATTGGTCCCAGCCCAGATCTCTGAGGCACTGCTGAATTCACGTGCTTTAATGAGGAATGTTTACCGTTAACAAAAACGAATTGGCACCGGTTTGTTAGGAATTAAGATACCCGATTTATTACGTCACTGTCTAAGTTAAGGCTGGTAAGCTTTTTTCGTTAGTTCCATAAGAAACTATATCAAAGGCTTTTTTAACACTTATAAAAAACAGCATCAATTTGTCATCATTCCTTTGCGGCAATAGGAATATCAATATTCAACACAACTAACTGTGTTACACAAGGTCGTCCACGCAGGAAGTCATGTTGATTAAGAAAAAGAAATCGTGCGCCCCTTAGTAATACATCGCTGCCGATTAAATATTATGCTCAAGCAGTTTGCTGCCATTACTAGTTAAAGAGATTGGTCTGTAGTTATTTGAGTGAAAGTGGTCTCCAGATTTAATATAGGTATTACGCGGGCTAGCTTCCAATCGTAGGGTACACATCCTGCGTCGAGAGACTGTTCGAAAACGGCACTCGACATGAGACATAATTCTAATTTGACTATCTTAAGCAGCTTTCGGCATATCTCGTCAGGATTTGGTACATAATCTTCAGGAAGGCGATCAATGGCTGCTGCGATGCCTTGTGAAGTGAGGAGAATGTCTTCTATTTGAGAAGTTGAAAAATTTTACGTAGGTTAGGTAACATTAGTGTTTCATCTGTAAATACAGAGCTAAAAAAATACCGAAGTCTGTCGCTGCATCTGACGAGAAAAGGAGTTTTCCGTCTTTCGCTATTGATACTATAGGACCTTGGACTCATGACTCGCACTCACTACTTTCCAAAATTTCTCGCTTCTGCTTCCTAATATGCTAGAAATATCAGGGATATAAAACTCGTCTTTTGCTGTTTCGATTTTGCATTCTACATACCAGGGCGTGTTCACTGTAACGCTTCCAGTCATCCTCAGACGCCGTTAATTTCGCTCGCGAGTGTAGTCGTTTCGTCTTGTTTCTGCAGCATATTACTAGTTGCTTTGTGTAGATGCAACGATGGTGACTTTGGGAATATACTTTTCTCTGAGTGAGATAAGTTTATCGCGGATAAGTGTCTTATTTTTGTGTCTTGTTGAACCTATGAGGTTCTTCCTTTGCGATGGTAATTGGCGAAATTGTAGGCTGCTCTATACGTAGCAACAGCGGCGGAAGAAAGAAGCAGCCCACTAGTACGAGCTTTTTCAAATACTGAAGGTTATTGAAGACAAGTGTGAGCGTACCAAAATGTTCAGCGTGAACCGTTGAAAACAGGCGCGCATAAAAAAAGTGTTCACATTTTGAAGAATAAGCGACAACGTTCGTGTGTGTGCGGAGCTCACTTAATTCGTAGAAGATAATCGACTGAGAGAGGAAGCACAATGGCAATAATTAACGTAGATGCTCTTGTGTTCGTAGAAAAGCCGTCACGTTTTTAAACGAGATGAGCCCAGATTGGGGGCCGTCTCTGCAACTGGACTACGGCTCCAAGGTTACAGACGCTGCGTGGGACGAGCGCCAGGAAAGGCGGCGTCACGATAAGTGGCAAGCGGAGTTCGAACGACGCCGACGACATGTCGACGACATGCCGACGCGGCGATCGTGGACGCAGCAGCTGAGCCGTTATCACAGATGTGTGCTGCCGCCGATGCCCCCGCGTCACCTCTGCCCATTCACCTGTTAACGAAAAAACAACCAATGCTGCATTACGAACGCTTCTGCTCACAGCAAATCGTTCATGACCTACGCGAATGAGTACAACTACGTTTTCATTCTTCATTTTCTCCTGTGCGACTTTCAAATTTCACCACTCATTTCTACGTCTGAATAAGATCAAGGGATTTGTTCATGAAGATGAATCCAAATGCGGCGTCTCCTTATATTCTAAATGAAGTGACGAAATTCGTGCAAGCCACTATGCCACATTTGTTCCTCCATTCGAAACTTATTGTCCACTTAAGCTGAGCTTTGGATTGAAAAATGCACCCTTTTGTTTTTCAGGCTCAAGTGACTGCATTGTTAAAGACCTCTCCGAGTTCGCTCTGCCGTATTGTGATGATGTCGCCATCTTCTGAAACAGCTGGGAAGGGCATGTCGAGCATTTACACGTCGTGCTAAACAAGTTGAAAGAAGCTGGTCTTATCGTGAAACCTATTAAACATCACCTAGGCTGCGGTGAGGTCTCTTACCTGGAACACGTTGTGGGGCGTGGCCGGCGTACACCTTCAGAAAGTAAGGTAGCCGCCGTCGTGAACTATCTACTACAAACCACAATATCAGAGATAACGGCTTTCTTGGTCCCAGCTGGATACCATCAGCATTACAAGCAAAACTACTCTAGCATTACCAGCCCTCTAACTGAAGCTCTTCGAATCTCCGAGCCGGTTAAAGTAGTATGGGACTTAGAAAAGTAGAATGCGTTTTTCAAGCTGAAACACGCCCTAATCGAAAAACCCGTTGTCATTGCACCCGATTTCTCGAACATATTTGTCATTAAATTCGACGCGAGTGATTGCAGCATGGGAGCTACATTGTGTCAGTAAGACAGTGCTGGTAACAAAAGGCCAGTTTTTTATTCAAGTCGAGAACTCAGCTGCAGTGAAGAGGCATACAGTACCTCTCTGAATAAGAATGTGCTTGCCTCGTGTGGGCTGTTCAACTGCTAGCCTGATGTGTCTCCGGTTCGAGATTTGTGGTCGAAACGGACCACTGTCATCTCACCTGGTTTAATAACATGTCGCCATAAAGTGGCCGGTTACTGAGGTGGACTATGATACTCCAACAGGACAACTTTTACATTCGCTACAAAAAGGGAAAGCTAAACCATAATGCAGACGCATTGAGCCGTGCGTTTTAGCTAGTACCTTCTCCACCATTCGGTTTTTCGCTAGCGAGTCGGGGCAAAATTTTGTCCTCATCACGGCACTAGCTGAATGCTCTTGTCCAGAGAGATCTCAAGGGGCAACTTTATGTTGCATTCTATTTCATTGCGTTGTTGTACGTGTGAACATTGGAGTTCTCATTTTAAGAGTCTTGTGACCCACATGGGCCTCTTGATGTAGCTGGAACGAAATTCCGATAGACACGTAGCTAGGTATTTGTTTTACTTTGTTCACTTTGTCTGGTGTTCTGTCGCGTACCCGAGGGCACTTGCTTGTGTCGTGTGCTGTTTGTTGTTGAACTGTTCTTGACAAGTTGCACAACCATCGTCAAGTGCTCAGACCAAAAATCGTCAGAAGAGACCTGCGAAGATGGCCGACAAGTTGTAACGAGAAGCCAGTGCAGTTGGAATCCATCCTCAAGAATGGGATGCGTTCACGCAACTGAGCCTACAGCTACATTCTCTCCATGGCCCTGTCCCATACCTTCGCACTAACAAGCAAGAAGACGAAAGAATAGATGCCATCATTCGTAAGGCTACTAAACGAGCTCTGGATCTCCCGGTGGCCACTTCCAACGCCAAACTGAGGGCGTTGGGTGTGCTCAACTCCTACCAGGAGTTGCGGGAGGCCCACCTTATGAATCAATATACGCGGCTCGTGCAGACGGCTCCCGGGCGCCGCCTGCTAAACCTCTTACATATACAGCACACTTGCACTGCAGAGGAGGCGGAGCGTATTCCGGAACTGTGGCGGCATATGCTCTCGGTCGCTCCACTCCCCAGTAACATGGATAAGCACACGCACGAAAGCAGAAGACAGGCGCGGGCTCGGACGCTTGAGAGGCAACACGGCTCCCGACCTGGTGTATTCTACGTAGATATAGCAGGGCCTTCGCCTACGGGATTTTACACGGCCTCTGTAGTTCACCGGGAAAAAGCATGTCAATGGGCTCTCGTTCCAAGCACAAAATCCAGAGCGCGCTGAGGAAGTCGCGATAGCGCTTGCTGCTGCGGACCCCAACTCGAAAGTTATCATCACGGACTCCAGGAAAGCATGTACTCATTACTTGGTAGGAGAGATATCCCCCCCTAGCCAGCCAAATTCTAAAACGGGCTCTCGCTGATCCAGCCCCGAAACGCATCGTATGGGCTCCTGGCCATCAGGGCCTACGAGGTAATGAGGCCGCTGACGCGGCCGCCCGAGCGCTTACCCACCGGGCTCCTCACCTTGGCTCTTATGACTCGGAGGCCAATACACCGCTGCTGCGGTTCAGAGAAATTCTCACCTATTATCGTGACACTCGCCGCCTTTACCCGGCTCCTGCAAAGGGGCTGAGTAAGGCGGAAGAGCGAACTCTAAGGCGCCTGCAGACAGGTACTCTACTCTGTCCTGCAATCCTAAAGCATTTCGATGCGAACACAGATGGGCGGTGCCCACACTGTGGGGAGACGTGTGATATCTTCCACATGGTGTGGGCATGTCCGAAAAATCCCCACCTACCCCCTTCCCCTACCCCTTCCCGAGAGGCATGGGAGACTGCCCTCCTCAACTGCTCATCACTAGAGTCTCAACGGGCTCTGGTGAGACGGGCGCGAGTAGGGGCCTCGTCATGCGGTGTCCCGGACTAAGGACGCCGACCATGTAGCAGGGTCATGCTTTGGCCCCGTACCTCTCTTTTTTATAATAAATGTTTTTCATCATCATCATCCATGGCCCTGGAGGCGAACCTGGATGGACCTGGCAAACGAGCGCACCCGACATGCGAGCCACGTGGAAGCTGCTCGTCTTTCCGGAGCAGTGTCTGCTGGCACGGGTGCTGTTACGCCTGGAAATCCACAACGAACGTCAATGCTTCTGCAAAGGCAATCTGTGTCAAGGCCAGCGATCGAGCACGCCTGACACGATCAATACAACGACTTCATCAAGCGGCGGCGCTGGTCTGCTTTACGCAATGCACAGTGAGCCCCCTCAGCCCACGAGCCCGATGAAGCAATCGGCGCCTTCCAGCATGGCGAGTTTTACGCAATGCGTCGCAACATCACCCGTCCTAGGGCTCAACCACGCTCAGCGGCTCCGGATTTGATGATCGTGACGCAGCCCAGTGGCGGATCCCCGTAGGAGGATTCTGATATCACGACCAGCGGCACTTCTGGTTGGACGTTGGTGTCAAAAAGGGTACTATATATATATTATATATATATATATATATATATATATATATATATATATATATATATCCTATTGTGGACCCCCCCCCCCTGTTCACGGCTGGTCACGGCTGGTTATTTTTCATCCACTTTTCTTTCTTCTTATTTACATTCCATTGGTTCTAATAACTTCCCCTGTACATTCCTTGGCATTACTGTCTGTTAGATCTCATTATTAAAACACGGAAAAATGAGCCCTTAGGTATACACTTCTTTCCCTAATATATATATATATATATATATATATATATATATATATATTATATATATATATATATATATATATATATATATCTATATATATATATATATATATTGTCACGGGGTCGTTACGTGGCCGAAGACAGGAGACTTCGTGTTGGGATTTAACTGTTTATTTGGGCGAACCTGTGCCCGGTAAATGGAAAGACAAATTACAGCAGCAGTCTCGCACAGATAGCAGTCTCGGACTGATAGCGGCGAACGGAGCGTCGGCCTTCGATCAACAACTGACAAGCGGCGAAGCGCGTCGGCATTTATACTCTTGCCGTCGAATTTTTTAGCGTTATTGCTGGCGGTGGCGTAGGTTCCAGAACAATCTGTACCGTTCGCACAGTGGGCGTGATCTTATCGAAATGATCTACTACAGTCCGGAACCTTCTCGAAAACTGCAGGCGCGGTTTGCGCTGAGAATCGTGTGGTGTTTTGGGACGATAACAAAAACTTGGGAAATGGAACGTGGCATTGCCCCCATCTTAAAAAAGGCATCGTCTCGATGCTTTAACTAAAGTTGAAATTACAGTAATAATGCAAGAAAGTACAATGAATAAATTACGATACAACAATAATAAAAAAACACTGGTTCAGTTTGTTAACGCGCATGAAACGGCTTGAGGCGCGCGACATGGACGACTTCAGGTCGTGATCGGCGTCGTTGAGAGTTCGTCATGCCGTCGGGGACAACCTCGTAATCAAGTGGGCCGAGACGTCGAACCACCCTGTACGGTCCGAAGTACCGTCGCAGAAGCTTTTCACTTAAGTGCCAACCACTGGCACGCGTATGCTCGCGTCTACGCGTCAAAAGCGTCAAATGCGCCTCTCAGCGTCGGCTTCGGAGGGGCATACGCGAGCAGGCGCGAGGGATCAAGCCGGGCTTGATATTTCGCCTCGCGTACGCTACGTCACCACGCGTACAGCGGCGCCAACCAACCAGAGGCCGCGATGACTCCGAATGCTGTGCCTAATGGCCGCCGCTTCGAAGGCACAGCCGAGTGCTGAAAGCAAGCATGAAAAACTACTCCAAACGTTCCTGAATGACCGCTTCGTAATCTAGAACGACAACGAAACGACGAACGACTGCGAGTGCTACCAGCGTGACGTGGTTTCGTGCCGAGTTCGAGCGACGCCGACAAATCCAGCGAATGCCGGCCGGCTACGCCAGCGCCGGTCCTGTGTCGATCGTCGGCCGAGCGAAAGGAGCATGTCGGTGTTCTTGTGCTTTGATATGTGACTTTCTGTGCTAAAACGAGTGTAACAGACTTCGGAGGTTCGAAGGTATGAGCGTGAGCCCTCGCCTACCGCGGAGGCAATTCAGATCAGTGTCATCTGCATCCAGCGCAGGCCTCTACCATCTAGTTCATATGAACCAGCACATGCGAGGCACATCGGCTGAAAAAACTCTACGGTAGTTTCCGTCGCAACATAGACACCATATACGACGCCCCAAAATATCGCGTAGTTCATACGGAGGAGTTTTTATCTGCACTGTGTTTGTTTTCAAAATCAGTATTCATCATCGCTGAAAGCGAACCTCGCACTAGCCAACACATTTCCGGGATGTGAAAACGTACGTACTTGATTGATTGATATGTGGGGTTTAACGTCCCAAAACCACTCTATGATTATGAGAGACGCCGTAGTGGAGGGCTCCGGAAATTTAGACCACCTGGGGTTCTTTAACGTGCACCCAAATCTGAGCACACGGGCCTACAACATTTCCGCCTCCATCGGAAATGCAGCCGCCGCAGCCGGGATTCGAACCCGCGCCCTGCGGGTCAGCAGCCGAGTGCCTTAGCCACTAGACCACCGCGGCGGGGCAAAACGTACGTACTTATAAAAGTGTATTCGCGAATTGTATGACGCGGAAACATTCGTTGGGTTCGGTGCTAATCGTTTTCGTGTGTTGCCAAGCTGCACTGGTTGGTAGCAGTGAGATGTGACTTCGTGTCGGGTACCAGCGACGCTGACACATTGAGCTGTCAGCGGTCTCGTTTCCATTCACGTAATAGACAGAAACTCGAGCGTGCGTTGCTGTGCTGATCGAAAAAGAAAGTTGCATGATTAAGTGCTAGTGGTATTGCCTGCTATTTCACTTCTCGCTTCTTCTGCTTCTCTGCCACGCTCAGTAGCATATACGTTGTTTGGAGGCATTCTAACACACACATTCTTAATTTATAGTTTATTCTGATACTCATAGCTATAGGCATACAATGGCGCTTCTCCGTAGTTTTACCCCTTTACTATAACATGACGGGCGTTCTGTTTACAGCTGGACAGATAACCGAAACCTTGTGAGAAGCACCTGATTTGAAATCAGCTGCACGATGACACGATTGTTGGAAGAGAAGATCACCACATGTATGACAGAATGAATGAAGGTGCACTAGTATGGTACTGCACTTTGTATAGAAGAAATGCCAAAAGTACCTCGTGTGACTTATGAGGTCTTTCAGAGCTGTGCATGTATTTATCTGTTCCTCCAGACTGTAATGAGCTGAAGATATTCGATGGTTCCGAACATTGAATATTTGTATGTGTTTGCAAAGAGTCCTTCATTTCTGTTCATTTCTTTAGTATATGCATTAACTTGGATTATATATATGCATGCACTTAAGCATATTCAGTTTAGTTCTGTTGGAAAACTTGCCAAAACTTCTGTACGGTGCTCTGGCGCAATCCTTTGATCGATATCTGTCCCATCAAAAATTTTTGGCATGCTTTATTGCATTATAGGGTATTTTGACAATTGATGACTTGTGAAAGCCACAATGCTTCGCTGTAATCTCAAAACCAATGTCTGTCTCATCAAGAAGTGTCAGATGCATTTCGTAGATGTTAAAGAATATTTAAACTACCAGCAAAGTGCTGAAGTCTTCAACACAGCACTGATCCGCAATCACTACCCAGCTTAGAAGTCATTTGTAGAGCTCTCTAACACGTTCAAATAAAGTTATCAAACACTGGATTGATCTACGTTTGATTCCTAATACCAGTGTGTCTGACTTTTTGGAGGCACTTGTATTATAATAATGTCCTACTCCTCTCATTTATTACAGGGGTGCACTCAAGGGTAGTGATATTTGTTTACCTTGGCACACTTAATGTGATAATACTGTTTAAATGCTTTCTTTTTGTATATATGTACTCCACTTTTGCAGTAGCCTCACAGTGAGCAGCCGTATTTGAAAATAAATAAATATACCATCCGAAAGTGTTCCACGCTGTGCTCGGTTCCGATCTGGTCACTAATATCTGTTGCATCATGATGTGTCGGGTGTGTTTTATTGCATAGGAGAACTTTTGGCTGCCTTCCATGAAGGTTTCAGTTCCAGTATTATGACCGCTATCTGTGACTTCATGAACAGTTGGGTGTCTTCTGTCATTTTAGAGAATACTTTGACTAAAGACAACGTCAAGAAATCTTGCTTGAAGGTTTCAGTACTAATATTATGGCCGATATCTGCGACTTCATAAACAGTTTGGTGTCGCTTGTCGTTTTAGAGAATACCATCCTTCCCGTTTATCTAGTTTCACATCCGGCAAAACATAGGTGACTTGTCTATTCTTTCAACTTTTAGTCCCCATAAGAACACGGACTGGTGCAAGCGGGGATACCCCAGTTGAAAGCGGCGAGCAATGTAGCAGGCGCTAAGCTTCAAGAAGCGCATCTGAGTTTTTTTTTTTATGTAGAGGTGCGTTGAGAGCTGAAAATGTAGTTTTCATGCCATATAGATTGCTGCACATAAGAACCCAAGGACAAGCGTTAGATTCCTGGCCGTGGCGGCCAATTTTCTGAAGGAGGGGAAAGGTAGAAATGCCAGTGTGTTCGAGATTTCGGCGCACGGTAACGATCTTCAGTTGGGCGAAATTAATCCGGAGCCCTCCACTACAGCGCGCACCTCATTACATGTGTAGTTTTGGCGCATTAAACCCCATTATCAATCAATTACTACATATAGCCAATGAGTGCAGCAATCAGTAGAAGGCTTCAACACTTGTTCAATCGCATTCTGAAAATAGAACCCCATTCGCAAGATTGCAGCACTGTTTTGCAATGCCTTTTCTGCCTAGTGCAAGTATAAAGCAGTCTACGGCCGGATTACCATAGAAAATACGACAAGAGCAATGCCAACAAACTAAAATTCGAATGACATCTTCACTTTTGATATTTTGCTAGTCTGCTTCAATTCTATTTAGTTTAGTCAAGCCATTTTGTTTGTTTCCACTGCTGCGGCTGGGTGAGTTTCTTAGCTTCTGCAAATAAATAATCAGTACTCCAAATCTGCACCGGCGAGAACTAGTTGTTAATAGAGACAGTCAAGCGTGAAACTTGCCGAACACCAAGCACCCCTCATTCTATCTAGATGTAGTTCCCTTCACATTGAATCGCAAAGACCTTTACGATAGACCATAACTGCAAAA
>WOVY01002713.1:0-134993 GCA_013436015.1 Rhipicephalus annulatus | reverse complement strand
AGTTATGTCCGCGTATTTGCAATGGCAAGAGACGCGGTTGCGTGAAAAAACATGAGAATGCCTTCGTCAAATGTTCCATGGGAGTTGTATACTCCATTCCTTTTTCCTGCGGTAACGTGTACATTGGCATTACCGAGCGAATGCCTCAATGACCGGCTTAGGGAGCATGCGCTAAAGGTTAAGAAAAACGAGGACAAGTACGCACATCTTGTGTCGCATATTGCCGCATGTGGGTGTGAACCACGGTTCTCTGATACAAGGATTCTTGGGAGAAGCCTCAAATTTATCAGCACGTTTGCTGTTAGAAGCATATATATAGAAAAGAATAAGGATATATGTGTCAGCGAGCCCTCTTTGGTGTTGCATCAACAAGAAATTTCTTTCCTTGATGCGAGGGGTTAGCGATTATATCTCCTTTTCGTGTTCACCCCCCCTTTTTTACTTGTTCCTTGTGGGGTAGTGACGCCACTTACTTCACGTGATGTTGGCTTTCTACTGGCGCAGTTCTGTTGGTTAGTGCCTTTGCGCATTTCGATGTACGTATTTAGAAGGTCAGATAGGAGCAATAAACAGTTGGTAGTGAGCGCTGCGTGTCGTGTGTGTTGCTCTGGTGGAAGTGTGAGTGCTTGTGTGAGTGTTTGCGTGAGTCGAGGTTGCGCCAAATTTCTAATATATGATGTATAACCAACTAGCCCAACAACAAGTTTTATTAAGGTATTTAATCGAGCAGCCGAGATGAGAGATCAGGAGAAGACGGAAGTTAGCGCCAGAGTGCGTAGGGATTCCGCCGTGTAGTCGGCGAAGGTTTTGTCCGTAGCGACAAAGCAGGAGAAGAAGAGGATTTTCCACCTGAGGGGTGAAGGCTCGAGCTACAGGCAAGAGCGTGTGTCTACCGCTATCGAGCGAAGACGTGTGGCAACAGCTGCGTGTGTGGGGCCGACGTGTTTCCGGCGAAGAAGTTGAAGCTTGAAGAGTGGCCAATTGAAGACGCGAGGTTTCCTGGAAGAGAAACTTCAGGGGCAGCGGAACGACAACAACGCGGGACTTTGAGTGAGTGATTCTTGGAAGAGTATCATCCAGACTTTCGTTCCAAGAACTTGGACTGAGTAGGTTTTCTATCTCTTTAGTCTTTAAGTGTCTTGGTTGTTCGATGCATGCGACTGCATTTTAGTGCGTATTGTTGTCTGTGTCCGTTGTTTCGAGTGTGGCTGATTGTACTGTGTAGTACGTTGTTTGATTGGTGACATATTGTCCTCATCTATTGTGGAGTGTACATACTTGTGTATTGTTTTCGATCTGCCATTATTGAGAATATAATTTTGTTTGTTTATCAACTCTCGGCTCTGATTTGTTCTTTGGGCCACAGCCGGCGTCCGCTGGCGCGCCAAAAAGGACCACTTCTAAATTGTCCACATTTTCGTGGTGCGGTTCGGGGGGCCGATACTCGATAGTTCGGCCCTTGGAATTAGCCCGGCGATCGCCTCCCTAATTAACGGGACCCGTGACAACAGAACATCAAATAAACGTTCTGTTTACTCTATCCAGACGCAAGACTATTTTCTTTCGATGACATTTGCAGTGTAGCATGAAGATACGGCACCTTTTTTTCTGAGTGTCGCTAAAGCTGTCTTGAGTTGCCGATATTTAGAAGGCAACTATAACACATCCAGCGCTTATGACTACAGAGCTTTCAGACCTAGCTTGTTTAAATTGCTGTGGTGCACCATGCCACATCTCTCTGTGGCATGGTGCTGTCCACGGCTAGTGCCCAACGCATTCATCCCTCGGCTGTGTGTACGGCGCGCGTCGTCATCCAAGACGTTTTGTACGTCGTACAGTTTTTTGTTCTGCCATCTTGCTCTCATGACCTTATCCTCGGTTGGGATTTCTTATCACGTCATGAAGCTATCATCGATTGTTCCCGTGCCGAAGTGTCCCTTGTGCCAACATGTGAATTTCCACCACCCGACCGGTCTCCTCGGCTCTGCAAACTCATCGCTGACGACGACATCACCTTGCCTCCGGAAGCTTCGGTCCCTGTAAGCCTTTCATGTGTGGCGCAACCTGACGCCACGGTGTTGTTTACGCCATCTCCGTTTTTATTGAACGCAAGGGCATCGTTTCTCCCATTTGCCGTTCTTACAATTGTGTCTGGTTTAACCGTAATGCTGGTTACCAACCACTGCAACTACCCCATTGGCTTACTTCATGGTGAAACGTCGGGATATGTGCAACCTGTTGACCATATCGATAATATTATTGACGAAACGCCATGTCACATTGCCGCAATCACTCATGCGTCTGAGCCATCAAGTTTGTCAGCCTTCGACAATGCTATTGACGCAGACCTTCCCCTCTCGTATCGCCGCCAACTTGTTGCTCGCCTTAACAAGTTTCGCTCTTCTTTCGACTTTCAAGAACCTGCTTTGCGCCACACCACGACTATCACTCATACTATTGACACCGGCTCACATTCGCCTCTGCGACAGCGTCCTTACCGCGTTTCCGCCGAAGAGCGCCGCGTCATTACGGAGCAAGTAGACGACATGCTTAAACGTGGAGTCATACAGCCTTCTCAAAGCGCTTGGTCATCACCCGTGGTTCTAGTAAAGAAAAAAGATGGCACCATTGAATTTTGCGTGAACTATCGCCGCTTAACAAGATTACGAAGAAAGATGTCTACCCGCTACCACGAATAGACGATGCTCTCGACGGTTTACAAGGCGCTGAGTACTTTAACATCTTTGAATCTGCGTTCTGGGTATTGGCAGGTGCCAATGGCTGAATGTGATCGCCCTAAAACAGCCTTTGTAACGCCAGATGGCCTATATGGGTTCAAAGTCATGCCATTTGGGCTCTGAAACGCACCTGCCACATTTGAGCGCATGATCGATACCATCTTGCGTGCCCATAAGTGGAAAACTTGCTTGTGTTACCTGGTCGACATCGTAGTCTTTTCATCTGATTTCCCGACACATCTTGTTCGCCTCCACGAGATTCTGACGTGTCTAACTTCTGCAGGCCTCCAACTTAACTCCAAGAAGTTCCACTTCGCAGCACGAAAACTAACCATCTTGGGACATGTCATCACAAGAGACGGTGTTCTTCCGGATCCCGATAAGCTTCGAGCTGTCACTGACTTCCCGTTGCCCACATCATTGAAAGCCCTAAGAAGTTTCGTCGGTCTCTGCTCCTACTTTCGTCGCTTCGTGCGCAACTTCGCGTCCATCATCGCACCTCTCACGAGTTTGCTTTCCAACAGCAAAGGCATATCTGCATGGTCACCTGCATGTGACGACGCATTTCGCCAGCTGCGCCACCTGCTGACCTCACCACCTATTCTTCGTCACTTCGACCCCGCTGCTGCCACAGAAATTCACACCGATGCAAGTGGCATCGGTCTTGGTGCAGTTTGGCACAACGAAAAGGCACCCAAGATGAATACGTAGTCGCCTATGCAAGTCGCGCTCTCAAGAAGGCTGAATTGAATTACTCCGTGACAGAGAAGGAGCGGCCAAAATCTGGGCGTTGATGAAGTTTCGCCCGTACGTTTACGGCCGTTTTTTCGACGTGGTCACAGACCACCACGCTCTATGTTGGCTGTCCACATTGAAAGACCCGTCCGGACGCCTGGGACGTTGGGCACTTTGATTGCAAGAATACGACATCCGTGTAGTATATCGTTCCGGTCGCAAGCATGCGGATGCCGATGCACTTTCGCGATAACCATTAACCCCAGATGTGGCTTCTCTGTCAGCCCTTTTTACCACCTTGTCACCAATCGACACCACTGACATGCTTTCGGAGCAGCGTAAAGATCCATACCTTGCATTGTTACTCGACTACCTTGCCGATCCGTCTGCTGTTCCTTCCACGACAGCGCTACGCCGACAAGTAGCCCACTTTTCTGTGCGAGACAGCATTCTGTACCACCGCAACTACATGCCTGGCGGTCGGAAGTGGCTCCTTGCTGTCCCAACTCATATGCGCTCTGACATCTGCATGAATTTCCATGCAGACCCCCAAAGTGCTCACGCAGGTGTCCTGAAAACCTACAAAAGGCTGCGCCAACGATATTACTGGCGAGGAATGTATCCCTTTGTGCAGAAATACGTTCAGTCTTGCACCACATGCCAACAGAACAAGACACCTCCGCGGCACCTTACTGGCATGTTACAGCCGCTCCCATGCCCGGCTCGCCCATTCGACCGCGTGGGTATCGATCTATATGGCCCCCTCCCATATAGTCGCTCTGGAAACCAGTGTATTATTGTCGGCGTCGATCATCTGACATGCTACGCTGAGACTGAAGCTCTACCAGCAGCGACCACTCACGAAGTAGCACTCTTCATTCTGCGCAGCTTCATTCTCCGCCACGGGGCTCCACGGGAATTACTCAGTGATAGGGGTCGAGTGTTCCTGTCGGAGGTCATCCAAGCTATTCTCGCTGAATGCAACATCATCCACCAGAAATCTTCCGCATACCATCCACAGACGAATGGTCTCACGGAACGGTTCAACCGCACACTTGGCGACATGCTGAGGATGTACACCTCCTCCGACCACACTAACTGAGACGCTGTATTACCTTTTGTTACCTTCGCTTACAACACCGCGACGCAAGCGACTACCGGTTTTTCCTCGTTCTTTCTGTTGTACGGCCGCGAACCATCCCACCCACTCGACACCATACTCCCGTACCGCCCTGATGCATCGGAGTGCTCCCCGCTTTCGGAAGTCGCCAGATACGCTGAAGACTGCCGTCAGTTGGCTCGGTCTATGACAAGTGAGGCTCAAGGTCTACAAAAAACTCGACATGACGACGCTCACCACATAGCGCCTGCGTTTCGTACTGGCTCCCTCGTGTGGCTTTGGGTGCCACCGCACGTTCCTGGCCTGTCTTCTAAACTTCTGGCCCCGTACCATGGTCCTTACCGTGTCATTGATGCAACCTCGCCGGTTAATTACATCATCGAGACCCTAACACAATCGCCAGATTTACGCCGTCGAGGACGCGAGACCGTACACGTCGACCGTCTCAAGCCCTACTACGACCCTCTCATTGTGCCTACTCCCTGAGTCGCCAGGATGGCTACTCTTCATTCCGGGGGTATTGTAGTGGAGCATACCCACTAACGCCTATGCGCCTTCCAAAGAGAACGAAAAGCCTCGTGCTCTGATTGCACGAGAACCTGGGCCGCCTTTGCCAGACTTGTACGGCCATTTTTCGTTGCGACATCGTTGCGACTGCTCCAGTTCAATAAACGTCATCACAAAATGATCTAAGTTCATATATACCCTGTATTATGCACTAGCGGATGCAAACTCACTTGATGCAACTACATTTTGAGCTAAGTTTCCCTATTGAGTCTAAAATTCACATCGCAAGTGATACGGATCTAGAACTGGAATGCACGTATTGTCTTAGCGATAATTAGGTCTGTCAAAAATTTAAGGGGACCGCTATTGATAGTGAATGTTCGGTCATCTGTTATTTGTCGTATTGCGCTAATCAGTTCATTTACGACTAAGCAACTCACCAAATTTCCAACGCTCGTGTCCGATTACTGCACATTGGTATAGCATGTATGTTAATTTGAACATAACTGTACCTCACAAGACCACTTACAAGTACTGGCGTGTGCATAAGTGTCCAGGCCCCGGGTTCGTGGTGCCGAAGGCATCGACGCGCTATTTAGCGACGATACCTGACAAGACGCCTGCTGTGGTAAGCATGCGCATCCCGTCGTATCAGTTGGCCTCTCAAGTCACTCTCTCCGACACGCTCGTAGCCAAAACGACCATGGGTGTCACTGCCTTTGCTCGATCAAATTTGTGCAGTTTTTTTCTTTTGTCCTTACGTAGCAGCTACGACAGCGCTGGTTCTAGAGCCAGACTTGCGTCCTTATTTATGCTGGTTTATTAGCATAACTAAGCATAGCCACCCTCGCAAAATCTGATGAAGCCAAGAACAGATAATTAGGCGTTCTCAGCCCTGCTTGCCATTGTTGCGTTAGGTAAAGTTGAACCTTAATGAGCCTAGTTATGATGAAACAAGCGCAATAATTACGAAGACATAAATAAATTTGTTTTAGGGCAAATTTTATTTAATTCACTTTAATGAGATTAGACTCAGTGATTAGCAACTAGTATCTTCATCTTGATTTCTTTCTAGTATTCCGCTAGGATCTTCATCTTGAACAATTTTTGTAAAAACTTGCTTAATTACACCTAAACACATTTTAAATTGTGTGATGAAGACACGATCAACCACACCTATTGAGCATTTTTATGCTTACCTTGGTGCTACCGCATTAGCTTAGTTATGCGTAATTAGCCTTACTATTTTACGTAATATGTGTGGTTTCCCGTCCGAAACCATTCAGTGATTAAGACAGATGCCGTAGTGGGGGGTTCCGGAAATTCCGACCATTTGGGGCTCTTGAACGTACACCCTTATTATGCCTCGTGAGACTCCAGAATGTTTTTTGTGATTGCATATCATACTAATTATTCAGCCATAACTATTAGGCGTATTGAATAGCACAAGTTAGACATAAACGAGTTTAGTTGTTATAGAGTCAATAATGAGTAATTAGTATACTTCAGGGTATTGCGCCTACTCACTCATTGGGAAGTTGATTTTTATTAATCGGCCGCGATAAGAGTTCCTTATTCGGGCTAGTTTTTCTCGGCTAAATTAAATGATAACATGATCAACTATGCATATTTGGATTTGGCTGTGCGCGTACTTTTCTCAATTCATCTGGGCGCATAGAAACATTACTACGCTTAACATATAAAGAGCAACCTGGGCTATGCTTGGACTTGTGCCCAAATTTATCAGGTAATACCGCGCTGGACGAGGCTTGATTACATTCGGCTGCACTTACAACCACTCAGCTAGGCTTATTTACGTTCAACTTGTCCTAATCAAACAAAGGCCAGCTGAGCTGAGAAAACTCAATTTTCTGTGTTTGGCTTCATCAGGTTTTGCGATGCTGGCAACGCTTAGTTATGCTTATAAAGAGGTATAAATAACGACGCGAGGCTGGCGCTGAGACCGATGCCATCGCCCTGCCACGTAAAACAAAAGAAAAAAAAACGCACAAATTTGATGGAACAAAGGCAGCGACACCCAGTTGTCGTTTTAGCTACGAGCACGTCAAAGAGCGTGACATGAAAGGCCAACTGACGCGACGGGTCACGCATGCGCACCACCGCTGGTGTCTCGTCGCTAGATAGGGCGTCGATGCCTTCGGCCACGCGATCCCGTGGTCTGCACACTTATGCGCACGCCTTTACATACAGTACTCCTGACAGCTGGTTCTGAGTTGAGATAGGTGGGCCTTAGGTTCCTGCGCCGGTGCCTTTTAACGGAATAATAGGGACGTGCGTACATGCGAAATATATGCACCCAGGCATATAGAAAAGCTCCATATTTATGTATTAAATCCAAATACCTTCTGCTCTGAATCTCTAAAAGCACACTGTGTTCACGCAAGATATTTGTTTCAGTGCTTTGACCAGTACAAGTTATTTACAACCTTTGCGAACATTGATGCAAAAAAAAAAAACGAAATAGAAATCTGGTTTCTACAATGAAGCTTCCTCACAGAACGAGTGGGTGCTGTAACTTCCGCATCTTGAGGACGACATTGGCAGTCTAAATGCGACGGTTTAAAAAGCAGTTTAGGGAAGAAGAAGAAGTGTCTCTCTAGAACAACGCTTGTTTCTGCGCTCTGTATTTTTTAGTGAAATCATCGGTCTTTTGAGGTGCCTCGCCTCCCCATCTTGCGGTGATGGCCGTGGAGCATGCCAGAGGCCCGCCTGGTCACAGGTCTTCACACCCGTCAACCACAAGGAAGCGAGCTGGCTCTCCCAGTGACACTGAGGACACCGATCTTTCTTATATGTCGGAAGACGACACATCCGATGGCAGCTTTATACCTGTCCGGGGTAAGAGGGCGAAGAGAAGGACGGCGAATACAGCAGCATCAGCTCCTTCAAGCACAGCGACTGTGCAGTCAAAGCCTGCGCGCTGGCCGCACGTCATCATCTTCATGCCCGAAGATCCATCAAGCAACCTACGGCTTCTGAACAGGCAAGCCCTTTCCGTTTGGCGCCGTTTCCACGTTAGAACACATGCTCTGGCAGTGACCCTCATGACGCGATTCTCGGCATGTGACCGAAGAGGAATGGAGCTCTGCGCTCAGGAGCTCAGAACTTGCACATCAACTCTGGGCTGTACTGAAGGCCCACGACGCGGCGGTGAGGCTCGGCCGAACCGTTCCGACGTGGGAGCGGCCCGCTGCTCCACCTCCTTGAGGTAGTGTTCCCCAGGACCCCAATAAAGTTTTGTGTATGTCTGTCTGACCCCTTGCACTTTGGTCATCCTTAGGTCAACTTTGTCTTTGGCGCGCTGCCGTAGCCCCGTACTAAGATGCACGTGTTTGTAATATTATTGGCCAGGTGGAGTCACAAGTCCAATTTGTTGTGTTTCTCAGATATGGTTGGTGTTTATGTTGGTCTTGACTTATTATTTGAATGCAGCTTTGGTTCTTTTGTGTAAATAGTGTTGATGCCAATTTCCGCTAATTCCATTATTCCCGTATAATTTACGACATAACTTATGCGGGCACTATCATATACAGCCCTCGGCTTAAGAGATTGTATCGCTTTTGTGTGTATTCGTTTCTTGATGGTTTTCGCCTTCGTTTGGATGGATAGCCTAAGATATAGAAAAAAATTGTCACACGTCCGTCATGACGTTACAAATTCCTCGTGTTGTTCTGCACATGAATGAGCACACTTCTTGCTGTGATCACAACATCAATAATTGTCGGCTGCGTTTACAGTGCACAAAAACTATTATCTATTTATCAACATGTTAATCTCATATTCTCTCAATTTAATTTCAAGCGAATTTACTGATTTACTTTTAAAAACAGCAAACAAAACTATAGTTTGCAGAGCTGTGCATCTGTATGGAATAATAACAATAAGCAAAGTCATTGAAAACACTACACATGAGAAACCCGCCTACCCGTTTTTACTGACGACTTATTTTCGTCATATGTCCCTGGCTCCACCATCAACTGCATTTCCCTCGATTTTTAGACAGCCTTCAATACCTTTTTCTCGCCGCTTATTTTACATAATCTAAGCATTTCTTATACTATATTGAACCTGTTGCAGTGGAATAAGCGCTTACTATCAAGGAGAGACCAATGTGCAAAAGCTCAAGATCATAACTTGCGAATTTGTCCGATCGCATTCAAGTGTACGACAATAGTCTGCCCTTAGAACGTTAATAGTATTACTTTACAATAATGACCTCCAATCTTGCACTACATTACCTATCAGGTTATTTGCCGATGATTGTGTCATCTCGCGCATCACGATTCATTTCAACTTCAATCTTCTTGACAGCAATGCCACTTTGGTTCACTTTGCATACCATTGCTTATTCGCTTACTAAATATATCTTGTACTCCGTTTACTCTAGATGTACCATAAATAAGAGTTTATTATAGAATACTCGTAGTGCTTATATGATAAGTTATTCTAGCCGCTCTCTTGGTTTCTTTCATCGTACATTTGCTTAGGGTCCGGTTTTGTCGAAACGTCTTTATAAGGGCTTAGTGGTATCTAACGCGTATTCAGTCTGAATTCTACACTCTTGAACAAGCAATGCTCTGGAATTCATCAAAAAATTGTTTACCTCACTTTATCGTTTACAGTTACTGCCATTACGCCAAATGAATTTCACTGAAAGCTCCTCTAGTCCTCCCTAACCATTTCTACAAAAGGAAGCTGGCCCGCCTATTCCTTGTTCTTAAAATGGACTTAACAAATTCATTAAGTAAAAAATCATTGTTAGAGTCATTTTTAACAATTCATCTTTTCGACCATAACACCGAACTTTAAGTACCGTTCTGCCAGAGCAACATGTATTTCACAATCACTTATCGAAGACAACATCTGGACGGAATCAACCTTCTTGCCTCCACCCTCAGCAGCCCTGATCATAAATCCTTAAGGCTGTGATTTTGAGTTTTAATAACCATTTCTTCCTGTAAAATTTTGTATTGGTAATGAAAGGGTATCTCGATAAACAAAGCAATAAATAAACGAATATTAAATAAATAAACAAATTAATAACTGGTTTTTCAGCCAAGCGGAGTATACATTCTTTGCTTGTCCAGAACGCTGTCGAGTGAAAAGGCTCAACTTACATCCTTGCCTCGTTTTCAAAATTGAATGCTCTGCCTGTTTCCATCAATAAATCGGATCAGCTGAGGTGGTCACTAGTTTCAATGTTTCCCATTTACATCCATTTCGACGCCGCTGCTCAGTAATTACGTGTTGCTGCACCTTTACTCGAAGCTACATTGCAGTTCTCTTTTATATTTTCAAATTGTTTAGTAATTCGCTTAAACTTTGTATGGTATGCTGAACGGAAAACCTCGGCGTCAAATCAGCAACACGGCAGGTGAATTTCAATGAAGGCGGAACGCTAAGAGGTCCGCATACATAGATATAGGTGCACGTTAAACAACAAAGGTAATCAAAATTTCTGGAGATATTCTCCACGACCCTCTCACAGACGGCAAAACGGAGTAGTCACTTGTGATAACAGCATAAACTGAGTGAACCAGTGTGTACTGCGCATGTCCTGTGTTCGACCTAGCAACACCAAGTGAAGTCGATAAAGCAACCCACCATTACCTACATATACTCGCGTAGTTTGCGCAGTAAACCATTCTTGCGAAAGCTGCTGTGGCGTCCACGTCGGTCAATACAGTGGCGGCGAAGAATGGTTGTTCCCACGCGGGAGGGGCGGTTTCAGCAGGATGGCCATAGGCGTTCGCATCGGTGAATTTCACCTGAATAGCAACTCTTCATGTAGAGACTACGTTGAGCGTATCGAGTTATGCTGTGCAGCTAACAAGCTCACAGAAGACGCCAACAAGAGGGCAGCGTTATTGAGTTCCTGTGGGGAAGAGACCTACTCTATGATAGCTACCCTCGTAAAGCCTCTTAGACCACTGAACGCCAACTCATAGACCATCGTAGAGGCAGTGAAGAATCACATCAATCGGAAGCCCCCCGAGCTGTATGCTAGGCATGTGTTCTCCAAATGAGATCAGCACGACAGTGAGACAGTCGCTGACTATGTTACTGCTTTGCGCAAGCTGGCCGAGAACTTTGGATTCAACGACGACAAACAACTTCCGCTTGACATTATGCTCAGTGACTGGTTAGCTTTTGGGTTCTCCGACAAAATAGTGCAGCAGCGCCTGTTGGCCGAGAAGAACCTGAATTTGAGACAGCCTATGACCTGGAAATCACAGCCGAATCTGTGGCAAAACATCAAAGAGCTATCGGAAGTAAGCGTCAGGAAAGCCCAGATGTCCCGGCCAAGATAGGCACGCAACGTCTGAAAAAGGGGCAAGAGAAAGAGGCGTCGCACACGCAGTCTGAACAACGGTGTTTCCGGTGCTCGGGCAATCATGCTGCTTGTCACTGCAGCTATAAAAGCGCAGTATGCTTTAAATGTTCCGGCCAAGGTCACATAGCCAAGGTGTGTCGAAATAAAAAAAAGTGGGCAGGTTAACCAAAAGCTGGACAGTACCGCAAGTTCAGCGGAAACTGAGTATGATAACTTGCAAAGTATCAGCCAAGTAACCACCAGTTGTCCGCAAGTTTATGGTTACCGTAGGCATTGGCATGAGAAACGGTACCGATGGAAGTGGATTCCGTAGCAGCTAGATCAATCACGAGCGAAAAGTCGTTCCGAAAGCTGAAGGTGGCAACTACCATTAAGCCTGAGGAAGCAGACGCGCAGCTCGTCACGTGGACCAAGGAAGGACTAGGCGTCATCGGAAAAAGTACACTGCCAATCAAGTTTAAAGAGCGGGACTGCAAGTTGCCGCTTGTCATTGTAAGGAACGAAGGTAGCACACTTCTGGGTCGTGACTGGTTCAAGGGTTTGAACATAAGCGTTACTGGAATTCACAGCATCGCCCACAGTGCCGAAGGGCTTGTCGAAAAATTCCCGGATGTTTGCGGTGAGACCTTTCCCGGCGCAGCCCTATGGCCAGTACACATTGAACTGAAGCCTGACGCCCAGCCAAAGGTTCTTAAATGCCGCAGCATTCCTTTCGCTCTTAAGGATGATGTTATCACCGAGCTCGATAAAATACAACGTCAGGGTGTTCTAGAGCCAACCCAGTATGTGGAATGGGCCACTCCTGTGGTGATTGTGCCAAAAAAGGACGGTTCACTGAGAATATGCGGTGACTACCGGAGCACAGTCAACAAAGTGGCAAGAAACAATGTTTAACTTTACCTACTGGCAGAGAACTTTTCGCAAGGCTAAGGAAAGACAGTATTTTGTCAAAAATTGACTTGACGCAGGCGTACCAGCAACTTGCGGTGGATGATGCTTCAGCAGATGTGCTCACTATCAACACAGTAAAGGGCTTACATGTACAAAGTGCGATGTTTGCCGTTCAGTGTGTCGGTGGCATCCAGGTTAATTCAAATAACAATGAATACAATGCTTGCAGGCTTACCGCAGGTAGCGGTCTACCTTGATAACACTTCTGGTGGCAAGCGAAACTGCTGAGGGGCATTACAAGTTCCTAAAAAGGTTTTCAACCAGCTCTCGAAGACCAAACTGCGTGTTCACGGTTTTTCAACGAGCCTGCAGTATTTGGGCCACCAGATAGACGGAAGGGGTACCTACTCGTCGAAAAGCAATGTCGAGGCCATTCACCAAGCACCTACACCACAGAACAAAAGGGAGCTTCTATCTTTTCTAGGTATGGTGAATTTTTAGAATCGCTTCCTAAAAGGTCGTTCTGAAGTTGCCGAAGTGTTATATCGCCTACTAGACAGTGACAGTACGTGCAGGTTGGGTGAAGAGCAACAGCGAGCTTTCGAAGGGCTAAAGAAGCTCCTGATGTCAGAGTCGCTTCTAGTGCACTACAATCTCGATGCACCATTAATTCTGTCTCTCGACGCATCCCCGGTGGGCGTAGGAGCTGTGTTGGCTCACAGAGGTGCTAAAGCGCTAGATCAACCTGTTGCTTATGCGTCAAAAACACTCACCAAGACGGAGCGTAACTACACCCAGATTGACCGCTAAGCGCTCGCCATTGTGTGTGCTGTTCGACAATTTCATCAGTTCCTCTGTGGTCGAAAATTCGCCATTATTGCCAATTACAAGCCCCTTCTAGGCATCTTTCAACGAGATAAACAGATCCCGGTAGTGTTGTCACCGCTCATGTTGCACTGGTCTGTCATGTTATCTGCTTATGAATAGAAATTAGAGTATAGAAAGACGCAAGAACACGGAAATGCTGACTGTCTTAGAAGGCTGCCAATGCCCAGAGACCGGCCAGACATCGAGCCACCAGGAGACATCCTCATGCTGGAAGCAGTCGAGTACCCGCCTGTGAGTGCAGAAGATATCGCGTCAGCCTTCTTCGCGATCCTTGGCGGTCCAGGGTGAAGAAATAGGTCAGGGACGGCTGGCCAGAACAAGGTGTGCCCCCAGATTATGCCGCCTATCAGGTGAGGCGCAAAGAGTTGTCACTGCAGCGCGACTGCCTCTTGTGGGGTAACAGGGTGATACCGCCAGACGAACTCAAAAAATGTTCTCTGCAGTTTACATGCAAATCATCCTGGCATTACGGCCATGGAAGCTCTGGCGAAATCATTTGTGTGGTGGCCGAAGATCGATGCCAAGATCGCAGATTTGGTTCGTCATTGGCAACCATGCCAAACGAAAAGGCAAAACATACCTAAGACGCCTGTCCACTTCTAGACGAAGCCAGAACTTCCATGGAGCAGAATCCACTTAGATTTTGCCAGACGAGTTCGAGGTGTTTTCTTTCTTGTTGTCGTGGACGCACTATCAAACTGGGCTGAGATAGAAATAGTGCCATCGCTTCACTCGTCAGTGGTGATTGATAAACTGCGCAGGATGTTTGCTTCGTACTGGTTTACCGGAGTTGGGCGTTTCGGATGATGGAACGGCGTTTTCAAGTGAAGAAATGCAATCTTTCTTGAAGCGGAACGGTGTCCGCTACATGTTTACAGCGCCATACTATCCCGCAAGTAATGGAAGGGCTGAATGCATGGTTCGCGAGCTAAAGTGAATACACAGCCATCCAGTTCTCCAGAACCGACGCAGCTACAATACTTTGTTCGCTTGCACGTGATCTCACACTGGTACAGTGGAACTTATCAGAATTCACAAACGTGCGCCTGCATAACTTGGATCCCGATCAGCAGCTTCGTCTTCCCTCAGGGATATCTAGAGATGAGGAGACTCTTCTATGTCGCCTGTGGCTTGGACTTACTGCAGCTAAGAAATCATCGCGCACCTTCTATGTGAGTGCATTCATTTCAACGCGCCAAGACAAGAACTGACTGCAGCTCTGGATGGAATGGATAATCGGCCTTTGTCAGAACAAAAGATTCTGGGTCATTGGGCGATCCCATCCTGAGCCTAGAAGGCTTTGAAAGCTTTGCTACGCTTTTTGCGGACAACTGGCCTCAGAGACAGACTTTAGTGTCTTATACTCTTTGATGTTGCCTTTCCTGTGTTGCTATTTTTTATTTCTTTGTAATTTCTCTTTTTTCTCTCTTCACAACATTTCTTTTTAACTTATTTTATTCCACTCATCCCTTTTCCCATCACAGGGTAGCCAGCTAGTCTAAAAACTGGCTTACCTCCTTGCCCTTGCGCTTAAACTTTTCTCCTCCTCTTCCTCGACTGCCCCACAGAGCAGCAGGTTTCAAATCCTTCTAGATCCTGGATATGCTTTCATCATTTTACTTTTCCATATCGATCGCTTACTTCAGAGCTTTCAGACCTAGCTTGTTTAAATTGCCGTGGTGCACCATGCCACATCTCTCTGTGGCATGGTGCTGTCCACGGCTAGCGCCCAACGCATTCATCCCTCGGCTGTGTGTACGGCGCGCGTCGTCATCCAAGACGTTTTGTACGTCGTACAGTTTTTTGTTCTGCCATCTTGCTCTCATGACCTTATCCTCGGTTGGGAGTTATTATCACGTCATGAAGCTATCATCGATTGTTCCCGTGCCGAAGTGTCCCTTGTGCCAACATGTGAATTTCCACCACCCGATTGGTCTTCTCGGCTCTGCAAACTCATCGCTGACGACGACATCACCTTGCCTCCGGAAGCTTCGGTCCCTGTAAGCCTTTCATGTGTGGCGCAACCTGACGCCACGGCGTTGTTCACGCCATCTCCGTTTTTTATTGAACGCAAGGGCATCGTTCTCCCATTTGCCGTTCTTACAATTGCGTCTGGTTTAACCGTAATGCTGGTTACCAACCACTGCAACTACCCCATTGGCTTACTTCGTGGTGAAACGTTGGGATATGTGCAACCTGTCGACCATATCGATGATATTATTGACAACACGCCATGTCACATTGCCGCAATCACTCATGCGTCTGAGCCATCAAGTTTGTCAGCCTTCGACAATGCTATTGACGCAGACCTTCCCCTCTCGTATCGCCGCCAACTTGTTGCTCTCCTTAACAAGTTTCGCTCTTCTTTCAACTTTCAAGAACCAGCTTTGGGCCGCACCACGACTATCACTCATACTATTGACACCGGCTGACATTCGCCTCTGCGACAGCGTCCTTACCGCGTTTCCGCCGAAGAGCGCCGCGTCATTACGGAGCAAGTAGACGACATGCTTAAACGTGGAGTCATACAGCCTTCTCAAAGCGCTTGGTCATCACCTGTGGTCCTGGTAAAGAAAAAAGATGGCACCGTTCGATTTTGCGTGAACTATCGCCGCTTAAACAAGATTACGAAGAAAGATGTCTACCCGCTACCACGAATAGACGATGCTCTCGACTGTTTACAAGGCGCTGAGTACTTTACATCTTTGGATCTGCGTTCTGGGTATAGGCAGGTGCCAATGGCTGAATGTGATCGCCCTAAAACAGCCTTTGTAAAGCCAGATGGCCTATATGGGTTCAAAGTCATGCAATTTGGGCTCTGCAACGCACCTGCCACATTTGAGCGCATGATCGATACCATCTTGCGTGCCCATAAGTGGAAAACTTGCTTGTGTTACCCGGACGACATCGTAGTCTTTTCATCTGATTTCCCGACACATCGTGTTCGCCGCCACGAGATTCTGACGTGTCTAACTTCTGCAGGCCTACAACTTAACTCCAAGAAGTGCCACTTCGCAGCACGAAAACTAACCATCTTGGGACATGTCATCACAAGAGACGGTGTTCTTCCGGATCGCGATAAGCTTCGAGCTGTCGCTGACTTCCCGTTGCCCACATCACTGAAAGCCCTAAGAAGTTTCGTCGGTCTCTGCTCCTACTTTCGTCGCTTCGTGCGCAACTTCGCGTCCATCATCGCACCTCTCACGAGTTTGCTTTCCAACAGCAAAGGCATATCTGCATGGTCACCTGCATGTGACGACGCCTTTCGCCATGCTGCTCCGCCTGCTGACCTCACCACCTATTCTTCGTCACTTCGACCCCGCTGCTGCCACAGAAATTCACACCGATGCAAGTGGCATCGGTCTTGGTGCAGTTTTCGGCACAACAGAAAGGCACCCAAGCTGTTTACGTAGTCGCCTATGCAAGTCGCGCTCTCAAGAAGGCTGAATTGAATTACTCCGAGACAGAGAAGGAGTGGCCACAATCTGGGTGTTGACCGAAATTTCGCCCGTACCTTTACGGCCGTCCTTTTGACGTGGTCACAGACCACCACGCTCTATGTTGGCTGTCCACATTGAAAGACCCGTCCGGACGCCTGGGACGTTGGGCACTTCGATTGCAAGAATACGACATCCGTGTAGTATATCGTTCCGGTCGCAAGCATGCGGATGCCGATGCACTTTCGCGATCACCATTAACCCCAGATGTGGCTTCTCTGTCACCCCTTTTTAC
This sequence comes from Rhipicephalus annulatus, assembly GCA_013436015.1. Taxonomy (NCBI): domain Eukaryota; kingdom Metazoa; phylum Arthropoda; class Arachnida; order Ixodida; family Ixodidae; genus Rhipicephalus; species Rhipicephalus annulatus. The sequence continues at coordinate 118,027 of WOVY01002713.1, read as the reverse complement.
CACCTTGTCACCAATAGACACCACTGACATGCTTTCGGAGCAGCGTAAAGATCCATACCTTGCATTGTTACTCGACTACCTTACCGATCCGTCTGCTGTTCCTTCCACGAGAGCGCTACGCCGACAAGCAGCCCACTTTTCTGTGCGAGACAGCATTCTGTACCGCCGCAACTACATGCCTGGTGGTCGGAAGTGGCTCCTCTCTGTCCCAACTCATATGCGCTCTGACATCTGCATGAATTTCCATGCAGACCCCCAAAGTGCTCACGCAGGTGTTCCTGAAAACCTACGAAAGGCTGCGCCAACGATATTACTGGCGAGGAATGTATCCCTTTGTGCAGAAATACGTTCAGTCTTGCACCACTTGCCAACAGAACAAAACACCTCCGCGGCACCTTACTGGCATGTTACAGCCGCTTCCATGCCCGGCTCGCCCATTCGACCGCGTGGGTATCGATCTATGTGGCCCCCTCCCATATAGTCGCTCTGGAAACCGGTGGATTATTGTCGGCGTCGATCATCTGACACGCTACGCTGAGACTGCAGCTCTACCGGCAGCGACCACTCACGAAGTTGCACTCTTCATTCTGCGCAGCTTCATTCTCCGCCACGGGGCTCCACGGGAATTACTCAGTGATAGGGGTCGAGTGTTCCTGTCGGAGGTCATCCAAGCTATTCTCGCTGAATGCAACATCATCCACCGGAAATCTACCGCATACCATCCGCAGATGAATGGTCTCACGGAACGGTTCAACCGCACACTTGGCGACATGCTGAGGATGTACACCTCCTCCAACCACACTAACTGAGACGCTGTATTACCTTTTGTTACCTTCACTTACAACACCGCGACGCAAGCGACGACCGGTTTTTCCCCGTTCTTTCTGTTGTACGGCTGCGAACCATCCCACCCACTCGACACCATACTCCCGTACCGCCCTGATGCATCGGAGTGCTCTCCGCTTTCGGAAGTCGCCAGATACGCTGAAGACTGCCGTCAGTTGGCTCGGTCTATGAGAAGTGAGGCTCAAGGTCTACAAAAAACTCGACATGACGACGCTCACCACATAGCGCCTGCGTTTCGTACTGGCTCCCTCGTGTGGCTTTGGGTGCCACCGCACGTTCCTGGCCTGTCTTCTAAACGTCTGGCCCCTGTACCATGGTCCTTACCGTGTCATTGATGCAACATCGCCGCTGAATTACATCATCGAGACCCTAGCACAATCGCCAGATTTACGCCGTCGAGGACGCGAGACCGTACACGTCGACCGTCTCAAGCCCTACTACGACCCTCTCATTGTGCCTACTCTCTGAGTCGCCAGGATGGCTACTCTTCATTCCGGGGGTATTGTAGTGGAGCATACCCACTAACGCGTATGCGCCTTCCAAAGAGAACGAAAAACCTCGTGCTCTGATTGCACGAGAACCTGGGCCGCCTTTGCCAGACTTGTACGGCCATTTTTCGTTGCGACATCGTTGCGACTGCTCCGGTTCAATAAACGTCATCACAAAATGATCTAAGTTCATATATACCCTGTATTATGCACTAGCGGATGCAAACTCACTTGATGCAACTACATTTTGAGCTAAGTTTCCCTATTGAGTCTAAAATTCACATCGCAAGTGATACGGATCTAGAACTGGAATGCACGTATTGTCTTAGCGATAATTAGGTCTGTCAAAAATTTAAGGGGACCGCTATTGATAGTGAATGTTCGGTCATATGTTATTTGTCGTATTGCGCTAACCAGTTCATTTACGACTAAGCAACTCACCAAATTTCCAACGCTCGTGTCCGATTACTGCACATTGGTATAACATGTATGTTAATTTGAACATAACTGTACCTCACAACAAGACCACTTACAAGTACTGGCGTGTTCATCTGAATACAAGGGCACATTTACGCTCAATTCATTCCAGTTGTGAGATCCCGTATCGCAGAACAAGCATTTTCAAGTGATTTTATAGCCACTATTTTGTGACCTTTGTGATGTCTATGAAATTTCGTAGCGTAATTTCTGCGACTCTCCTTTGCGCCATTTGCAGAGACGATTACTCTTAAAACAGTTGCACACACACACAAACACCATAAACCGATGAGGTCAATATCATCCTTGAATAATATACTGACGAGTAATGAAAAAATGAAAGCAACAAACGTATTGGTAGCAGTTTCAAGGACACCAGTGTTTGAGCAGCAGTTATAGACTGATAGGGAAGACTTATGTCAAGGAAGACTGCCAGACAATAATGTTTTGTCTGTCTCCATCTGTTTCTGTTCCATATCTCACTATATTCTTTTTCTCATGTAATTACTTTGAATCTGTAATTACTTTTATTACCATCTCGCGTTGCTGCTGGCATCAGTACGAAAGTGTAAATAACTGGTTATATATAAAACATACACGACTGTTCATTATGTGTTTGTGCGAACGTTTCTTTAGCTCCAGGTCGTAACGTTTCGCTAATGAGAACACAGTCACCTTGTCTGCGCAAGCTTCACATGACGTTCATTTCAGAGTGTACGCGATCTGCCGAAATGTTTCTCTTTCAGAAGCTACAAATTCGTACTATTTCTTCCTTCGAACAGGCCGTCGTATTTACACAGTCATTATTCTTACTCCCATGTGACAGTGATTTACCACATTATTTGCGTCTGACCTTGCACGATTCGTAATTTCTTTTCTTTTAAAGAGCCCTCTATAATGGCATACTGTATAAACTCGTGAGCTTTGGTCAAACGATTAGAGTGGAATTTGCCTCCAGTGGTCGTTTTTCACGCTTTGTGCCATCCTGGGTCACCTAAAACGTATGTGACAACAGTTACATTTTTTTCTGAAGGTTCGTTTTTACTTGCACGAACCGTGGAGACAAGACACCTGTGTGAGCTTTGCTAAGCAGCGAGGAATCATCTGGTGATGAACTGCGTCTCTCACCCACTATGGCAGCTCAAGAATAAAGTTGTGCTCTAGATGTGCTCCAAGACGAGAGTTTACTCGCCGGACACAGTGACTGCTTTTTTATTGCAAAAAAAACGGAAGAAATGGAGGACTTCTTGAGGGGCAAAGCTCCATATTTTCAGGCTTATCCACTGGTGGCATTGACGTTTGTCGTAGCTGAGCACGATGACGACGATGCTCATGACGGCGTACATGCCGATGATGATTCCGGACAACGAGTGGCTTGTACTGGATATGACGCCTTGATATGCTCTACGATGCATTTCATGTGAGTCGAAACAACCAACAATGTACAGTGAACGTGCACCGATCTTGTTTTTTAACAACTTCAGATTTGATCTGATACCACAGAGCAGTTAAGGAAGACATAATTATTTCCTTAAGATATGTGTTCAACATTCGCTGAAAGACTAAAAAGTAGCCAGCGCCTTGTGCCCTAACATCTGCTTATTCATCATATTAACAAAAAACAAGTGTAAGTTCACATGTCAATACAGCATAACAATGAGGACCAATAAATATTGTCTATAACAGTACATCGCTTTGTCACTCCATCATATGTGGGAGTAGTCATTGTTTGAGGGAATTTACGGTAACACCGAACGAGCCCAATGTTTCACACCTTATTCGTCGTAAACTTCGTAGATAAGCCATGTTTTTTAGAAGATATCAGAAGATGTTCTTACCAATACTTTCTTTCTACTTTTGACAACGAAGACGGGACAAATGTTTTGTTATTGGGCGAAGCACCCAAAGTCAAGGAAGTGTGCTGCTGGCTATTTCCTCAGAAACAAATGTTACAGAGTACCATTGTGACAAATTGAAAAACCCCAGTAAAACGTAAGCTTGAAAGGGGTGTAAAGGCAAGTAAACACAATTAGGCCATAAGTAATGACTTCTAATTCTTGTTTGTTGCCCCGCCGTGGTGGTCTAGTTGCTAAGGTACTCGACTGCTGACCCGCAGGTCGCGGGATTGAATCCCAACGGCGGCGGCTGCATTTTCGATGGAGGCGAAAAGGCTGTAGGCCCACGTGCTCAGATTTGGCTGCACGTTAAAGAACCTTAGGTGACCGTAATTTCCGGAGCCATCCACTACAGCATCTCTCAAAGAGAGAAATAAATAAAAGGAAGGGACAGGGAGGTTAACCTAGGACTAGTTTTCTACCCTGTACAGGGTTGGGGAATCAAGGGTCCGAAAAAAGGATAGAGACAGAGATACAAAATAGGTTCGAAAATAATTCCACATGCGCACAAATGCAGGGTGTTCCGATCACAATCGTTTAGAGTGGCCGTTTGAACACAAGAAGTGCAGGAGTGCCTTCACAGCCTTCTTCTGCGACATCAAGCCCTGTCGGTAGCCCAGGATTCTTTCTTACGAAAGAGTTTTTTTGCCCAGTTCGTCTAGTGCATTGCATAGTGACTGTGTGTGCAAGCAGTAGGATGGGCATTCACACAGAATATGCCAAGTTGTTTCGTCACTGCCGTAGTGGTCACATGCAGCAGTGTCGGCCATTTTTATACCGAACGCGTACGCATTCATAAATGCCGCACCCAACCATAGTCTGCACAGCTTAGTAGCGTCTCGTCGGCGAGGTTCTGAAGGAATTCGAAGACTGAAAGTTAGGCCTAAAGTACATAATAGTGCGTGGGTGAAATGTGACTCGTTTTATTGCGATGTGGTGCGGTTGCGAGCAAACATGCTGAGTTTCGCTGCAGCGTCGGTTCTGGGGAGCGAAATTGATATTTGATTGCTTTCAGTATGGGCATTCCAGGCAGCTCAATTGTCCCGTTTATTGCCAATTATTCCGCAATGACTTGGAAGCCATTGAAAGGCTATTTAATGTCGATTCTCAATTAAATAGTGAGCCTTTTCTGCAGTCTCGAACACCAGTTGTTCGTACGGCCGTGGCGTAAAGGTGGTAGAAGGGACTGCGGTGGCGCCTTAGAGTCACTGAAAATTGTCCGCTATTGTGGCTGTTGACCAGTAATGAATTGCAATGTGGCACGAAGAGCTGTGAGATCCGCTGTCGGTGATAGCGTCTCTCATAATCATGTGTTGGTTTTCAGATGTTAGTCGTATCCTGGTTTTGGGGCGTTGAACACCGCATTTCAGTCGATCCTACTTTTTGTCGAGTTGTTTTCTCGCCACTTTTATATCATTTTATAGGATGACTTTTGCCACAAAAAACCAACTAAATAATAAGAATCATCATCATCATCATCATCATCAGCCTGACTACGTCCACTGCAGGACAAAGGCCTCTCCCATGTTCCGCCAGTTAACCCGGTCCTGTGCTTGCTGCTGCCAATTTATACCCGCAAACTTCTTAATCTCATCTGCCCACCTAACCTTCTGTCTCCCCCTAACCCGCTTCCCTTCTCTGGGAATCCAGTCAGTTACCCTTAATGACCAGCGGTTATCCTGTCTACGCGCTACATGCCCTGCCCATGTCCATTTCTTCTTCTTGATTTCAGCTATGATATCCTTAACGCCCGTTTGTTCCCTAATCCACTCTGCTCTCTTCTTGTCTCTTAAGGTAACACCTACCATTTTTCTTTCCATTGCTCGCTGCGTCGTCCTCAATTTAAGCTGAACCCTCTTTGTAAGTCTCCAGGTTTCTGCCCCGTAGCTAAGAACTGGCAAGATACAGCTGTTATATACCTATAAGAATGGGGTGGAGCACATTCGGCAAGCACTCTCAAATCATGACAGGTAGATTGCCACTATCCCTCAAGAGGAAGGTATATAACAGCTGAATAAGAATATGAAGCTTTAAACTACCGAAATTGACTCTTTTTTAGGATTCTAGGAAGCAAGGACACATTTATCCGAAAACAGTACCGTTTGTACGCTTGGCACTAAGATTATGTGATAGTGTTACGCACCTTTTTTTTTCTTAATAACCTACTATATTTATCAGGTCGCAGACCCTCTTTTCTAAGCCTTGCTGAGATATTTTTTTGTAATACTCAAGAAAAGAAATTGGAAGCAAGTGACTTCTGTGCTGAAGCCTGACACGATGTCATCTGGTGGCGCCGGCGGAAGCTTCCGAGTAAATAAGGCCCTCTATTGTTGTGTGTGGGTACACTGTAAGGCTTCATGTAAGCAGGGTTAGGGAGACGTATCCCATTTTCTATTACGATGATTGGGTAGAAGAATGTGCCAACAAGAGTATGCAGCTAGGATAAAAGAGGCGGTTACGATGCTCTCTGCCATTATCATCACCGTTTGTGGGAGATCAAAAGGAGGGACATTGTGTAGGAATATGTCATTATTATGTGTTACGGCAAAAAGGAAAGAGGATGTTTTGGCGCAGTTTTTGAAGCATCATGGATACAGTACAGAAACCATAGTGATTCAGGGCTCTATAGATAAAGTAATAAATAAACACAGAACTCACTCTGAAAAAAAGGAGGTGCAAACAAAGATGGTGTATAAGCAAAACGACCGAACATAATGTTGTGGGGTCTCTTATATCTTATATAAAGTACATCTGCTGCCGTGATTAGCTTCGGCAGAGTGCATGATGCTTAGTTCGTAAGCACTCAACAGAGCGTACTGTTCGGCCAGAGAAGCTTCAATTGTACAATGAAATTATAACGAGCACACAAAGTATACTTCGAGATTGAAATATAGAAAATAGTAACAAAACCATTGTGACCAAGCAAACTGAGTTTCCATGGGAATGAAACTCTCCGTAGTTTCTCACTGATAGACCGAATTTTTAGCCATCCGTCCCGCTGGAGATGATTCCTTCTCACAATACTTACGCATGACAACCTTGCATACCGATCGCAGTTCATCGAACTCCAAAAAGGTTGTATATCAAGTCCTCTAAAATACTCAATGCTCATGCAGTTCATACGGTCAACAGCAAGTCAATATTCCTTTTTTATTCACTATAGGCGCTCAATCAATACCTCAGAGAATGTTTTAACAAAAAATTGTAGAAATTATTTTTAAGAAGCTCAAATAAAAGCGCTAATAGATAAGCAATAAATTTAAACACAATACACTTTTTAAGAAAAAGTGGACTAACAGTGACATGTGCCCACCACACACACTAAATAGGTTGCCAAGTTACAATTTTAGCAGTAATGTTTTTGAATACAACTTGAGATATAATGACGATAACTGAAACAATAATGTTGTGAGGACAACCTATTTGTTTTGAACACAATGAGCATTGCAGACATTGTAACAAACAGCAATATTTCTAGCTGTATCTTGATTTGCGGAGCTATAAGTTATCACGACGACGCAAGCTCTATTTGCGTAGATGAATCATCTAAATGGCTATATATAAAGGTATCCACATAAAGTCACGCATATATTTACATGGGTGCTTCGATATATAGCCATATATAGATGTTTGCCGTATACGGGTATATTAGGAATTCGTTATGTCAGGCAGTATAAGGCCTTTTATATGGCTACCTCAAGAATTGGCCATATTTGCTTTTAAAAGCCTATGAATTGGCCCTCCCTATTAAGCCTCATATGCCCCATTCCTGAGGTAGGCGTATATGAGCTTAGTATATTAGTGCATATATGAAATTTTCGTAAGAGGTGCCTTAGTGAACGATAAGCGTTCGAGAAACTCAATAGAAAACAACAGAAAAAAGGCGCACAGTGTTTTACTATATTATTACAGCTGAACAATCTATAGAATGTGACTGAAAAATGCAAGACACGAACCACGATTCTTCAGTTGTCATAAAGATCCACTGTGAAAAACTAAGAAAAAACAGCGTACGTAGGTAGGTAATAAACTTTATTAAAGATCCACGTGGAAACACTGGCCTGGGCGAGGCCTCCAGGAGCCGTCATCCGCGGAGCACCATGCGATTTCCTCGGCGATAGCCCTGGCTCGCTGGACAGCCCAGATTTGGTCCACTGCACATGGGCTAAAAAGGGCGGCTCACCACCGCTCAGCCAGTCATCCTGGGGTACACTCACGCTCATCTGAGTAGTAATCCCACACTTTTATAAATTGTGCTGTGTTGTCAGTTGAATGAAGTCAAGTTCCTGAAAGAGACTTGGCAATAGGCATCATAATACTACCATTGGAGTAATTGCACATGTTTAATCACAAAGGGCTTGCCGGAGGTCGCAAACGATTGCCAAGTGAATTCTAATAGGCTCGTCACGCTCAGCTCGAAACATTGACAATTGAAGGCAAAAACTGCCACCCTTCCGCCTAAGGTGATGTGCTACGTAAAGCGACTGACTGCCTGGGTCACAATTTTTTATTCAACTGCCGCAAATGACCCTGCAAGAATAAAGATCAGCATCTCGAACTCCTAATAGAGTGAATTTTTGCAAATTTTGGCCCACTACGTGCCCACTACATTGGAAAAAAAGTACGTCACTTAGCGTAGAAAACACAAATACAGTTCATGACAGCAGCTCATCTTCAACACGCAAAGAACGAAAATGCTTTTTTTATAAATAACGCATTGCAAGTGAAGTTCATATTATGTATTTATTAATTGTCCTCACAACTTGCTTTGAAGCAGCAACGTCAATCAACTAAAAAAAATATTGCTCTATCACACGCTCAAAGCATTACTTTTTCATGTTGTGCACCATCAGTGCGGCAGTATCTTGTGAGCAGTGAACTGAGAAGCCCATACATGGGGTGAGGGTCTAAGAAAGGGGAAACCAAGGGGCCGCGTTCTCCCCCGAAGTTCGTCCAGTCGGCCATAGGCGCACAAGTGCAAGTAGTGGCGTGTGTATTTTAACAAATTAAAAAATTAATGCGCTATCACGAAGTGATTGATAACGAATGGACGAAGTTAGGTTGTAAGGTCCGGAATGTCCACGTTGAAGTCACCCGCCTAGTATGAAAGGCTTGTGCTTTTAGGTGTTCTGTGTGATTCCATCACAATTCTGATTGATATTAGTGTATTGTTGAACCTTTCTTGTGTTTAGATGTGTTGTCCTAGCGCTCCCCATAGGCTGATGAATACATTGTATTCATTTCCTAATATGAACGAATCAACTACTCTGGTAGAGCAATTACTGGCCACGTACACCATGCAGTGGCAATCCTGCCAGAACATCAACAACACTGGTCCCCCTGTACAGCCATCACCTGGGCCATAATTGTACGCAGCAATGCCAGCGTACATATTCATGCCGATTCATGTTGTGGTGTACCAATGCTTCCCTAAAGTTGAATCTCTTGAGGTGTTTTGTCAACGTAAATTGGATATCTTCACCGTTATGGCATATTGAGTGCGATGTAGCACTTATAGGCAAGTAAGCATGCGTTTCACTCATGCAGTGCTTCTCAAATGATGTAAAAAGCTGGGGATGAGGCTTTTACTAGTTGTATCTTGCATATAACATCACAATAAAAGCGCAAATTCTCACAAGACCCACAAGGTGAAGACGGCACGAAAATAGCGCCGTCTTCGACAGACAATTTTAGCTTTCGGCCTTGTCAATAAAAAAAAAACCCCAATAACCTGAATTCGCAGCTCTGCATCTCATCGGCATGCATCACCGCTGAACGCCGCAAATACGTGCTATAAGACGCATGTTCAGAACAAATTTTCCTGTGTTAAATAGTTAGAGATGGCATGCTCACACAGATAGGTGGGAGAAAAAAAGAACAAGCACATTTCCCATTTACTCTGTCAACTTCTATACATTTAGAGGAGTTAAAATGACATTTCTAATATATGCCCCGTCTTTCACTGATGTCGTGCTTATTGCATTTGCAAAGTCGAGAATATTTTCACTAATGTAAATTTGATTCTTCACTAGCACATGGCATGCAGTAAGTCGGCCCTACCCAATAGGTTGCGCTGTGAAAAGAAGAAATCAAAATACGCCTATACAATGCCAGACAAAAAGACATTATTACCAACGAATCTGCATACTTTCTCCAAGAAACGCGTGATGTCATATAGTGTTTTTATGTGCTCTCTTTTATTTGGCGCAAAGAAATATTCAAATGAACTCTTCCGTCCAGGTGACCACAATGCACATAACTTTTAAACGATGATATGGTGGGAGACCAGCCCAAACTCGCCACCCTATTTGAGAAATCAAAGAGCGTAAAAATGTGGTTGAGGATGAGGATTGAAAAGTTAAGAACTGAAGTTGCATTGACAGCCAAGCTATGTAGCACTTTGCCTAGCGTGCCGCGCCAAAGACGCTTTAAAGTGAAATGTAAATAATATAAGCGCCGAGAAAGTTACACAAGAGCAGACAGACTGTGCTGGGGAAGTGTGCTTGAGGTGTGGTAAAGTAATGACGATTGCTTCCATTGCTTCACCCATTGAAATTTAGGAAACATCTATCTATCTATCTATCTATCTATCTATCTATCTATCTATCTATCTATCTATCTATCTATCTATCTATCTATCTATCTATCTATCGATCTATCTATCTATCTATCTATCGATCTATCTATCTATCTATCTATCTATCTATCTATCTATCTATCTATCTATCTATCTATCTATCTATCTATCTATCTATCTATCTATCTATCTATCTATCTATCTATCTATCTATCTATCTATCTATCTATCTATCTATCTATCTATCTATCTATCTATCTATCTATCTATCTATCTATCTATCTATCTATCTATCTATCTATCTATCTATCTATCTATCTATCTATCTATCTAGCCAGGCACCAACCTCTGGGTGCTCTCGTGGTAACCTCTGGGTGCTCCCGTGGTAGCTACTACCTCGAGGAAGCGAGGAAACACATCCAGTGAGAGCGATGACACTGAGTTGTGCTCCGCATCTTGCGACGAGTCCTGAGATGACGGCTTTCAACCTGTCCTGCACCGCAAGGCCAAGCGATGGATCGTCAATCCATCATCAGTGTCAAGTACAGCCACCATTAAAACGGCGCCCCAGCGATGGCCCCATTCCATCCTGTTCGTGCCAAAGTACGCTACCGAAAGTCTGCGTGTTCTGAACTGGCAAGCACTTTCGCTCTATTTTGAGAACACTGTGCCGAACGAGATCAAAGACGTACGGCTTAATACAAGAAGAAACATCCTGGCTGTCGATGTGCTGCATCCGAGTGCGCTGAGCACGCTGTGACAAATAACACAACTTTGAAACATTGCAGTTAGGTCCATCATACCAACCGATGGTGCGACCACATCAGGAGTCATTTACGATATTAACACGGAAATCCCAAACGCAGACCTTCTAATACTTTTAAAACCAGCGAGTTAAGACAACGTCATTGTCAGCGTTGGACGGCTTGGTAACACACGCTGTGTGAGAGTAACGTTCAAAGGCGACTGTCTTCCCGCATACGTGAAGGTTGCCCACTTTCGTCAACAAGTTCGACCGTTTATTCCTAAACGCGTGCATTGCTTCAATTGTCAGAAGATCGGCGATGTAAAGGGTGTTTGCAGGAGCCCTGCAGCGTGCCCCCGGTGCACCGAACCACACGCGGAAGACAACTGTAGCGCAACCACACTGAAGTGTTTTAACTGTCAGGGTGCTCACAAGGCTTCTTCGAAAGAGTGTCCGCACACAAAGAAAAGAAAGAATTTTCAATTCTGAAGCAAATGGTACGAGACAGCTCAACTCACAAAGAAGCTGCTGAGAAAATTCCGCGAAGACGATGTCGGCATCAAAGGTCTTCCCGTTGGACAGCGCCAACTTCTAGCAATAAGTCGACGCATCAGGAAAGATCGCCAGCTGCTGTTTCCAGCACAGCAAACACAGACGTTGGAAAAGAGCAAAGGGGCAGACCAGTCTCTACAGAAGAGTGGCCGCCACTTACGCGTATACAACGCGCAGAAAAGCTGCAGCAGAAGCCGTCTTCTTCAGAGCAAGCTGCTGCAATGGAGGACTTGCGGAACACAGATCAGCCAGTGATAGCTCTTTAGCGACACTTAATTAACGCCATTCGCTTGTTGTTGAGCAACATGCACACAACGTCAGCAAGAAGTGCATTGCACTTACTGTACGCTTTGATCCAGTACTCGCAGCGCTTGAGTAATTAATTGCTCACCAGCCACTGTCTTTCAGAGAAGAGGTCCGAAAGGCAGCGATTATTCAATGGAATGCCCGGGGACTGAGATCACGCATCGCCGATTTCCGTTGGTTCGTGTACACTAATAAGTTCATCATAATTTTCATCTGCAAGCCGAATTCGCAGAACGAAATCAGAATTTCTGGTTATGAGCCATTCATGTCGGCTACAACGGCGGACAATAGCAAAGTTCTTATGTTTATTCGCCGTGACCTCACCTATATTCATCATCTGGTGTCACCTCACGACGACAATCAACATATAAGTATAACAGTGAAGAAGAGACTTACCGTCACGGCTGTGGGTGCCTACCTTTCACTGTCAAGCCGTTTCAACCATACAAGACTACAAAGTATCCTGGCAGCAACTTTCACCCATGCATTATAATCGTTGACTTCAACGCTCATCATACAATCTGGGGAAGTTCGAAGACCAATGTTGAAGGGAGAAAGTTGGTGTCTTTCGCCTCCAAAAACAAACTTTTCTTGCAAAATGACGGCAGTCCAACGTTCCTACGTGGTTCAAGGTGTAGTAGCTGCCTTGACCTGGCCTTTGCTTCACGAGATCTCGTCATGCATGCTGAGTGGTTTCCAGACATAGAAACGCATGGAAGTGACCACATTCCCACTTACGTCAAAATCGAAGGATTTTCCCATACTAAGATACGTGATAGCATTCAGAGAGTGGAATGGTTGAAGTTTCATTCTAGCATGAAAGAGCAATGTAAAGCAAATAGATTTCTCGACATAAAAGAGATAATTAAAAGCACAATACACGACACTACGTGTACCCTCACATGCTTTAGCAAAGTAACTAAATTTGACATCGAGTTAGGACGACTTCGAGCAATTCGACGGCGTGCTGAACGAAGATACCGACACACGGAGGCGATGGAAGACTTACGGATCGCTCAACGTATGCAAAAGAAAATTCAATGTCGGATAAACTCGAGTCACAACGTTGGACCGCTTTTTGTGAGTCGCTTGATCCACGAAAACCTTTATCACAATTGTAGAAGACAGTACGAGGCCTTCGAACAAAACCCACTCAGTGGTCACCATTCAGAGCTTTCGCACTTTATGAACAAAGACGCGGCATTTACGTGGCAGAAGACTTCTGTGCCAGAGTATCTGGGCCACTCGCAGTGCCCAATAGCCTATTGCTCTCGACCAACTGTCCACAAACACTCGATTCCCGCATGAATATGCTTTTTACCATCGTTGAGCCCAGAGCAGCACTAGCTTTGTGTTGATGCTCGTCGGCAGCAGGGCCTGATATAATTTCTTATAGGGCCCTGTGTTATCTGGGTCAATGCTCGAGAATACTGCTTTTGGAGTTGTACAACAAATCCTGGCAAGATGGAACGCTCCCGACAAGCTGGAAGACAAGTCGCCTAGTTCCACTTCCGAAGCCAGGCAAGTCACCGTTGGAGCTCTCATCTTATCGCCCGAACGCATTGGCCAGTTGTGTAGGGAAGCTTATGGAGATGATGATCGTGGAACGCCTGGAGTGGTACTTGAAGTGTAACAACATTTACCTAGATGCCATGGCAATATTTCGGCGGGGTCGATCATCGATTGACAACTTGGTCGACCTGGCCACTTACGCCCAACACAAGAAAGGCCGTGAGCGTCTCTGCGCATCTTTGTTCTTAGACGGCAAAGGGGCGTATGACAACGTTACGCATGAGGCTGTTTTCACCACTCTCGAAGATGTAGGAGTAGGTGGTCGGATGTATCACTGGATACGTAGTTATTCGTCAATTCGATCCTTCTTTATGAGCACTGAACATGGTCAAGTCTCTCCACATTACAGCCACCGTGGCGCCCCCAAGGGTGGCGTACTCAGCCCTTTGCTGTTCAATCTTACGCTAATTGCTCTCACTGAGCATCTGCCAAGCACAGTCAGGCTATCGATGTACGCAGATAATATCTGCGTTTGCGCATCGGCTGTAACACGACTGCAGTTACAAGGGAGAATTCAAACAGCTGCCACTGAAACATTACGTTACCTCAGAAATCGAGGCTTGAAAATTTCTTCCGAGAAATGCGCCCTCGTAGCTTTTACACGGAAGCCTATGGATAAGTACACCATAAGCATCAATGGTCAAACTGTACCATACGTTTGATTGCACAAGTATTTGGGCGGCATAATTGACAGGAATCTGTCATGAAGCGATCACGTTTTGTTCACGAAGAAACGGTTAATAGACATCTGTAATATACTGAAGTTCTTTGCAGGGAAGACTTGGGGAATGTCTCCCAACGCAATGCCAGAGCTGTACAAGGTACATTTTCTTGGTTCCTGCGGTACAGCTCTTCGTGCCGCATTGCAATTTATCAGCGATAAACAGCCACAAAAATGAACACATTTCAGTGATTCAAAGGCGGCACTGCAATCCCTGCAATTGCAGAAATGACTCACCAATTCATTGAGAAAGGACATGAAATAGCCTTCCAATGACTTCCAAGTCATTGTGGAATAATTGGCAATGAACAGGCCAATTGAGCTGCCCGTTCTTCCCATACTGAAAGCGATGAAATATCAATTCCGCTCTCCAGAACTGACGCTGCACAGAAACTCCGCATGCTTGCTCGCAAGCGCACCACGTCACAATAGAACGAGTCACATTTCATCCATGCACGGTAATGTACATTAGACCCAACTCTCAGTTTTCGAATTTCTCCGGAATTACGCCGACGAGGCACTCTATGCTGTGCAGATTATGGTTGGGCGTCGCATTTACCATTGCGTACGCGTTCCGCATAGGAATGGCTAACACTGCTGCATGCGACCATTGTGGCAGTTACAAAACAACTTGGCACATTCTGTGTGAATGCCCACAATACTGCTCGCAGAGACAGTCACTCTGCAGTGCACTAGATGAACTGGACAACCAGCCTCTTTCGGAAGAAAGAATCCTGCGCTACCGACAGGACTTTGTGTCGCAGAAGAAGGCTGTGAAGGCACTCCTGCGCTTCTTGCGTTCAACTGGCCTGTCCAAACGACTGTGATCGGAACTCCCTGAATGTGTGCGCATGTGGTATTTTTCTAATTTATTTTTTATCTCTCTATTTTTATCCTCTTTCCGACCCTTTTGCCCACCCCCGTACAGGGTAGCAAACCAGTTCGTCTAGGTTAACCTCCCTGTCACTTCCTTTTATTTATTTCCCTCTCCCTTGTGTCAAGAGCATTTCGCTTTTAGTGGTTGTGTCATATAGGCATTGCTTTTTCCGGCACATGTCTTCATACTTTAATCATTTTGCCTTTTTCCGATGCAAAGTAGCCTCCAGAGTGCCCACCCTCAGCCAACCTACCTTTATGAACTCTTTCTTCCCTTGCCTGGTTGTGCCTCTCGCTTTACGAGTCGCATATATTGGACGCTGAAGCAGTCTTTGGCAATGGAAAATCATCAAGTTAGTGCTTCAAAATCAACAGCCATCAGTGAGATTGCCTCTAAATAAAGCTTCCGTGTTTTTAAAGACAGACATTCTGGTGGTAGGTGGCGTAAGCACCGATATACTATCAAAAGGGCTAGAAGTATGACTTCATATAAGCACTGAATATGTCTACCGACAAATCGCACTCTTAATGCTAAGAGAACTCCCTGATCAAGCTGTGCGCATTCGAGGCTCTAATGAGCTACCAGGCACTAACAACAGTTAATTTGTCCCCCACACCTTAGTATTATCATTGAATTCTTCGCAACGATTCTCACAGATAAATTCTCGCTTGGCAGCCGGTATCAGGCTCTTACTGTCTTATGTGCATTCTTTGGTGTGGCAATAAATGTGGCATGAACTGCACTACCGAGTGACGGTGGAAGTCGTAATACCTGGGACGTTTCCGACGTAATTGCTCCCTCAAGCCTTCGTATTGGCTCTAGTGCTCGATGTGGCAAGCAGACTAAATATCAGGAATGTGCCTATGTGCAATAAGCTTTGATGAAACTCGAAGTGTTGCCCAAGTTTTACAGCATTTACAACCTCATTAGCCTGAAAGCGAGGAATAAGTTGCGAAAGCGTATATAGAAAACATAAAAGGATACAAGCGCCCTGCCGTGGTCACATAGTGGCTGAGGTACAAGGCCGCTGACCCGCAGGTCGTGGGATCCAATTCCCTCTACGGCAGCTGCATTTCAGATGGAGGGGGAATTGTTGTAGGCTCGTGTGCTCAGATTTTGGTCCACGTTAAAGAACTCCAGGTGGTCGAAATTTTCAGAGCCCTCCACTAGGCGTCTCTCATAATCGTATGGTGGTTTTGGGACGTTAGGACGTTAAACCCCAGATATCAATCAATCAAAAGGATACAAGCACGCATACGCCAATGATAGCGGATAACGCGAAATATCCACGCTTGTCCGAGTCTCTCTCCTGTTGTTTAATAAATGCGAAGCATTTCTTACCCAACTTCGGCAATGTTGAGTCTATCTATCTATCTATCTATCTATCTATCTATCTATCTATCTATCTATCTATCTATCTATCTATCTATCTATCTATCTATCTATCTATCTATCTATCTATCTATCTATCTATCTATCTATCTATCTATCTATCTATCTATCTATCTATCTATCTATCTATCTATCTATCTATCTATCTATCTATCTATCTATCTATCTATCTATCTATCTATCTATCTATCTATCCGCCTACGACTTTTAGCTCTCCTGCCCGGCATACCAGTCTGAACGACGTAATATGGAAGCCAAGCTCCACCAGCTGGATGCACGGCCGCTTACACAAGAGAAAATCCTGGGACCTTGGCCGACGGTCTCCCACACACGGAAAGCCACGAAAGCCCTCTTACACTTCTTAAGGACCACCAGACTTCGCGACCGATTGTGAAAGAACAGTGTGACACCATGCTGTGTAGTCTCGAGCTGACTATTCATCCTTCTATTTTTTACTCTGCTTCTGTTCTAACTCTTTCTATTATTCTCCCTTTCCCCCACCCCAAGTGTAGGGTAGCCAACCGAGCCAAGCTTGGTTAACCTACCTGTCTTTCCTCTCTATTTGTCTCTCTCTCTCTCCTGGCTGCTTCGATTATGCTAGCGATACCAAATTTTGTATGGCATAACATGACTTAATTAAGAACATATTTGGCTAGTCATAACACGAAAATATAATATGCATGTCATGAATGTCATTAATAACATTTCATGGTTCTGAAGCTATTGTGGTGGTTTCGTTCACATGGCATGTTGCGAAACTGGTGTGGTATAGCATGATTGCATGGTGAACACAAGCGACAGACCTTAACCGGAAAATTATGACATTCATGTCATGTAACAACATGTCTACATGCCACGCTTATGATGCGCTCACTGCCGTTTCGCTAGCGTCACATATACCAAATTTAGTATTACGGTACGTGAATGGATGACGAAGGTATGTGACTGGTGCAAACATTATAAACTTGAAATTCGTGTCATGTAACAACGTGACTACATGCTAAGCTCATGATGCGCTCGCGGCCGTTTCACTAGCTTCGCTTGTATCGAACTGGGTATTACGCGACGCGAACGGACGACATAGGTAAATGACACATCCAAACATGATAATGACGACATGCGCGTCATGTAACAACATGATTACTTGCCACACTCATGACGTGCTTGCGGCCATTTCAGCTTGCTTCCCATATGCCAAATTTGGTATTACGTTACGTCAAAGGATGACGAAGATATGTGACTGGTGCAAACATGATAATCACGAGATGGCTGTCATGTGAGAACATGACTACCTGCCACAGTCAAGGCGCCAATACAATTCGACGTGACGCGGTGCGCGCGCTCGGCGGCATAAAGTTTCTTAAAATTAACTACAGAGGGGACTCTGGCGCTGCGACCATTCTGTCACCATGGGAATGATGGGTAGTGTACACATTCTTAGTCTTCGTACTTGCGGGTGGCGAATCGTACTTGCGGCTTCGTTTATTGCCGGTTACGGTTTTGTTTTGAAGTTAAGAACGAACCCTTCAGAACTTTGTGACCCGATTCGAAATGGTAAGCATAAAACAATAAAGTGGTGAAGCACAACCGCTGAAATTTGTTGATTTTTGTTTCGCGAGAAAACAACTCAAAGCCGCACGAACACACACGGAGCCAGAAGCAGGCCAAGAGTACGAGGATTAGACAAATCTGTGTACTACCCATTATTCCCATGCTTGCTGAAGCGCCGTGCTTTGCAGCTCCAATAGACACTAGCGCTAGACTTCCCTCTAGTGTATATTAGGAAATTCATTGCTCGCCGGCATTGCCACGCCAGGCGCCAGTCCTGCCATAAACTCGCAGGCACGCGCTTCGCTGCGTTGCTTTGACGCATGCGCGTTTCAGCTCGTCCAGCGTCCTTCCGTGACGACAAGAGCGGGACGCAGTGTTGTCTGGGTAACTCATCGGCGCGAAATGCAACATGTCGCATTTCGCACCGGTTGCCTTTGGACCGTGCCGACCAACGCTGGTCGCGCCTGGCGTCAGACTATAGAGTGCTCGCGTTTTTGCTAACGTAGCGTCGCTATGCTAAGCGTGCGCGCGCATAAACGCTACGTTAGAGTATATTTGGCCCTTCATGATGCAGTCACGGCCGTTTTGCTAGCTCCACATGTACAAACTTTGGTGTTACGTGACGTCAATGGATTACGAGAGTATATGACTAGTGTAAACTTAATAATCCTGACACGCGTGTCATGTAAGAACAAGACAACATACCACGCTCATAGCATGGTCGTGGCCGTTTCGCTAGCACCACATATACTGAATTTGGTATCACGTGACGTGAATAGATGACGAAGGTAAACGACACATCCAAACATGGTCATCATGTTACGGAAGTCATGTAAGGCATCATTTACCTCCACCTTGTAACGTCCTGCTTACTCTAAAGTGACATATATACCTTTCTCATTCGGGCTTCGCATAACATCGATTCCTATTGTACGTGGGATCTGCTAACTTTTTCCGTTGCGGATATTGTTTTGTAAAATATGTACTAGCATCACAAAGAAGAAAACGGGAAGAACAACTCACGTCAACGGGCATGGAATCATCGACCCCTCGCTTCGCATCGCGTGGCGCAAACCACTAGGCCACGGAACACACGTTCCCTTTGCTAACAGGAATCGATATATGTACGCCTTTACCGATCGGTGTTCCCCAGAGCGCAACAGCTTCTCCGCGTTTTGATCATGAGGAGCTGCTCATGATCGAACCGCAAGGGAAAAAGATCGCATCCTCTGGCTCTTTGCTCAGCGTGCACCTGAACAATAGGGTTGGATTCGCTTGGAGGATTTCAAGCTGGACGGTCATGCCCTCACGATCTCCGACGACAGCCTAGCTCCCGCTGACTGGTTTACCCTCCGCGGTCTCCTGACGCCGTGCAGCTCTCGCATTGTGGTGCCCCGCCCTCGGACATCGTCGACCGGATTCCCATTTTCCTACCTCTTCTATTTTCCGTCGCTTGCCTCTCTATTTCTTCCTCTATTTCTTCTATTATTTTTATCCCTCCTTTTACCCACCCCTATAAGGCACTGCGCCGTGTCGCCCCTGAGGCAGACAGAAATTAGGTACCTTTTTCCTCTTTATTACAATCACTCACGGAAGGGTGTGCGCGTGCTCTTATCTCGTCAGTCAGGAGAGCACGAATGTTACTTCGCTCGCTGCCGAGGCCGCGTTTACGAAAGGAGCACGCTGCTCATACACGATGAAGTAAGAATTGTGGCAGTTGCTTGCGCTCGTTCTGTGTATATTTGTGCGTTCATTTGGTTCGTCTTTTTGTATGATCAACGTGTTTTAGATGTGGGGCTGTAAAAGTTGTTAGTTCGGGATCTTCCTGTGTATTCTCAAATCTTGCGTGCTTTCTGCTTCAGCTGCATGCTCTATGTTTGGAGCTGCTTGCCTATCTTCGCCTGACATAACAATTAGTTGCTGTAGCATTCATTACTTCACTCTTGTGGCGAAACAATGCACAGTAAACGCTCAGCTGCCCATGTAAAGACACATTTCGTTTTCGTGTTGCACCGTTTCCGTGAAAGAGGGATCGACCACATTCTTGTACAATGTCGTGAATCATCACAATAAGCAGCCAGTCGTATTGAATTACGTTCGTAAATAAATGCGTGACGAGGTAATTTGGAAAGCTTCGTTTTCGTCACCTCTTATTATCCTTTGAATAACTAACCATGAGTACATGTCGAGAATTTTCCAAAAGTATTTATGAACTTAGAGAAGGGCTAAAGCGGGTTTGTGCCATGGCTTAATTCAAGGATTTTGAAACTGTGAACGCCGTTTCTTAGTGACCCGTATAATTTGGCGTTTCAAAGGTTTCTTAGTGGATACATACATACATACATACATACATACATACATACATACATACATACATACATACATACATACATACATACATACATACATACATACATACATACATACATACATACATACATGCATACATACATACATGTGAAGGAATTTTCTGTGATAGGACTCCTTTAATTGGGTACCACCTTATTTCACGTTTCCATCCCTCGTTGTTCATTTCAGATTGTATTTTAGTTTTTACACTATTCACTTTTATACACATAACCAATTTCCTTCGCACATATCGATGTGTCGATTCACATTACCAGTGAGTCCGCACCAGGCATCTATATCGAGGCGTGGTAGCATTGCGAAAGAGTACGCACAAATGCGGCATAAGCGCACAAATAACTGCGATACACACAGTCTGCGCCACCCTCTTGTTCTTGCCCCTGGGTGATGCCCATGTATCAAGCTTTCTAGCAGTAGCAATCACACTGGTCCTACGATTTGTACGTATACATTAGCTCTAGTCAAGATCTGACCAGTAGACGTCCTACGCTTCAGAAGAAAATAAAGAAAATGAGACTCAGTGGTGTAAGCACCTAGAGGGTGGCCCATGTGGCGCGTTATTGATGTGACTGCGTGAGCCCAGGGCCACCACCACTCATAAAGCGGCGTCAGCGTTTCACTAGAACCTTCTCAACGTTTCCTCCGCTGTCTGCAACCTCTATCATCTCATACGTAGCAATATAACGAGAAGGAACGTGCATCTGCTACGGTCCTTGCGCCGGTTTCTGCTAGCTGAGACCGACCTCCGGCGTGGATACATTTATCACTGGTAAAGGGCTGGACGCCAAAGTTATTATCTGCTATTTTTCAGCGTCAAAGCCGAAGGAAACGCTGGCTCGGGAAAGAAGACAAAATAATGGAGAGAGTGAAGTGGATTAATAGTCGTTAGCAAGCTGCAAATTATGATGGAATTTTCTCATGATTGAAGACATTGAAAGAGGCAGCCGTTGCTGAAGAACAAGGCAACTGTTTCGTTTACGAATACACAAGCCATTTAAATGATGAAACCACTAGTTTACGCAGGAGGAGCTTCGGCGGCTTTTGACACAAATATATTGAAACGAAAGCGCGCCACCCATTCGAAGTCTTGGAAACAGGTTAAGGGAGTTTGTTTATACAGTTCCAATTCTAATGAAATTTGATGATTGTGCAGAGCATTACACACGGTCTAATAAATTATTGACAAGCCTATGGTCGAAGCCGAAATCTCTGAAACACACTTTTAACTTTTTCAATGTCCATAAACATCCCTTGTATGTCTTCGTACACTTGGTTAATAGCGAGGTTGACGGACACTTGAGAGACAATTTCACCAACAATGAAAAACAGTGCAAAGTGGGGACGAACAAAAATAAACAAAGAACCCACATTCACTGGCTGTTTGCTTTATTGAAGGAGGCACATGCGTACATTCAAACGTAAACCCTGTGCAAGGAGAAGGTAACAAGTTTGCCGCGGCGCCTGCGTTCTGCGGCACATTGTAGTTATAAGGGATTAGTTTAGGAATTATATATGTATCTTCTCTGTAAGATCTATCGACGCCGCTGTATTGACGCCACTGTAAGTTTACGAGGTTTTCTTCACGAAAACCCCGTAAACTTCTATGCAGTCGGCTCCTGAAAACCTTGTGAGCCCTTTCACGAGACTTCTGTTTCAATGTATATATGTGTCGCTTTCAATAAAACAAGCAGTTGCCAGTCATCGCTAGTCCTGTGTACATTTTTGTCTGCACCTACTAAGTGCTGCTTTAACAGGCCCGCCACGATGGTCTAGTTGCTAAGGTACTCACCTGCTGACCTGCAGGTCGCGTGATCAAATCCCGGTGGTGGCAGCTGCAGTTTCGATGGAGGCGATAATGCTGTAGGCCCGCGCGCTCAGATTTGGGTGCACGGTAAAGAAACCGAGGTGGCTGAAATTTCTGGAGCCCTCCACTGCAGCGTCTCTCATTATCATATGGGGGTTTCGGGTCACTAAACCCCACATGTCAACCAATTTAGCGGTGATTAAGTATGAAACATTTTTATAATTCGAAAGTGTGCTTCTCTGCGCTACAAAGTTTCCAAGTTATGACGGCAACTGTCGTTCTTGCGGCGGAGACGCCGTTTTATAGTTGAACGTGCTGAAAACTTGTCGACTCCGCCGCGTCTTCATATCAATGGAACCGTCTACATTTTTCCATCATATAGCGTAAGCAACGCGCGCTTGAACAGACTGTTTGCAGTGACTAGCCGTCATTAGTTTTTGATATTGCATACAAAGAAAGCTGGCTCAAAAACTTCGAAACGACTCTATTGGCTCGCAATATCTCACTATTAAGACAAGTTCACAGCATTATAAATCTGAACTCTCAATCGCTTACACATGCGTTTCGTGCCATCGTCGTCACGCAAATTGAGCAAACGTTCTGTTATCAAACTAGCTTGTAGCATGGCTCGGAAACAAACAGGGGCATATTAAAAGTACATGACGAACACAAGCGTACTTAGCTTTTGTTGTCCAGTGCTTCTCTGTTCTTGTGTGTTTCCAATCTATTATACAAAGCAATTCACGATCAACCAACAAGCCCACATTGCTACATTTGGCTTTAGTTCTGTTGATATTGTCAAAGATGAGAGAAAGCAAACAAAGATAACTGGGTGCAATGCATGGATGTGATAGCGAGAAAAACGTCAGAAGAGCGGAGGATTGTAACGCGTAAGTTAAAGGGGTGAGGCAGCGTAAGCGAGTGTCAAAAAAAGAAGCACAGTGTCGTGTCTGCCAAAGCCGCGATGTGGCTGAAAGGTGGCCTCAGAACAGTGCGCCGACGTCTGTTAGCTCACGACTTCATTGGTGAAGTGCACTGCGAGTTCATCTATGAATGCCCTAATTGAAAATAAAGCGGTGCAGTAGTAGAAGTCTGTCTTGGCTGACTACTATTAAACGCGTCCGTGCATCACTGCAACGTGCCATACATACAACACGTACAAGCCATGCTTGCACCCTCATCCTAATCGAAATACGCAGTAGTATTGATTTGTGGGGTTTAACGTGCCAAAACCACCATATAATTGTGAGAGATGCCGTAGTGGAGGGCTCCGGAAATTTAGACTACCTAGGGCGGTTTAACGTGCACCCAAATCTGACACGCTATAGTATCAGCCAGTTCATTCTGTACAATGAGCTATCAATACAATAAGTTTGGTTCACAAATTGTATAAGGGCGCGCCGTCTTATGACCGGTATTCGTGACTGAGAGCCATGCACGAGCTTGAGTGTCAGTAGTTCCTGTATTTCTAGCACACAAAAACATTTTTATGCAATACTGAGCACATAGAAGACTCCAAAATCACGTTCGAGTTCGTAAGGCAGAGCTGCAAGTGTTGTATGAAGCGGAGTAAAAACGTCACCACCGAAAGCAGACTGACATTCGCTCCGCCGATGCAGAAAGTCATTAGGGCCTTCGAGGCATACATGCACGTCCCTCCCGTACTATTCACTTCGAATATGGCAAAATAACTGAATGAATCCTGTGAAATCTCACTTCACAAAAATTCTAATCATACGTGAACTTTTCCTTCAATCACGACTTTTACGTACTTCATATCACTAAGTGAACTGTGTTTTTTCGCATCCCCTTCTTTTAACCTATAGAAATTTTGTTTGTCCTGAGAATAAATGTAAACATTTCATGAAATGAGTCGTTTTGAAAATTTTGTTCTATTGAGAAGTGAGTGTAGTTTTTTTTTTGTTGCCACGCATGTTGCACGAGATCGCATTATGTTGCTGCCCCGTGTCCAAACCAAATATTGCGACACCTCGTGAGTTCCAAAATCTTGAATCTTTTACTGCTGATCGACTTGAGGCTCTATAAAGAAATGGTAAATGTTTCTGTAGCACATGTGTGTTTACAGTTCTTGTATATGTACATAAGTAAGCTTTGCACACATGACATTTCTCATCATCAAACCTAACCACGATTCTTTCGCCGGTCATAACAATATTGCAGTGAATGGCGTAAACAAGTGTGTTGCAGCAAGCATTAAAAAAAAAAGTCGTAAGCGTCCGTGCAAGCACTAGGTCTTGTCCTGCGTAGGGAAGTAAATTTCCTTGTACGTGACCTGCGCACAACGGCTCCTTTAAACTCGGAAATATGCGTCGCGAGAACCAGCCTAAGACACTGATGCAATACTTGTTTTTATTTCATCTGGTGGTTTCTGTACAGCATTTCGATGAAGAACATACTGAACACATCGATATACATCAAAGCAGTCTCTCCTTGTTTCATTTGTATTTCCATGACCGCGTACATTACCACCACAACGTGATTAGAAAAATAGCCGGCCGAAGGCGTGTTATAGGGAGCAATGAAGTGCCCGAGCGTTCTTACAGAAGAAATAAGAGGCGCACCAAGGAAAACAAGGAAAAGCATATATGACTGCATTACGTGATAGAATAGACTGCACTGCTAGTAAGGCGTCCGTTGGCTTTCCGGGCGACAGCCAAGGCTTATTGCTATGCAGGCAATGGTTTGTTCGCTGAGTTCAGGCTGACAGAATGGCTATGACTTAGACGGTGTGAAAGCTCGTAACGCTTCTTCTTTTGTTTTAGGCGTGAAGCTACTTAGGCCATGGGTCGTTCCCTCCTCTGTAGTAGCAGTAGTATGTATAGCTACTTCTAGTTTGAGATTTGTGACAATAGATGGCATTGCGTGTACATGTCCTTGGGAATACTAAACTAGAGGGCGTTAGTGCATTTCCCAGCATATTCAAGGAGTGAATGATGAAGAGTGGAGTGAAGCATCCGTTAGTCCGTCCGTGTGTCCATTCATCCGTGCGGTCGTCCTTTCACCCGTCCGTCAATCCGTCCATGCTTCTCTCTGTTCGTTCGTGCGTCCGTTCGTCCGTGCTTTCGTACATTCATGGTTTGTTCGTAAATGCTTCCGTCCGTCCGTGCAGCCGTACATCCTTGCTTACGTCCGTACGTTAGTCCATTCGTGCGTCTGGCCGTTCGTTCATGCGTCCGTCCAAACGCCCTTTCATGCTTCCATTCCTCCGTTCGTGTGTTCGTGATTCCTTTCGTCCGTGAGTCCATCTGTGCTGCTGTCCATCCGTGCGTTCATCCGTCCGTCTTGCATCAACCTGTCCATGATTTCATCCATCAGTCCTTCTGTTCATGCTTCCACTTACACGTCCGCCCCTGCGTCCGTTCATGCATCCATCCCTGCGTCCATCTGTGTTTCCGTCCGTGTCTCTGTCCGTACATGCCCTTGGATGGATGCGCGAACAAATGGACACACGGACGAACGGATGGATGCTTTGCCCCACTCATGATCATTCACTTCGTGGATGGGCTGTCATTTCTTAGAGCGTGGCTCTCAGGCTTCCCATGCTGTAAAGAGCGGCATTGTTGTTGTCGGCGTATTTTACTGAGCGAATAGGATAAAGGCAGCAAAAAAGAGACTGCCCCAAGACGTTTTCCACCGTGTAGGTCAAGAAACCTCTGTGTTTGCATCGGCAAGGCCTCTCATTTCTTGTGACAACGCATTGCATGCCTCTCACGCGCAGGCTAGTGAGATTGGGTTGACATCTTGCTAATGCGGCGAGGCTTGACGAAAAAAATATCAGCATATCCACAAGGTAAATGATAGAGAGTGCGGCGAAGCATCCGTCCGTCCATTCATTCTTGCTTCCATGCGTCCATCCGCCCGTCCGTGCGTGCGTCTGTTTGTGCGTCCGCACGTCCATCCGTGCGTCCGTTCCTGCATTCGTCCACGAATTCGCCCCTGCGTCCGTCCATGCGTCCATCCGTAAGTGCAGCCATTTGTGTGTACGTCCACAAATCTGTTTGTGTGTTCATTCGTTTATTTATTCAACACTCCAAGTACCACCGTCTCGCATCTTTTCATCATATATTTCGCATATAGATTCACCGCCATCCAGCGTACATTCCAAGTACTAAACGAGAGGTGGCACACGCACACTTTCTTATGGCTTGCGCTTCGTGTCTACTTGCCACCATTACACACCTCGAGTTCGTGGTATATGCCATGAACTCGAGGCACTGCGGCCAAACGCTCGCTAATCCTTCCTAAAACCAAGGAGGTTACGTCCAGCGAGTACGGCGTAGTCACCATTTCTTGTCAGATAGTGCTCAATGTACATGCCAATGGCTGCTAATGGGGAATGAGATACAGGAGAATTCGGCTTTTAGTTAACGCACACGCTGCGAATTTTTTATTGTTCAAGAACGCACAGGAGAAATCTCCCACAGGCACCACCTTGCAGGTCAAAACGTAGGACATGTTACGTACTATGACAAGGAACGAACGGGTGCCGCTATGAAAAGGTTAAACCCTAAAAGGCATTAGTTTTGATAAGTGTGTATCTTGTGTGTGTGGTATGTTCTAGAGTAGTTGTAAGGGACATTTATAGTCTGGCGCAGCGATAGCGTCACACAACGGCAGTGGAATATGGCGGAACCGAACTACTACGTTACGTTGACTTGAAAACTGGAGATTCTAGATATTCTAGATGCTTACTCGAACCACGATGTGTCACCTTGACGCATGCGCACTGACCGAACGCGTCGCCAAACAATATTGCTGAAAAATTGGCATTCACACTTTGCTCCGAATGGTAGTATTGTAATTATTCGGGATTTTGTTTTTCTTCACGAAGAGGCGTACCAGCTACCTCGTAAGGGGTCCTGAAACGACGGTCATGCAACTCTTGTCAACAGCTTGGGAATACAGAAACTCCCTAACTTTCACGTTGGTTTATACCCCTAAATAGATAGGTTGAGTTGCGCACCCGCAGCAGCTGTACGAACGCAGCCTGCCAGTCATTCGCAATGGGAGGCTGCGCCTCTACGGCTGCTGCGGAGGAGCCAGTAAATCTGTTCATTGTCGGAGACGCGCCATAGACTCCACCGGGAGCGGCCGCGTTGCGCAAGCGCTCCGGCAAAACTCCTGTTTCTGACTGTTTAAGTCATTCACTGGCAACTTGAACAAATGTTAAGCTTTCTACGGAATCGACCGCATCATCTGAAGTGATTTCAAGTGAGTTCTTTGCAGTTTGCATCCACGCAGATTAGCTTTTTGGCAGCGTTCGACTACCTCGGTGGGCCTACCGGCTAGGCCTACCGGCTGGGCCTACCGGCTAGGCCTACCAACAAGGTCATCCACAAAACAGAGGGAGAGGAGCTTCCCTCCACCGAAGCTTTTGACGATGATGAAGGCAGCTGGCGTCAAGTGTATGTCAGGGCCAGAAAGCCCGCTTTATCCCCAAAGAAATCGACGCCTGCCATCAACAATTCGCAAGAAGAGTCACAGAAAACTCTCCCATCGACCCGTCGCAGTGCCCCCAGACCTCCTCCACTTCCAGCGGACGACTACAACATAGTCCTGCGAATACGTGGAGGCCTTAGCTGCGCTGACATTCCACTTCCGAAGCTCATACATTCCGTCCTAAAAGCGGCAGCGCTCACAAGCCCTACATGACCAATACCGCATCAACTCTGTAAGCAACAAACTGCTCATAAGCCCACCGGACTCGGCACGCACCGAAGCATACCACCGTATCAAATCCATCAAGATGGACGAGCGCAGCTTTGAAGTGGTCCCACACATTACCGATCCACCGAATACCTGCCGAGGGGTCATCCGTAACATTCCTAGGGAACACACATCTGAAATCATCTTGTCAAGTCTATTGGACTATGACAGACTAGGCGTCATCCTGACCGGACGTCGCATGGGTTCCACAACGTCCATTTTTTCGCCTTCAGAGGTACGCGCGTGCCTTTTTACATAAGTTATCAGGGTGGCATCACCAGATGCCTACCCTATCGTCTTAAGACGGAAGCCTGCAATCTCTGCCGCAAGCTTGGCCACAGACCAGACGTATGCCAAGGCGCCCCTTAGCCTTTATGTCCAATGTTTGGCATTCCGAACCCACTCCTTGATCACGAATGTGAACCTGTGTGTGGTGTGCAACAGTGACCACCCCACCGGCTCGCCCCAGTGCCCACAGCTCTACAAGCCCAAACCAAAGCACGCAACCTCAACTTTCCAGCAAGATACAGCTCCAATCCTCGACCAAAGCCCATCTTTCAAGAACGCCCTTAGATGACGCTCACCCAGTATCACAAGACAGCAAAGCCAAAAAAGTCGCAGCCGCAGCCGCAACAAAAGCATTCATCAAGACCCCAGCCCTCGGAATGGTCCTGGACACGAGGTGAGCTGGGCTGGTGTAGCCTCCCCTGAAAGCTCAATTCAAAAGCAGCTTAAACTATTGCAGGATGAGATGGCTACATTGAGGGCAGAAAATGCAAAACTACGCATAGAGCTTCAGTTCTTCAAACAACCATCTACCTCCCCACAGCTCCCCGCCTCATCTTTCACCCCTACACCTATCTCACCAGCACCAGCTCCTCTCTCAACCACCCCTACAGCTAGGCACCCCGCTTAACCACCTGCGCAAAAACGAAAAGTCTCGACTCCCACGTTGTCATTCTATGAGTGAGTAGACAAAGTCGAAGCGAAACTAGAAAGGGTTGACAAAGAGAAAAAAAAGTAACCAAACTTGAGGAAAAACTAGGCAATTTTATTACCTTCTCCACAGCTTCCTTGCAGAAGCTAAATGAGTACGTGGCCTAGATACAACAAGCCATGTTACCGATGCAACAAGCTCTAGATAGAGTGACGCAGTGGATCGACACGGTCTACGCTAACCATCCAGAGCTTGCCCAACCTAAGCCAAATCAACATAGCGAAAACGGCTCCTCGTAACCGCACTGAACTTTGTGTATGGCAACGGAACTGCAGGGGGTTTCGCCGAAAAAAAGGCAAACCTCCTGCAGTACATCAGATAACAAACTACCCCTCCCCCAACCATTGCGTTGCAAGAAACAAATGGTGTAGTGCAGCTGCCAGGTTATAGAACGCATCAAAACCCGGCTGATACTAAACCAAACACTGCTTTCTTAATTCAGAAGTACCTTACAGTTACCTATTCAAAATTTGCTGACACAGACATTGAGCACGAATTTCTCCAAATACTACCTGATAAACTTAACTCACCAATCTTATACATTCTCAACGTATATAGTAGACCACAAGAGCAAAGGCACCGTTTCGATTTCCGATTTGCCCGAGCTACATCCTCGGCAGGCAAACACACCCTCCTCATAGTGGGGGATTTCAACGCCTCCCACCCAGCGTGGGGTTACAATGCATCTACACCGAAAGGTAGAACCATCTGGTCCTATATTCAGGCACATAGTTTTACACTGCACAACGACCCGGAGGAGCCTACTCGTTTGGGAAACAGTGTGAACAATGATACATCCCCCGATCTTACCCTCACTCACAATGCCCCCAAAATGGTTTGGACTAACACCCAAACTTATCTTGGCAGTGATCATTACATTGTTAGCATTACTTTACAACTAAAACACAAACCCATTGCACCTAAACCACTGATGCTCGCAGAATGGGACAGATTTAGCGAGACCCGCAACAGCACCGCTCTCTCAAGTATTGCAGACCTTACCGAGTGGACTCAACAGCTTCAAAAGATGTTCAAATTCACACGAAAACTCTACCCCCCGACACCCCGATAACTAATCTCGACTCCAAGCTTCTCCATATGTGGGAAGCAAAACAGTCACTTCTGCGACGGTGGAAACACCAGCGCCCCAACAAGAAACGCCGCATTAGGATAGCGAACCTAGACTAACAAATCGAGCGATACACGACTCAATTGGCGGCTCAACAATGAGGTCAGCTTTGTGAAGGAATGCATGACCACCTCAGTAATAAACGAACGTGACAACTTCTTAGACTTCTGCTAGACCCCAGCACTTCTCGCGCACGACGCTCTCACGCTATCACTAAACTGTTACACAAGCACAGTGACCATTTAGGACAGCTCTTTGATAATCTCTGCACGTTGCATTTACCTCAATTACGTAAGGATTCTATACCATCTTACACAGGAAAACCTAATGAGCCATTAGATTAGAACGGAAGCAGAAGTTAGGCATGCCCTCGCAACACTCCGTACCACGTGGGCTTCAGGCCCCGACCGCGTTAACAAATTACTTAGAAATCTTGACCCCATTTCTATTAAAGCTTTCACTGAATACTAGGACGACTGCTTTGACACGAGCACCATTTCACCATTGGGTACCCTTCCACCTTCGTGGAAAGATGCCAGAGATATATTTATACCAAAACCGAACAAAGCTCCCTTAGTAGAAAATCTGAGGCCCATTTCCTTAACATCGTGTCTCGGAAAGACTATGGAGCATATTGTGCTTTCATGCCTCCAGAGACGCGTGAAGGATAATGGAATACTGCCTCCAGAAATGATTGGTTTTAGGCCCTCACTTTCAGCGCAAGATGCGATGCTTCGCCTTCAACACGACATCATAACTCCTAATCAGAGCGAGAATACTCAGGAAATCTTTGGTATGGACATACATGAATCATTCAATAACGTAGCCCGCTCAGCTATATATGCTGGCCTGAACTGCATTTCTTGTGGCGCTAAAATCTACTCTTACATCAAAAGCTTTCTCACAGACCGCACAGCTACATTACCATTAGGACCAGAACATTCCTCACCCTATACACTAGGCAGCTTCGGAACACCTCAAGGGTCAGTGCTCTCTCCAATCCTTTTTAACCTGGCTATGCTACCTATACCCAACGCTGTTCAACGTATCCCTTACTTGAACGTCTCCATATATGCCGATGATATCACCTTATGGGTGAAAGGAGGCTCAGATGAGCACATTCAAGACACCCTACAAACAGCTGTAGATATAATAGCAGCACTAACATCTCAGATGAATCTCTAATGTACCCCGAGTAAATCAGAGTTACTCCTTCTACCTGCTCATCGTCGGAACAAACACGTTCCAATGATCAAAGTTCACATAAATGGGTGCCTCATTCCTAGATTATCACGGTTTCGTGTGCTACGTTTATTTATCCAAAACAACCGACTTAATATGTACACACTCGAAGCTTTACGCAATACCGTCGAAAACACCCTAAGAATGATAGGAAGAATCTCAGGGAAAAATGAACGGCTCCGAGAGTCAGAGTTTCTTCGCGTAATACAAGCTTTTGTGATTAGTAAAATCACGTATACCCTCCCTTACCTTCACCTTTATTTAGCAGAGGAGGAATCGGTCAAGACCCTCCTCCGCAGAGTTTACAAATACGCGCTAGCCAATGCAATCAATACCTCTATTGCACTACTCCACCAGACAGGAGTCATAATTACCCTATGTGAAATTCGTGAATCCCATTTAACAGCTCAATACGCAAGGCTGGTGACCACTACCGCAGGTCGCCACATATTATCGTCTACCCGAATTCACTTCACCTCACTCACCAATGCTAAATACAACATTCCCCAAAACATACACAAACAATTACTCATACCGCCCCTTCCTAAAAACATGCATCCAACATATCACACTGAGCATAGAATCCAAAGAGCAAAAGCTCTTCAGAAAAAATTGCATGGAGCCAATGACGTGCTCTATGTCAATGCGGCAGAATACCCATCCTCGTCATCCTATGCCCTCTCTGCTCTCGACTATAACGGCAAGGCGCTCACAACAGCATCCATCACTGTCAACTCTTCGGAGTAGGCAGAGGAGGCTGCCATCGCTTTAAGTCTATCCATCCCCAATATAACTATGATTGTAAGTGACTCCAAAACTGCCGTATGCAACTTCAGCGCAGGTCGCATCTCATCAACTGCCCTTTCAATTCTTAAGAAACATCCTCCCACGCAAGATGTTGCTCTCATATGGACGCCCGCACATGCGGGGTTGAGTGGCAATGAGGCGGCTCATACCTGTGCTCGAGGAATGACTGGCCGAGCGCAGGCCTCTGATGGCGCCTTAGATCACGCGGCCTTTTTCAGCGCGAGAGATCGTCTTTTGACCTTCCACTATATAGCAAATCACTACCGCCTACAGCGCACTATATACCCCGCACTATATACATCAAGGAGCTTCGCGCTATCATGAAATACTATGGCGCCAGTTACAGACCCGTGCATTTTTTAACCCATCTTTTCGCCATCTTACACACCCTGCCATATACCCCTCCCCTTTGTGCATTTTCTATCAACAAAGAGCTAACCTAGACCATATCTTGTGGGGGTGTACTCGAAACCCACCACCCGATTCTCTACGCATTAATAGTAAGGAGCAGTGGGAGGCTGCTATGTGCAGCTCGGCGCCCGAGGTAAAGGACCAGATCTTGCATTGGGCCAAGAGGGTAGCGGAGACCTACGCTGGGTAGGCTCCTCTGACACTCCACCACTGCACCTCTCCCTCTTGGGATGAATAAAGTTTTTCTCCTCCTCCTCCTGTTCATTGTCGTTGAGAAACCTTTCAAAAGCGTTTTCGCAGCCTAGAAATATAGCGTCAGTTTGTTTTCCAGCGCCAAGATTCATACGAAATCTGTGAATCAGAGGTAGCTAGATATACCGCAAGAAAGGTCCTTACGGAATACATGCTGCGCAGTATGGTGCACTGTTAGGGGAGAGAGAGAGAATTCACTTTATTTGAGGTCCTGAAGGGGACTGGGCACCCCTTACGGGGGCCAGTACGGTGGCTCCGCCCATGTGGGGACCGGGAGTCGGAGCTGGCCAGCCACCTTTTGGGCCTTCTGGACGGCCTGGTGTTGAAGGGCCCTGTCGGGGCTCCTGAGGAGATTGATTCAGTCGTCCTTGGTGGCAGGGGACCCGAAGCTAGCGTTTAGCGCGGGACACTGCCACAGCATGTGACTTAAATCACACCTTGGATTTTGGCACTTGGGGCATTCTGTCCTTATATCCGGGAGGTATTTGCTGCAGATATAGGGGCTGGAGTAACTGTACGTTTGCAGCAGTCGAAGCGTTAATTGTTGTGCTTTATTTAGTGCTTAGTGAGGTGAGGGGAATTCCTTTCTAAATAACTTATAGTGCGAGCTAATTTCGTGATATGATAGGAGTGGCTCCCGCTGCGTGTAGGTGTCCCCGGCCACTGAGCCGGACCGCGACCCCCCGCGGCACGTAAGATCGCGCGCAATGTTATGGGCCAGCTCATTACCATTGGGGACTCCTGGTTGAACTTTGATCCCTCCATGACCCGGGAACCAGTAGATGTGCTTGTCTACAGTTATTTGAACAGATGCTAGAATTTCAATGCCGCCTGGCAAAGTGTACCGCGGCGGTATGTCATTGCAGCGGGTTTGGAGACGGTAAATATTGTGTCGCGCTGAGGGATGTTAGGGGGAACACGCGAGGGTGTGGCCGGTGGTCTGCGGAGCAGTAACTGCTGCCGTCATTCTGAAATTCGGTGCATGCGCATCAGTTAATGAAGGAGGTGCGTGTCCCGCGTCGTCTGCTACTTCTCTGTCCATGCACTCGGCGCGCGCAAGCCTGCTTTGAGCCTTCGCGCTTTTTGTTTTCGCGCTATAATTTAAACGG
The DNA here is from genome assembly GCA_013436015.1 of Rhipicephalus annulatus. Classification (NCBI taxonomy): domain Eukaryota; kingdom Metazoa; phylum Arthropoda; class Arachnida; order Ixodida; family Ixodidae; genus Rhipicephalus; species Rhipicephalus annulatus. The sequence continues at coordinate 84,183 of WOVY01002713.1, read as the reverse complement.
TATCTACGGTGCAGCCAACATTAACAAGCCTATATTTCATGGTCGCAAAAGCGCGCTTAAAATGTTTCATGCTTTAGACTTCGACAGCCTAATCTGTTTTCAAAAGCGGCCAGTCTCAGCGAGCAGACTGGGAATAATAAAACGGACTTAACGGTTATAGTTTGCGAAAAACTGCACCAACAAATAAAACCATACATTTTTGTGTGTGCAATGAAAATCCTTGGAGCAGCAAAACAGTGACAGCTAGATAAATTGCATCGCGAAGATACGGATGCACTTTCCAACACTTTCATGCGCGCAGGCAGAGAAATAGCAGATGAAACGGGGTACGCTGTGCTTACAATTCTATATGCACATGCGCCACGCTTCCAGATCTCGCCGCCAGTTTGCACCACGTGACCCGCCGGCCACAAAATCACGTGTTCCCACTAACTGTGCACCATAGTGTACAAGATAATAAAATTTATTGCCATCACAACAGCCTAAAATAAGTTTACGAATTACTGGCTCCACGATTTTGTTTCTGTTCCATGTTTCTGTCCATAAAATCTTACCTTGATGCTAGCGAAGTGCTTCCTTCCGATTTGTTTTGTGTGCTTGCAGTTACTCAATTGGAACTGCAGTTACTCAATTGGAACACCAGTAGCGCTGTTATTACTTATGATGATTTATTTCAGTTTGTGGCATTAATGCGCGCTGGCTTTGATTTCAAAGTGGTGCTTGAATGAACCGAAGGTGTACCACTAATGCTTGCATTTAAATGACTCTGTTGACTTGCTTGTTTTCTACTTTGGTAATATCAAATAATGGTTCTATTTGTTTGCTTGTTTTATACTTTGGTTATATCAAATATTATCGCTTTACACCGTTGTCTCTTCCCTGTTTACTCCAAGAAACAAATTTGCTGAAGAGATCATGCTACTCTTTCTTTAAAAATATACTTAGGGCCTGTTTTGATGGTAACAATAATATTTCTGCTGCTTTATAGACTCGGTAGTTTGTCGGTGTTGAAAGATAGCACCGTTTTCTACAGCCTTGCTTCTTCAAAAGCCACTGTTCATTATCTGGACTTCTCTCTTTCACACGCGACGGGACGGCTTTCAGCTCTCTTGTAGTAGAATATCTGGTAGTCTAAATCGTTACCCACTTTTTTCAAACACAAAACAACGCCTGCTGTCTATTCGAGAGCCACTTCTTTTCTTTGAGAAAAGCACGCCTCATTATCTAGCAAAGATGCGGAGGGTATAGAGCAGAGAAAATAACACATAGATAATAAAATGAAGGCGTGGTAATAGACGGCCGGCTCTGTAACTTCTTGGATGCGCGATAGCGCCATCATGGCACAGCTCGACTTGGCAGTTTCCGCAAGAACAAGCTCCACGTTTACGGTAGGGTGGATAGTCTCACTACTCGGCCTATGCCGCTTTACAAAAGAGCATTTACTCAAGGAAAGTGTGAAGACGATATAACCACAAACTGGTCTTAAGCTTTAACATCACTCCATGTCAATGTCGCCTTTTCATCTCCTTGCTTTCAGTATAGAAGCGTAATTTGTCACCGTTGACTTCGTTCGAAGAGCTGTACTAGTATTAATGTTCAAATTGGGCTCACAATACCGTTGAGTGTTATGCCGCCTTCTTTTTCTTATTTTATTCCTCTTTACTTCGTTCAGTGAAGCTTATGCGGCGTAACACTAACACACTTCTCAACTGAACTGTTTTTTCTTGCGCTTCTGTACACACCATTTCCTAGTGTTTTGGCTCACGTGAAACGTAGCGGGAGTGAGCAAGTATATGTGGCGTGTGAGAATGCTGTGCACAAGAAATTGTTGTTAGATTACATTTTCTCGCTAGCGTAAGCAGCACACTGAAAGGCAGTGTATTGCTGGGAAAGTAGAGCTAAGACCCAGTTCATCTAGCACCAGACTACAAAAAAAAAACGTAATATATTCGCATCCCATCCAGCCCTTTTCAACGTAGGCTCCTTCTTTTTTTTTTGATCTGAACAGAAAAATTGAACGTCACTGATGACATTGAAAGGCGGTGAACTAGTGAGGTGTAGCTCTTAAATTGTGCGATATTGATATTTATTTCCATTAAGCTTGGATAGAAGAAAGCTACAAGACAATCTCGTGGCGTAAGGTTTCGTGAGCAAGAAACCTGAATACAAATAGCTTTTGTTATGAATGTTCTGCCACACAGCCGCTCAGCTTATCGCTTCCATTCAAATTACTTGGTATTTGTCATAAAAAGAGACAAAAACACACACATGATATAATCACTAGACATTCCTAACAGAAGGCATGAAGAATAACTTTTTTTACAGATATTATTATTACCTCATGTGGGTGTAAAAACAGCGCCCCTGAAGTACGCATTTTGTTTTCATGAGCCGACACAAACGTCCTGCTTCGCTGCGTGATGCGCAACTACAGACTTGAACACTGGACCGAACCGAGACGAATACACCGGTGACTTCACAGATGGGACGAAAAAATGAGATTCCCCATGCCCCCTAAGCTGAATCAACACATCTCAAGTACAATCCACTGCATTCGTTTTGGCGTGGCGAACACAAGACGTTACGCACATATCATCGACCATAGTGACAGTGGTCCCAAATGTGAACACTGTGATGTGCTAGAAACTCTTGGACACATATTTTGTGATTGCCCGACATACGCACGTGAACGTTGAACACTGACTTCTTCTACTGAACGATTTCGCAGTAAGTCTTTAACTGACTTAGCCGTGTGGGGCCCTTAGCCAGACACCAACACTGTAACAGTGGTCATAATTGCGGTTATAGCCTTTTGAAAAGCAACTGGACTATACGCGCGGCTACACCAATTTTCTCATCTAATAAGAATTGTATATACTCACTTCTGTATCTTACTGGCATCGTCTATTACTTTTTTTTCCTACCCTTTGCTCTCCCTCTGTGTACGGGTAGTAGGCTATAGAGTATGCTGTCGCGTAGGCAGGCTTAGGCCTACCTTTCTATACATAAACCGGTAAGTCTCTTTCTTTCTGAGTGCAAAATTTGTTTAATGAGGAAGCATTGCACACAATAACGCCTTGCGATAGAAGTGGAGAACTTTCGGAGATATCGAACATCTCAGAGTAATAAAACTTTCAGGAAGTTTTCCACAGAATACTCGTTTAAGTACAAAAAACTTCAAACTCCTCAAAATCAGGTGCACGGAAATAAATCACAGCATTGCATTCACCGTATATATTGTCCAGCGTGGAAAAGTTATTGTTTTGTTGGGGTATTCATTTGGCCAATAATAAAAGCCACATGCAAATACAAATTTCATCTCAATAGTTATTATTTATTCAGATTGTCATTGGTAAATGGCAATTTACAGTTTCCCCCTGACAGTTTCTTACTTTGGGACCTCCTGACGCTGTATATATTATGTGAGCTCATTTTTTTTGTACTCATGTACTCAGCAATGAATAAACTTGAACTTGAACTTGAAAAAAAAATAACCAATACGGATATCGTATGCATATGCATGCGTCCGTTGCAAGCGGCCGTTGATGTTCAAGGGGTTTGTTTATTATTAACGTTCCAATCTCTAAAATATTGATTTGATTCAAGATGTGGGGTTTCACGTTCCAAAATCACAATATGATTATGAGAGACGGCGTAGTGGAAGTCTCCGGAAATTCGGAACACCTGGTGTTCTTTAACGTGCGCCAAAATCTGAGCACACGGGCCTCAAATTTCTAAACTACACCCTGCTGTCACTTCATGCTTCCCGAAAAGGCTGAATGACTGGCTACAGCTGATACGTGTTTGTAGAGGACCACATTTTACACAGATCTTATATCGAGCGTTGTCGTCGGAGTTTCGGCATCGAGAAAGATGAAAAATGATGCGAGTTGTGATAAATATTGATCTGAATGCAATATATTATTAAGCTGAATACGAACGTCCAATTGACCTTCTAGAGTTACTCCGAGTGAGCTACAGATAACTTCAATTAAAGTTTCTGCCTCCTAATACGGGTGTCACTAAAGAAACACTTGCGCATCGTAAAGAAAATTAAGGATTTATCAACACCGCCCCATTTTCACGAAAGCCCCCTTTTTTAATTGCTGCAGGCTTGCTGGAACACTTCAACTAAAGTTATGTGACTAGATTTCCTCTTTGCTTCATGCTGACTACTGTAGGGGGCACTTACACGCAGATGCAGAGGAAGTTCTGCAAACCGTCAATAAAAAATAACACCACACTCCAACGATAAAAGAAGCTTCAAGATTGCTTTGAGGGAGATGAACTAGTGCTTAAGTTATTAGAAATGCATACCCTTTGGAGGCGCTCAACGATGGCGTTCGGTAAGCATGCTGTGTGACGCACTATGAAATGTACAATCATGAATAACAAAGTGGGTATCAAATGCTGATTGGCTTTATGAAAGGCTTATACTTCAATTTTTATCAATAAGTCAGTAAAGTCAGCCACGTGCCCGGAAAGAAAGTGACTATGTTATGAAAAGTGGAGGTGAAATTAGAAAGATTTTAACAGTGGTCAATAATGTCGGGCTGAAATACTGTGGATGGCAGGCGAGATGGAATGACGCTCTAAGATCACTGTCGAGTGCCCTCTAGAACCCTCACGAGGCAGATGGAAGCGCTCGTCTGGCAAACGGCTTGAATTAAGGCGCATTCGGTGGTTTAATTACAGAGTAAATACATAGCCGCGGAAAGCCGGAGCTTTACATACCTCGAACGCAATTTCGAGTCTTCGCTGGCGGCGCGTGCCCATAATGCGCGGGCAATTCGGTTATTATGCGGTAGTTTCATTCACGTAGTCGGCGGTTGGAGAGTTTGCGTAGCTGGGATGGTTGAAGACCACGGTGACTTCGCACTTCGACAATCTTAGAGAACTGTGTGGGGCTGAAAACTCTAAATATGACATTAGCGAATAACTAAACTAAGTGCCGTAAGGGGGATAAAGGTGCAGGAAGAATAGGTCCTCGTACCGCTCCTTGGAAAGATTTTTTTCCTGTCAGTTTGTCCATCAACTCAAATATGACACACAACAGGTCTTTGTCTAATTAGCAAAAAAACAAAATATCATTCGAAACATTAGTGAGCTGCCAGATTTCAGAGAGCAGAATTGCGCCCCTTCTTCACAAGCCACGAACACATTGACACCAGCCGCGCAATTTTTTACCGCATGAACGCTCTGAGCAATCAATAAACTTTACACGAAGAAAGATAGACAATGAACAGCACTAATCGCTGGAAAAGAAAAAGAAGTATGTATTAGCTACAAAGGCCAGAAAATCAAAGTTTTACGTTTTGCCCCGCGTCTCAATTTACCTAACCCTACTCTACTTTACATAGTGATTTCATCAAAATAACAATAAAGGTGCACTGTGGTATCCTTGCTTTGTACGCCGAAGCTTAGTTCAGATGTGATTTGCGATCCCAGCAGCTGGGCCATCAATATGTGCTGCAATCAATGTAGGTGTTTGTTAAAGCGAGTCGCATGGCTTCCCTTGAGTACCATAATAAGCAGCGTTACGAATGTAACAGACATTTGCTAGAGAGTGGAAATCTGCTGGAGTGATCAGCAACAACCTCAAGCTCTGGAGACCACACGCCGTCTCCCAGTAATTAGTAGTCGCTCTGAGGGACTCGGCACAGCACCTTGTGGCGGATATGCCATATATCTTTCCATATCGAGAAGCAAGCCAGGGCTTCACAGGTGGCTATAAGGCAGCACATTAGCGCTTATTGCAGAGACTGGAACCCTCTATACCGGTTTCTTGCACACTCGTACGTGAACGACGTTGTTCACATGTCGGAATGAAGTTAGTCATCGGGTGGTTAATGTCCCTTTCCCCCTCCATTGAACACACGTACGGGGAGATTAGGCATCATGCTAAAAAATACTTACGTAGTAAGAAAGACCATCCTACCAGGGTAGTTACATAGCCAGCCCCCGTGAACGAGTGTCTGTTTACCAGTTGTGCAAAAGGTGAAATAGATTTGCAGCAGTTAGTGCAAGGAAATACTAGGTCATGAAACTTCTGTAATGTAATAGATTTTGCTTAATTGGCTGGCATGATGGCAGCTCAATAAAGGCATAAATGTTGCACTGTTTCAGGTTGAGTTTCATGATTTAGAAGTGGCATGATTAGGTGGCTTTCCACAACCTAACGTGTCACTCTGACATCGTTAAATATTCTTACTTCCAACTGGTTTGTAAATGCGTTGATATTAAAACTGTAGAGACTACCTTCGTCTAAATAACGCATAAGAATATTGACAAGAACACATTTTAAATAAACAAGCTACATTTTCCTGATCAAATTAAATAAGTAACGTGAGTGGTCCCGCAACTTTATGGCAGCGAAGAAGCTTTTCAACTACAGATGCAATTTGCAGTCAAGATACTTATCTAAACGATATACATGAAATATTTTAGTTAGCAGGGCAAAGTTCTCGTGACATGTATAATAAAAACAAAGGAATGCACTGCCACGAGTAAAATAGTACAAAGCTTGGGCTTGTAATGTCACATCACCAGTCATATTTATTTATATTAAATTGATTTGAAACAATAAACATCATTTTCTCTCAAAGAGACTGGGACTAGACGTATTTTTAGTACGCCTCGTTTTTTTTTACTTTTTCACTGAACTTGTCATTCTATGACACGCTTCTCTGGAAATTCGCTGTGCATTTGAAATTCTAACGAAAAGTTGCACTTATAACGTTTTCTGTGTATATTTAGGTTTGTAAATATACTTTGCGAATAAGTGCTCATATACTACAAATTTCTAATTGGTTTGTTTGTTTGCTTTCTGCGTGTCCTAAGGTAGCACTTCTGCAAAGAGCTCAAAAGTAATGCTTGGTGTTTTGAATGTAAACATTCGACAGAAGTCTGTCTGGTAAACTGGGAGAGTATTTAGACTCCAACCAAAAGATTTGAAGAAACCCGACGTTTCAAAGCCGACTTCGTTCCTTCCTTAGGAATGACTGCAAAGACTACGTAGCAACGGCGTCTTCAAAGCACTCGTGGGGTGGATAATCACCACCTCTCTCTCTCGTTTTGCCATGGAACGCAGTCAATGTGTATACACTAGGAGAAGGGTTCCGAGAGAGCGGTTGATGTTATGGGCTGTCCTCTGTATGTGCCGCGACTCGAGTAATAACCTTCTCCTCCAGTTCGGCTCGCTTTCAAGGATGGCCGTCGCTTCGAAATTTATCGGGGATCTAACGTACCAGCATGTCCAGCATGTACTTCTCCTACAAAAGAAATATTTTCAGGCAGAACAGTGGAACTACGATGGGAGCTTCCATCTCCGTCTCGGTGGCAAACCTGACCATGGTGTTCATAGAAGAGAAAGCACTCAGCTCCTTCTCGCTGCGACCTAAGCTTTTTCTGCGTTATATGGACGATTGCTTTTGTGCCATTAAGACGGTTGAATTTGAAAACTTCAGAAAACACCTAAATTTTGTGCACCCAGCCATACAATTCACGACGGAGTGTGAAAGCGACCCCTGCCTGCCCTTTCTCGACGTCCACGTGGCAAGAAAGCACAACGGCCTGGAGTTCTCCGTTCATAGGAAGCTGACGCACACTGGCCGCTACCTTCAATTTGATTTTTCTCACTCGCCTGCCACAAGGCTTCGGTTGTGACCGCGCTACTCTAAAGAGCTTAGAACTTATGCTCCAACGACGCAGAGCAAAAGAAAGAAGAGGCCCGCGTAATTGTGGACCTCAGAAAAAAAAAATGGCAGCATATCCACGGAGTGAATGATGCAGAGTGGGGCGAAGCATTCGTCTGTCCATGCGTCCATCTGTGTGACCGTCCATGCGTCTGTTCGTGCGCCCGTCCCTGCGTTCGTTGATGCATCCGCCCCTGCGTCCATTCATGCGTCCATCCATGCATCTGTCTGTGTGTCCGTTCATCCATCTATTCAACACTCGAAGTCCCACCATCTCGCATCTTTTTATCATATATTCCTCATATAGAAGCACCGCCATTCAGTGGACGTTCCAAGGACTAAACGAGAGGTGGCACACACACACTTTCTTACGGCTTGCGCTTCGGGTCTACTTCCCACCTTCAACGACCTTGAGTTCATGGTATATACTAGTTCACTGTATTCATGGCACTGCGGCCCAATGCTCGCTAAAGCTTTCTAAAACCAAGGAGGTTACGCCCAGCGAGTATAACGTAGCATCCTTTTTCTGTCAGATAGTGCTCAATGTACATGCTAGTGGCTGCTAATGTGAAATGAGAGACAGGAGAATTCGGCTTTTACTTTCTTACGGCTTGCGCTTCGTATCTACTTCTCATTTTAACCACCTCAAATTCATTCATGGTATATACTAGTTCATTGTATTCATGGCCCTGCGGCTCAGCATTCGCTAAACCTTTCTAAAACTAAGGAGGTTACACCCAGCGAGTATATTGTAGCAACCCTTTCTTGTCCGATAATGCTCAATGTACATGTCAATGGCTGCTAATGGGGATCGCAGCGCGCGCGTTGACTAAAAGCCGAATGCTCCTGTCTCTCATACCCCATCAGCAGCCATTCGCATGTATATTTAGCACTATTTTTATTGTTAATCAACGCAGAGAAGAAATCTTTCACCGGCACCACCTTGGAGGTCAAATGTTATACCTATTTCGGGTATGTGCCACTGGTGGTTACGTACTACGAGGGACGCACAAGCCACGCCATAAGGAGCTTCGCCCCTAAAACAGATACGCAAAAAACTTCATTCGAGCCCCCACCCGCAGCGCAGAGCAACAGAGGATACGAAAATCCTAATCAACGTTAATTGACAGCCCCCCGAAACGCGTACCGCGTTCATACGTTCAGCAAACCAGCGAGATGTTGGCGCGGATCATCAATAAGGAAGGGGTTCGCATCGCGCACGAGCCTTCGTGCAGGCTGGGCCACCTCCCCCTCCCCGACCACCCCCCCCCCCGCCGAAAGACCAGCCCACACTGCACAGGACCCCCGGTACCGTTTACGAAATTCCTTCTGCCGAGTGCCCCTCTTCGTATACCGGCGAGAGGAAAAACCTACGGGAACAAATGAAGCAACACGCCAACGATGTGCGAAAGTTCTACAAAGATCGCAGCGCAGTCACCGAATATGCTGAGACGTCGGATCACCGCATGAATTTCGAAGCGATGGTCATCCTTGAAATTGAGCCGAACTAGAGGAGAAGGTTATTACTCGAGTCGTGGCACATACACAGGACAGCCCATAACATCAACCGCTCTCTCGTAACCCTTCTCCTAGTGTATACACATTGACTGCGTTCCATGGCAAAACGAGAGAGAGAGAAGGTGATTATTCACTCACGAGTGCTTTGAAGACGCCGCTGCTACGTAGTCTCTGCAGTCACCCCTATGGAACCACGTCGGCTTTGAAACGTCGGGTTTCTTCAAATCTTTTGGTTGGAGTCTAAACCATCTCTCTGCTTAGTGTTTTATTTAGCAGTGGCGTAGTGAGTGAATATCAACCTTGCCCATTTTTCAACGACTAAAATGTGAACACACCTGTTCGCACTAATACACTTTGTACAATTAATAAGATAACACTCTCACCTAACCACATATTGTATGAGACTGGATAAGAGAGGCAGAGAGAAAAAAATTGGCAGATCCCACGTACAGTGGGAATCAATTATATGCGAAGCACGAATTGGAAATGTTGATATGTCACTTTAAAAACAGCACAATGACATGAAGTGGAAGTAAATGATGCCGTACCCGACTTCCATGTTATAATTATCATGTTTATATGTGTCGTTTACCTTCGTCATTTATGCACGTCACGTGATACTGAATTTATATATGTGAAGCTAGCGAAACGGCAGTGAACACGCTATGAGCGTGGTATGTTCTCATGTTCTTACATGGCAGGAGTGTCAGGATTATCATGTTTGCACCAGTCATACATTTTGTCATTCATTGACGCCACGTAACACTTGCTATATGCAGAGCTAGCAGAATGACCACGACCGCATCATGAAGGGCCCAATATACTACAATGTAGCATTGACGCGCGCGCACATTGGGCATAACGACGCTACGTTAGGAAAACGCGAGCACTTTATAGTCTGACGCCAGGCGCGACCAGCGTCCGTCGGCGCGAACTTCGACATCCTGCGTTTCGCGCCGATGCGTTACCCAGACCACACTGCGTCTCCCTCTTTTCGTGACTGAGGAACGCCGGACGCGCTGAAACGCGAATTCTTTAAAGCAACGCTGCGCGGCGCGTACCTTCAAGGATATGGCAGGACCGGCGCCTGGCATGGCAACGCTGGCGTGACGCGACGGAATGAACGCCTGTGAGCACGTGCGACGCGCCATGTCGAAATGTGTTGGTGCCTTGACTGTGGCATGTAGTTATGTTCTCACATGACACGCATCTCATGACTATCGTGTTTGCACCAGTCACATACGTTAGTCATCCATTGGCGTAACGTAATATCAAGTTTCGCATATGTGAAGCAAGCGAAACGGCCGCGAGCGAATCATTTCATGTTAGGGTCTGTGGCTTGTGTTCACTATGCAGTCATGCCAAACCACACCGGTTTTGCAACATGCCATGTGAACAAAACAACCGCCAGAGCAGCAGGACCATGACCAGTAAATTACGACATTCATTGCATACAATTCATAATTTTCATGATATGGGTAGTCAAATATGTTCTTCATACAGTTATCATACGTCATACCAAGTTTGGTATTGATACCATTATTCAAACGACCAGGAGAGCTAAAAGTCGTAGGTGGCTAGATAGATAGATAGATAGATAGATAGATAGATAGATAGATAGATAGATAGATAGATAGATATGCTCATATGCTCAAAGCCGTCAAACTTCGCTAAGAAATGCTTCGCACTTAAAATTCGGCAGATCCCATGTACAGTGGGAATCGATAATATTGTCACGGGGTCGTGACGTGGCTGAAGACAGGAGACTTCGTGTTGGAATTTAACTGTTTATTTGGGCGAACCTGTGCCCGGTAAACTGAAAGTCCAATTACAGCAGCAGTCTCGCACAGATAGCAGTCTCGGACTGATAGCGGCGAACGGAGCGTCGGCCTTCGATCAACAACTGACAAGCGGCGAAGCGCGTCGGCATTTATACTCTTGCCGTCGAATGTTCTAGCGTTATCGCTGGCGGTGGCGTAGCTTCCAGAACAATCTGTACCGTTCGCACAGTGGGCGTGATCTTATCAAAATGATCTACTACAGTCCGGAACCTTCTAGAAAACTGCAGGCGCGGTTTGCGCTGAGAATCATGCGGTGTTTTCGGACGATAACAAAAACTTGGGAAATGGAACGTGGCATTGCCCCCCTCTGAAAAAAGGCATCGTCCCGATGCTTTAACTAAATATGAAAGTACAATAATAATGCAAGAAAGTACATAGAATAAATTACGATACAACAATAATACAAAAAAACACTAGTTCAGTTTGTTAACGCGCATGAAACGGCTTGAGGCGCGCGACATGGACGACTTCAGGTCGCAATCGGCGTCGTTGAGAGTTCGTGATGCCGTCGGGAACAACCTCGTAATCAAGTGGGCCGAGCCGTCGAACCACCCTGTACGGTCCGAAATACCGTCGCAGAAGCTTTTCACTTAGTCCACGTCGGCGTATCGGCGTCCACACCCAAACACGTTCACCGGGCTGGTATTCCACGAAGCGTCGTCGAAGGTTGTAACGGTGGCTGTCGGTCGTCTGTTGATTCTTGATACGGAGACGCGCAAGTTGTCGGGCTTCTTCAGCGCCCTGAAGGTACTCGCTCACATCGAGGTTTTCTTCGTCGGTGACGTTGGGTAACATGGCATCGAGCGTTGTTGCCGGGCTCCTTCCGTAGACCAATTTGTATGGAGATATCTGCGTCGTCTCCTGCACCGCCGTGTTGTATGCGAAGGTCACATACGGAAGAATGGCGTCCCACGTCTTGTGTTCGACATCGACGTACATTGACAGCATGTCGGCGATCGTCTTGTTAAGCCGCTCGGTGAGGCCGTTGGTCTGTGGGTGGTACGCTGTCGTCCGGCGGTGGTTTGTTTGGCTGTATGCCAAGATTGCTTGAGTTAAGTCGGCAGTGAATGCCGTTCCTCTGTCGGTGATAAGGACCTCTGGGGCGCCATGACGTAGGACGATATTTTCGACGAAGAATTTAGCTACCTCGGATGCACTGCCTTTTGGCAGGGCTTTTGCCTCGGCGTAGCGGGTGAGGTAGTCGGTAGCTACCACGATCCACTTGTTTCCGAAAGCCGACGTCGGGAACGGCCCCAGTAAGTCCATACCAATCTGCTGGAAAGGTCGGCATGGTGGATCAATTGGCTGCAGAAGTCCCGCTGGCCTTGTCGGCGGTGTCTTGCGTCGCTGACAGTCCCGGCATGTTCTCACATAACGAGTGACGTCGGTGGTAAGACGTGGCCAGTAGTATCTTTCTTGTATCCTCGCGAGCGTGCGAGAAACACCGAGGTGCCCTGCCGTCGGATCGTCGTGAAGGGCCTGCAGGAGTTCTGGTCGCAGAGCTGAGGGCACCACAAGAAGGTACTTAGCTCGAAGCGGTGAAAAGTTTTTCTTTTGTAGAAGACCGTTTTCGTAGAAAGAACGACGCAAGTGCGCGCTTGAATACCTTCGGGACTTCGGCGGTCCTGCCTTCGAGGTATTCTATTAGGGCCTTAAGTTCCGGGTCGGCACTCTGTCGTTCAGCGAAGTCGTCGGTAGTTATCGTTCCTAAGAACAAGTCGTCATCCGGGTCGTCGGGTAGCGGTTGGTCGACAGGTGCACGAGAGAGACAGTCGGCGTCGGCGTGTTTTTTGCCGGACTTGTAAATGACAGTAATGTCATATTCTTGAAGTCTCAGGCTCCATCGTGCGAGGCGACCTGAGGGGTCCTTCAAGGTGGCTAGCCAACACAATGCGTGGTGGTCGCTCACAACTTTGAAGGGCCTGCCGTAGAGGTAGGGGCGAAATTTTGACGTAGCCCAGATGATGGCGAGGCACTCCTTTTCTGTTGTGGAATAATTTGCTTCTGCTTTGGATAGCGATCGGCTGGCGTAACTAATAACCCTTTCAAGTCCGTCAGCCCTCTGCACAAGAACGGCGCCAAGACCTACGCTGCTTGCGTCAGTATGTATTTCTGTCTCGGCGAATTCGTCAAAATGGGCAAGTAACGGAGGCGTCTGGAGGCGATGTTTAAGCTCCTGGAAAGCGTGTTCCTGCGGCGCTTCCCACTTAAACTCCACGTCGGCCTTGGTAAGGTTAGTGAGAGGATCGGCGATGCGGGCGAAGTTTTTCACGAACCGCCTATAATAGGCACACAGGCCCAGAAATCGGCGCACGGCTTTCTTGTCAGTGGGCGGCGGGAAGTCGGCGATGGCGGCTGTTTTCCGTGGATCGGGACGAACTCCAGACTTGCTGATAACGTGCCCTAGAAACAAGAGCTCCTCATACGCAAATCTGCACTTTTCTGGCTTCAGTGTGAGTCCGGAAGTCTTGATGGCTTGAAGTACAGCTTCAAGGCGCCGAAGATGCTCGTCGAAACTCGAGGAAAACACGACGACGTCGTCCAGGTACACAAGGCAAGTCTGCCACTTCAATCCTGCCAGTACTGTATCCATAACGCGTTGAAACGTTGCAGGCGCTGAGCAAAGGCCGAAGGGCATCACCTTAAACTCGAAGAGACCGTCCGGTGTTATAAAAGCCGTCTTCTCTCGGTCTCTTTCGTCGACTTTGATTTGCCAATAGCCAGTCTTGAGGTCCATTGACGAAAAGTACTTGGCGTTATGGAGCCGATCAAGTGCGTCGTCTATTCGTGGGAGGGGATACACGTCCTTTCTTGTGATTTTGTTCAGGCGGCGATAATCGACGCAGAAACGTAGGGTCCCATCCTTTTTTTTCACTAACACCACGGGGGATGCCCATGGACTCTTGGACGGCTGGATAATGTCATCCCGCAGCATTTCATCAACTTGTCTCTTCATGGCCTCACGTTCTCGCGTCGAAACCCTGTACGGACTCTGACGGAGTGGTCTGGCATTTTCTTCGGTTATGATGCGATGTTTCGTGATTGGGGTCTGCCGAATTTTCGATGACGACGAAAAGCAATCTTCGTATTGCAGGAGCAGGGCCTTGAGCTGTTCTTGCTTATCATTTGGAAGTCTGGGATTGACGTCGAAAGCTATAGGAGGGGCTTGGTTCCTCTGAGCAGGTTCCGCAGAATCGGCGAGGGCGAAAGCACTGGTGGCTTCGACAATTTCTTCGATGTATGCGACCGTTGTTCCTTTGTTCACATGTTTGTACTCATTGCTGAAATTCGTGAGCAAAACCGTTGCTTTGCCTCCCCGCAGCTCTGCAATTCCTCTTGCGACGCAAATATTTCGGGTGACCAACAGATGCTGACTGCCTTCAACGACGCCTTCCAAGTCAGCTGATTTAGGAGCGCCGACTGAAATAATGACGCTTGAGCGAGGCGGAATGGTGACTTGTTCTTCCAGCACATTCAAGGCATGGTGTCCTGACGGCGTACGCGGCGGTCGTGCTTCTTCTGTGGATAACGTTATCGACTTTGTTTTTAGGTTGATGACAGCACCATGGAGGCATAAGAAGTCCATGCCAAGGATGACATCTCTCGAGCAACGCTGTAGGACTACGAAGTCTGTAGGATAAATACGGCCGTTAATGGTGACTCTCGCTGTGCAGATTCCAGAAGGCGTTACGAGATGACCTCCGGCTGTGCGGATTTCAGGGCCTTTCCAAACTGTCCTAACTTTCTTTAACTTCGCGGCGAACGACCCACTGATGACAGAATAGTCGGCTCCAGTATCGACGAGAGCGGTCACACTGTGGCCGTCGATAAGAACGTCGAGGTCGCTAGTTCGCCGTCTCGCATTACAGTTAGGGCGTGGCGTCGGGTCACGGCTGCATCGGCTTGTTCTGCTGCTTCCATGTTGCGTCGTCAGGCCACCTTCGGTTGAGCTTTCGCCGTCAGAGCTTTGCCTGGTTGGCGTTGTGTTCGGAAAGCTCCGTCGCGGCGTCGTCATCGTCGGAGGATCTTCGGTAGTTCGTCGCACAGCAACCGCACCTCCACCGGTTGCTGCCCTTAGTTTCTCGGATACGGGCTAGGAGACCGGCCCCGCGTTGGGCCAGAGTACTGCCGGTGGTGCGGTGACGTGCGGCGGCTGGGCGACGGGGAACGCGAAGGGCTTCGTGGTGTCCACCGAGTTCCTGTCAGGTAGTCGGCGATGTCACGTGGTCGTTCTCCTGGCTGTGGACGTGGTGCATTGACGGCGAAGCCACGCAGTCCCATCTGTCGGTACTGGCAACGGCGGTATGTGTGTCCGGCCTCGCCGCAGTGGTAGCAGAGCGGGCGATGGTCAGGGGTGCGCCAGACGTCAGTCTTCCTCGGTGCACTGCGCTGGGCTGCTGGCGAACGGTATGACGTCGGTGGGGGTGGTGGCGGCGGTGGCGTCTGTCGACGGAAGTGCGACGGGGTGGCGTTTTGGCGTGGACGGGGAGGAGCGTTGTGGCGCAGTGCAGCGGCGTAGCTCATAGCTTCCGGCTCGGGCAGCGGTGCGTGGGGAAGTTGAAGCGATTGCCGAACTTCTTCTCGCACAATGTCGGCGAATGAATCCAGTTGAGGCTGCGCCGAAGGCAACAGCTTGCGCAGCTCTTCCCGCACGATCGCTCGGATCGTTTCACGCAGGTCTCCGGAGTTACTGGCTTGAGCAGCAGCGCAGTCTGCAGTCAGGCGACGATTATACTGTCTAGTGCGCATGTCCAGTGTCTTTTCGATCGTGGTCGCTTCGGCTACAAATTCTTGGACGGTTTTCGGCGGGTTTCTTATCAGTCCCGCGAAGAGCTCCTGTTTGATCCCTCGCATAAGAAAAACGAACTTTTTTCTCCCAGGCATGTCTGGGTCAGCGTGACGGAATAGTCGGGTCATTTCTTCTGTGAAAATGGTGACATTTTCATTTGGTAGTTGAACCCGAGTCTCTAATAAAGCAGCGGCCCTCTCTTTGCGAGCGACGCTCGCGAACGTTTGCAGGAATGCGCCGCAGAAAACATCCCACGTTCGGAGCGTGGACTCCCGATTTTCAAGCCAAGTCCTTGCGGTGTCTTCCAAATAGAAGAACACACGACGCAGCTTTTCGTCATGATCCCAGTGGTTGAGGGCGGCCACACGGTCGTATGTCTCCAGCCAGGACTCCGGGTCTTTGAACGATGACCCATGGAAAATTGGTGGTTCCCTGGGTTGATGCATGACCATCGTGGGCTGGGACGCTGCGGTTGTCATGGTCGCTGCAGTCGCAGTCATGGCCTTCGTCTTCCGCGCCTTGTCTGGTAGAAGCCCGTACTCCGATGGTAGCCCTTGCTGTCGGCGGCTTGTTCGCTGCTCCTGGTTGGCGTCGGTGTCTTCTCCGCGACGTGGGCTGGGTTCACGGCTTGACGGGGGCGTCCGGTACATGAACGAAGCAGCGCCTCCACCAGATGTCACGGGGTCGTGACGTGGCTGAAGACAGGAGACTTCGTGTTGGAATTTAACTGTTTATTTGGGCGAACCTGTGCCCGGTAAACTGAAAGTCCAATTACAGCAGCAGTCTCGCACAGATAGCAGTCTCGGACTGATAGCGGCGAACGGAGCGTCGGCCTTCGATCAACAACTGACAAGCGGCGAAGCGCGTCGGCATTTATACTCTTGCCGTCGAATGTTCTAGCGTTATCGCTGGCGGTGGCGTAGCTTCCAGAACAATCTGTACCGTTCGCACAGTGGGCGTGATCTTATCAAAATGATCTACTACAGTCCGGAACCTTCTAGAAAACTGCAGGCGCGGTTTGCGCTGAGAATCATGCGGTGTTTTCGGACGATAACAAAAACTTGGGAAATGGAACGTGGCAATATGCGAAGCACAAAAACAAATGTTGGTACATCACTTGAAAATCAGCACAACGTTACGAGGTGGAGGTAAATGATGCCGTACATAGCTTCCGTGTCATGATTACTATAATTGAATGTGTCGTTTACCTTCTTCGTCTATTTACGTCACGGGATACCAAATGTAGTATACGTGGATCTAGCGAAACGGCCGTGAGCACGCTATGAGCGTGGTAGGTTGTCATGTTCTTTCATAACACGCGTGTCAGAATTAACATGATTTCACCAGTCATATATTTCGTCGTCCAATAGCCTCACGTAACATCAAATTTGGTATATGTGGAGCTATCAAAACGGCCGCAAGCGCATCATGAAGGGCCCAATATACTCCAATGTAGCGTTAGCGGGCGCGCACGTTGGGCACAACGACGCTACATTAGCAAGACTTGAGCACTGTATTCACAACTTTCACCGATGATGGCGTCGCCATTCAGCATTCGTCGTAACTCTCGTTTGGGGGATGCCCGCGCAGCCAACCCATGCCATCGTTCAGTCGGCCACATTTCGGCGGTTTGCTGGTGCTTTATATGTTGTCGCTGGTAATTTCTACTGCACTTATTCCAAAGTCGGACAGGTATTACGAGTCGTAGTAGCAATGCTTTACTCCTTATTGTTTGCTTGCTGAGCTAGAAGAATCACGAAATATGCTGGATGCCGCTGTGCAGACGCCATGCAGTCAAAGGCGAGGTTTCTTGCTTTGCAAGAGCGCGGCCGCTCGATATTCCCCGGCCGTGGCACGAGAAGCGTTCACAAAGCTTTACGTGCATTCCTTCACACCACAGCAGACGATGTGCCTGGCGTTCAAAACTTTTTTCCTTCAATATACGCCGCACACGCGTTTCTCAACATGCAGTATCAAATATAATGCATGCTAGAGTCAATGACCTACTCAGCAAAGCCGTGACAATACGGTGGCTGCAGCCGAAAACACTACACAGTTCTAAGTGATGGGCACACCGGCAGCGGCTGCCGGTGCGCCGGTTGTGCGGTCCCCCAAACGACAGCCATGTTAGGCTTGCACTAGCACCCCCTATAGGCCGTGAGAGTTGTGAATTGCCTGAGGCCAGGTGCGACCAGCATCCGTCGCTTTGACCCGGCGGCAACCGGTATACGAAATGCGACATGCTGCTTTCGCGCCTATGGGTTACCCAGACAACACTGCGTCTCCCTTTTTTCATGACAGAGGGACGCTGGATGCGCTGAAACGCGCATGCGTCAAACCAACCCAGCGCGGCGGCGACTGCGAGTATATGTCAGAACCAACGCCTGGCGTGACGCGACGAAATGAAAGCCTGTGAGCATGTGTGACGCGTCACGTCGAAATGTATTGGCGACTTGAATGTGTCATGCAGTCATGTTGTTACAAGACACGCATCTCATGCTTATCATGTTTGCACCTGTACCATACCTTCGTCAGCCATTCACATCCCGAAATACCAAATTCGGTATAAGTGAAGCTAGCGAAACGGCCGCGAGCGCGTCATGAGCGTGACATGTAGTCATGTTGTTACATGACATGCGTGTCATGTAACAACATGACATGAGCGGAGAACTTGGTGTAAGCACCAAGTTATCCGCCCCGCCTAGACAACACCTTCGCCTAGGTGAGTCCAGTTTTGACAACTTGAGGGACGTCCTTCACTCCCGGCTACAACGCCGCCTCGCTAAGGGCTCTCAGCCCGGCGATGGCGGCTGCTAGCGTGGTTACGGGCTATGATCCTACCTCAAGCCAAGTACTGTCCTTGAAGGTGTCATCCTCCGTAAACACTATGCCATCAGAAGACGAATACCTCGACGACATGGTGAGACCGTGGCAACGCAAGCAAGCGAAATCGAAGTCTGCGTCTCAACAACAACGACACGCCACAGCAGCCGCCCTTCCCCAGCCTTGCAAGGAACGCCGGCGTGCCATTCCTCCGGTGGTGTGCCTACCTCTGCTCCGTCCTCGCAGCCAGCGAAGCAACGCAAGTGGCGTCCGCGTCAGACTCCTCGCCTCTCTCGCGACGACTACATCGTAGTAGTGAAACCTCGCGTTCCCTGCGAGCTACGCACATTCGTCTCGGCCGATCGCGCGGGCGACGCCACCCGCAGCTACCTCGGGGACCGGACTACCACGGAAATTCAAGTGTGGCCGATCTGGGAACAAAACATCTTGGTCTGTAGCACCACCATTTTGCCTATGGCACAGCGACTCCTCGGGGACTTCCAACTGCAAGTGGGGTATCAGCAGCTGCCCGTTCGAGGCGACGCCAAGGCACCAGGGGATACATGCAAGGGCGTCATCAACATAAACCCTGCTGAAAACCCGGAGAAGATAAAGTATGAACTGCATGGGCCTCGAGGTACTATCCTCGCGGTCCGCAAACTCGGAGATTCCGCGGCGGCAGTGGTGACTTTCGAGGGCACGAAATTACCCCGCTTCCTCTTCTACCACTGCGCGGCGACGTATATCCGCGCCTACAAGAAAACGGTCCCTGTTTGCACCAAGTGCGGTACCATCGGCCATCGACCACCTCAGTGTCCTCACCCCGCTCCAACCCAGTGTGCCGAATTTGGAACCCCCGCACCTGCAGGTCTCAATGCCAACGACTGCCACCCCAAGTGCCTCCTCTGCCACGGCGCCCATGAGACTGGGACCAGTGGCTGCACGGCAAAATATCGGAAACGCAAGCAGCCCTCAACATCTCCTCGAGGTACCTCCTCATATTTGTCACAGCCAGACAGCGGCACCAACCTGCATCAGTCGGCTCGACCACTCCACGTCGACACTCAGACATTCCCACCGCTCGAAGCACCAGCGGCGGTACCTCAGGTAAGCAGTTGGGCAGGGAATGCTGCTTCTAAGCCTCTCTCATCTCCTTCTGTCAATCCTCCTTCTCCCGAACTTGCGGCCCTTCGCCAGCATGTTGCGGCACTTCAAAAGCAAAATTCTCCTTTAATAAAACAACTCGAACTCTTAAATAAGCGACTTCAACCCCAACAACAGTGTACGGCAAGGCCATCCGGTATTGCCTCCTCTGTCCAGGCGGCTACGCCAGCTACGTCCAAGCTTAGTCCTCGCGCTAAGTCCACTCCCATTAAAACGCCGGTTCAAGCAGCCATGTGTACTCCAGCACTCAGACCTGGTGCCGCATCTACTCCAGAAGCTCTTGAGGCTCCTGTGGCACCTCAGGTTCTCCTGCCCGTTAACCAAACTCTCCCTAGCGAGGAGCGCGCCCCGCGCATAGAGGAACGCCTTACGCGCGTCGAAGCTTCGATTAATCACCTCCTCACCAGCTTCTCTGTCCAACGCATAGTAGTAGAGGTTACCCAGGCTATTCAAGCTTGGGCAATCACCCAGTTTCAACCCAACACATGGCGTTCCCGCTCCTGCTCGGTGAGCAGTGAGGGTACAGCTCCACGGCGTCGTCGTAAGGTGGCTACCACCACCCCGCCGTCGAAAAATCCGGACTCCGTGCCCCTCCCTGCCTCTGAGGATTCCGAGTGGGACATGGAGGACCAAATATAAAACCTAAGACAGTCACGATGGCTACCAATCGTACGTCCCGTTCAAACATTGCGTCTAAATTCAAGATCATACAGTGGAACCCTGGAGGCTTCGGGAACAGGCGAAAGCGTTTGCATCTTGACCTTTTCCTCAGCTCACTTGGCTCTCAGCCGACCGTCTTGGCGCTTCAAGAATCTGGCCCTGCTCCATCCCTTTCTGGATACTGCTCCTATGTAGGCGGTACCACCAAATGCCTCCTCGTGCATAAAGCTTACACGGCGATACAGATTGACCTCGATCTGGATCTTCCTTACGACTACTGCATGATATCAGTGCTGTTTCAGCGGAGGGGCCAACCATCAATACATATCTTAAACGTGTACTGTCCCCCTCGCCTTGCGAGGGCTTCGTTTGCGCATCTCTTCCATCGGGCGCTGCATATAGCAGCCCGACAACCACTGGTTATTGTCGGGGACTTTAATGCCCTCAGCCTTCACTGGGGTTACCACTACGAGAAGGCCCGGGGCAGAGAGCTCAAGGAGCTCATTTCCTCGCTGAGCCTCACGCTTCTTACCGATCCGGCAAAACCCACACGTTCCGGCAACTCGGTCACGCGAGACACATGCCCCGACCTCTCCCTCACCCGTCATATCCGCGATGCTACATGGGAAAATTTAGGCGAAACCCTAGGCAGTGACCACTTTTTACTCCGCATTTCGTTCACACCGCGGCAGAAAATGCGCCAACACTGGGGCCAAACCCGTCTCACCGATTGGACTCAGTTCAGAATGCAACCATTCCTCGCCGTCCTCTCCTTGACCGAATATGCAGCGTGGGCATCATACGCCCTCCATATGAAACAAGCGAACACTGGCACCCTTGCAAACTCTAATTTGACTCATGCAATCGATCCACACCTCCTACATCTTTGGCACGCTCGCTGCGGACTCGTAAGGCGCTGGAAACGCAACAATCTTAATCGGAAACTTCGCGCTCGCATTGAGGCGCTCACTGTAGAGGCGGCCGCATACTCTGCACAACTTTCCGATGCTAACTGGGCAGACATCTGTTCGAAGGCTGCAAACCAGCTGAGCTCTAAGAGTGCGTGGCGACTCTTTCGAAGCCTTCTATATCCCTCCACCACCAGGGGAGAAACGCAACGCTAGCTCCGCCGTGCTCTGCATGCATTTCAGGGCACTACGGATCAACTCGCGCGAGAACTTTGTGACCGCTACGTCTGCCGCACAATTGATCCCGCAGGCCCAGCATATACGTATTTCGGTGCCCCTAACACCGACCTCGCCACCCCATACACGCTTTCAGATTTACGATTTGCACTCACGAAAATGCGACGGGGCACAGCCCCTGGACGCGACGGAATCACAGTATCGCTCCTGGTAAATCTTCCCGACCAAGCACACCTCTCGCTACTTCACCTTATAAATTCGATATGGGACGGCTCTCCGCTTCCAACGGAATGGACCACATCGGTCGTGACATTAATACCCAAATCGGCAAAGTCTGTCAATATCGAGGCACTGAGACCCATCTCACTTACTTCCTGCGCAGGCGAACTCATAGAAACCATGGTTCACGAACGCCTTTCCGCCTACTTGGAGGCCAGGAGGACCTTTGCCGACACGATGTTTGGCTTTCGCCCGCATCTGTCGGCGCAGGACGTCCTGCTCCAGCTTCAACACGATATCATAGAACCGACTACTATGCGCCATAACGATAAAACAGTTCTCGCTCTCGATCTCCGCGGGGCGTTCGACAACGTCAAACACAGCACTATACTCACTAACCTGTCTACCACAAGCTGCGGGCATAACACTTTCAACTACATTCGCGCCTTTCTATCACATCGCACCGCCTTCATTCGCCTTAATTCTACAGAACACGGCCCGTACTTATTAGGCACGCGGGGTACACCTCAAGGGGCAGTCCTGTCTCCTCCGCTTTTTAACCTGGCGATGATGAACCTCCCCTCTGTTCTAAACGAGGTCAAGGGAATACAACACGCACTATATGCGGACGATATTACAATCTGGACTAACAACAGCTCCTTAGCGTAAATCGAAGAACGCCTCCAAAAGGCTGCCCTTCTGGTGTACACCTACGCTGGTTCATGCGGCCTGGAGTGCTCTCCAGCTAAATCGACTATTCTTTCAGTCTCTCCGCTGCCGCCGCCTCAAATTTTTCTTCCGTCCGGGCCCGTCCCGTCAGTGCAATATATTCGGGTTCTTGGCCTTTACCTCACATCGTCCTTGGATCCAAAGGGCACAATAGCAGGCCTCAGACACACCATCGAACAGGTGAGCCGCATGATACGGCGAGTGTCTACCAAGCGTGGCGGCCTCCACGGGTCTCAGTCCCTCCGATTGGCCCACGCGTTTGTGACCAGTCGCGTCCTCTACGCCTTGCCTTACCTTCGCCTGCGTCGTCGACACAAGCACCAGCTGGACGTCCTTCTTCGTTCAGTATAGAAGCGCGCTCTGGACCTACTTATTGCAACTTCCAACAGCCGATTCGCGGCTCTGGGGTACACAACACCTTTGCAGAGGTGCGCGAAGCTCATCGCGTTAACCAAATCAATCGACTGTCGCAGACGCCTTCAGGGCGCCGTCTTCTACACAGACTTGGCCTTTGCCCGATATCTGACCAAGACCCTCTGCAGCCGGTACCAGAGCTCTGGCGTCAAAAGCATTGGGTGGAACCTCTACCGCGTAATATTAACCCCGACCTCCATCCTGGCCGTAGACTAGCACGCGCCGCGGCCCTTCATACGCGACACTCCGATCGTCCTGGTGTTTTCTACGTGGACGTCTCGGGTCCCTCCCCCTCGGGTCACTTCACGGCTGCCGTGATTACAGAGGGCAAACACGTCGATGGCCTCTCCTTTTTAGCAGACCCAGTAACGCACGCTGAAGAGGTTGCCATAGCTTTGGCCGCCTCTCACCCTGCCTCATGCACCATCCTTACGGACTCACGCTCGGCCTGTTCTCAGTACCTTCAGGGTTCCATTGCCCCGCTGGCGGCTAGCCTGCTACAGGCAGCCTCTCGGCGCTTTAACCTTCATCCCATTCGTATAGTCTGGACCCAAGGCCACTCGGGCCTGCCCGGCAACGAGGCGGCAAAAGCCGCTGCCCACGCTTCTCATGTCCGGCCGTTGCCCCTCCACGTCTGGCAATACCAACCTAACGCGCTTTCGCGAAATTTTGGCTTATTACGGGGCTTCGCGCCGCCTCTACCCGGACCCCGCACGCGGTTTGGAGAAAGCGGACGAACGACTGCTACGCCGCCTGCAGACGAACACCTTTATCAGTCCGGCGGTCGCCAGGCACTTTTTGCCGGAAATCAATGGCACCTGCTCGACCTGTCATGTCCTCGCCGACAGATATCACGTCGTAGCATTGTGCCAAGTTATTCCCGTCCCTTTCTCATCCCCTTTTCCTATCCCAACTAGAGAGGCTTGGGAGGAGCACCTGCTCGGCTGCTCTACCTTGGCTGCGCAACGCTCATTGGTGGAGCGCGCACGGGCAGCTTCCAGCTTTACTGGCGTCCAGGAATAGGGTCTGGCTACTCTAGCACGCCGATGGACCACGTCGGCACTCTCTAGTAGACGTTTTCTGAAATAAATGTTTTTTACCACCACCATCGCAACTAGGGCGAGGAACACACAGGCTCTGCAGAATAAATCTTCTCCTTCAATAAATGTCTTCAAATGTTCAGTTCGTCTTTACCTGAATCAGAATTTCTTACTCATGTATAGATACAGTCATTGATTTTTTTTGCTTTTACAATGCATGACATGTTTTCTTTAATCAAGTTTGTTGTTTACTTTTTCCCATGAAACATTATTAATGTACACTCCCGGTGGTTGTATGGTTGCACTCCGTTAGGTTTTACTTTGATAACTTATATTCTAGGTGTAATTTAGTTCCAAATATAATAATGTGGCATTGTATACCCAAACGTCACTCATAATATTTCGTATGCGTATCACGTTAATTTTCGAAATGCTGTTACTATATTTATTTTATTTCTATATTTTGTAACAAGAGGTCCCCTTGCAGTGTTCGTACTAAGGGGCATATCTCTGCATACCTCTCCCTAAATTTACCGCCCCAGCCAAATACTCTCAATACGCTTATTCCGCGAAAGAAATCACATTATTGTGTGTAATAAAGCGATTAGAATAGCAAAGCAACAGGCAGGCATCCCACATAGCTAGATGCGTGAATGAGTTATCAAATGGTAGGACCACATTGCATAGCGCTAGCATAACTTTTCATTATTGTCAGTCACAGCATAAAAAAATTGCACAAAATTCCGTGCAAGTGCCTTGTAGTTGGTACCGCGCTTCGCCGAAGAAAGACGAAGGATGGCGTAGTCAATACCTGCATAAAAATCATGATTTTTGGCGTTGTGGGTATCGTGCAAGTGTACCTGTGGTAGTTATTCAAATTAAGTTTTACAAAGTCGTATTCTATCCATGGAATGATTGGTGATAAGTAGGCGAAGCCCGAGAGGGAGAGACAAACAACAAATAATAACTCTCCCATAAAAAGTTAGCCCATTACATCATTAAAAAGACGTAAGACTGTTCGTATAATATACAAAACAACGGTTATTTTGTTCTTGCCGTCCATCTGTCTGCCTGTATGTTTGTGTGACAGTCACTCACACTAGGTAGCTACAAACCGGTCGCAAAAAGACATGCATGGACTGAACCATGGTTTAGGAGATTTCACCCCTAAAAGGCTCTGAAAGGCCGCTGTTACAGCTTTTTCTCTGACTGTGCTGCGCGTCTCTTGCAGGCCTCGCGCTTTTTATTTCAGAATACTAAGTAGACTGGGCCCCTAGAATTGAGAAGCGTGCGATGCGAAAGTGAGCCTAAACGTATACAAGCGAAGCTGTGGACATATCGCACACACAAAATAAAAAACTTGAAAGCGCGTGCAATATATTCAAAGAACTCAAGTATAGTTATACATATATATTACATAATTAAATTCAAATATTCATAACAAATACATATATTCATTTGTTTATATGCACACTTTCATATACACTCATACAATCCCCTGTTTAAGTTCACATATAAACCCAATAAATGGCTGGGGGGATAACTACCATGGTAGCTCAGAGGTAGGCCATCGAACGCGTTATTCGAAGGTTGCAGGTTCGGTTCCTGCCCATTGCAATTTATCATGTCACCCACTTTGCTTCCTTCCAATTACATTACAATTTGGTCTACTAACCTTCCCTATACTTTCCTTGACACTATTGTCTGATAGAGCTCATTATTATTGTGACAAAACACAGAAAAACAAACCCTTAGGTGAACACTTCTCTACCTTATTCATTAACGAGGGTCTCGTATTGGCAGACTTGGTGCCTTAGGTTGTATACGAAAGACTATTAGTCAGCAACCAGCTCGCGATAAGTTCACGTGCTACGTGACGCCAAACAGGCTCATAAAGGGTGTGCCAAACTCGCCTCCATGGCTGCAGGTGCAGCTGACTGACACTCCCACGATTAAGTTAACATATAAACAAAATAAAGTGTCTGGGGGGATACCCGCAGTGGTAGTTAAGTGGTAGAGCATCGAACGTGTTATTCGAAGGTCGCAGGTTCGGTTCCTGCTATGCGAGAAAAAAACATCAGCGAGAAAAAAACAAGACATCACTATATATATATAGTGATGTCTTGGTAGGCTTGGTTGCGTCAGCGTTTATTTTATGAAAAGACCTCGCAAAACGAAGAACAGGCAGAGCCAGTACACAGACGATGACGATGGTGATGACCCAGAGTGGCAATGAGGACAAAGAGACAAGCGGATGATGGTGATTGTGATCATGCAGGGATGAGAAAGATGTAAGTATTAAACGCCTACACTGATGCCCCCCCCCCCCCCTGGAAGCGGATACTTTGGCCTCCGTAAGTCAAAGTGACGGGAAACGTCGCGTGAAAGGTTTCATGCGACAAGCGTTGACAATCTTTGTGCTGCGGTAGCGGGGGTCTGTTGGGGCGTCGAGTGGTGTCACACGATAATTGATTGGGGAAGTCTGTTCTAAAGCAATGTATGGTCCGATGGAGCGCGGTTGGAATTTGTCACAGAGACCAGAAGTGCGAATAGGTGTCAAAAGCAGCACCTTGTCACCAGGTTGGAAAGACACAAAGCGATGGAATGCGTCGTAGATGATCTTCCGCTCGTGCTGTCTCGCTTCAGTATTGATGCGAGCCTGATGGCGAGACTGGGCCAGGCGGAAAATGTATTCTTCGCTAGAAGACTGACAAGAATTTTTATGGCTGTTAAAGAAGAAGACGCCGAGAAAGGTACTCGGGGTGCGTTCGTACACGAGGTAAAACGGTGAGTAGCAAGTTGTTCGCTGAACGGCGTTTTTGTAAGCGAAGGTCAGGAATGGTAAAAGAGTATCCCAGTTTTTGTGGTTGGGTTGGACGTAAACGGCTATCATGTCAGCAAGGGTTCGGTGAAATCTTTCTGTAAGACCATTTGTCTTAGGGTGGTAGTTTGAAGCTGTTTTGTGAGTAGTTCCAGAAGCGCGCAGTACTTCATTTACGATTTGTGACAGGAACACTTTCCCACGGTCACTAAGTAGTACACGAGGAGCCCCATGACGCAGGATTATGGCGTGAAGAATAAAGTCTGCAACTTCCACAGCTGAGCCTGTAATAACAGATGAAGTCTCAGCGTAGCGTGTCAGGTGGTCCACGGCGGTTACTATCCATAGTTTGCCAGCAAATGTGACGGGGAGAGGCCCATAAAGGTCGACACCTACAACCTCGAACGGCATCGAAGGGCACGGAAGTGGCTGTAGAGGTCCAGCAGGTGCAGACGTGGGGAGTTTATGACGCTGGCATGGGTAGCAGGACCCGACGTACCACTCTACGCTAGAAGAAAGGCCAGGCCAGTTATAACGACATTGAATGCGGTCAATAGTTTTTTTAAACCAAGGTGACCAGCAGTCAAGTCATCGTGGAAGGCTTCGAGAACGTGAAGTCGAAGAGAGCGTGGCAGCACAGGAACCCTAGCGCTGACAGTCAGGGTGGTAAACGTGGCGGCAGAAAACCCCGTCATCCAGCTTAAAGTGCAGAAGTTGACGACGAAGTCGCACGTTTGGTGGATGAGAAACTCCCGAAAGGTGGTCTATCATGCGTCTGCAGTATGAATCGGGCCAATGGCGGGAGATACATGTTGGCTCGTTGTCCGAAAAGGGTTGCCTTATTGATGCGGGCGTATGAACTTTGGTAGATGTGGTGGTTGAGTTCTTACCAACGCTGATATGGGTAGTTGGAAGCGGGAAACGAGATAAAGCGTAGGCGTCTTGATGTTTTCTACGTGATTTGTAAATTATGTCAAAGTCGTGCTCCTGCAAGTGTAGTATCCACCGACCCAAGCGTCCGGACAAGTTATTTAGTGTAGAAAGCCAGCATAAGGCATGGTGGTCCGTAACAATTGTGGAGTGACGGCCGTGGAGATGGGGACGGAACTTCTGCACCAACCAAACCACAACCAAGCACTCTTGCTCAGTTATTGTGTAGTTCGTTTCGGCAGGGTTGAGTACGCGACTGGCATATGCAACAACTTTTTCTAGGAAAGACTTGTCGCGTTGAAGAAGAACGGCTCCTACACCAAGGCCGCTAGCGTCCGTATGGAGGATAGTCGGTGCGGCTTTGTCAAAGTGGCAGAGCTGAGGTTCAGACATGAGTGCCCGCTTCAACAGGTCAAATGCCGCTTGACATTCTTGAGACCACAGAAAGGGGACGTTGTAAACAAGTAGCTGGTGTAATGGAGCAGCAATAGAAGCGAAGTTTTGGATAAACCGGCGAAAATAGGAGGTGAGGCCAAGGAAACTGCGAAGCTTCTTTGGTTTTTCGGGACGCGGAAAGTGAAAGACTGCAGAAATCTTGTCAGGGTAGGGCGGGCGGCCATCTTTGCTAACGACATGTCCTAAGACCTTGATAGATTTGCTAGCGAAAGAGCATTTTTTGTGTGTATTTGAAGCCCGGTGCCAGCAAGGCACGTCGGAACTTGATTCAATCGTTCTAGGTGCTCAGGAAACGTTGACGAAAAGATAATATTGTAGTCCAGGTAGCAAAGGCAACTTTTCCATTTCAGGCCGCGCAGCACGATATTTATCATGCGCTCAAACGTCACGGGTGCGTTGCAGAGCCCGAAAGGCATCACGTCAAATTCATATAGCCCGTTGGGGGTTGTGAACGCCGTTTTCTTCTTATCGTCTTCATGCATGGGGATCTGCCAGTACCCAGAACGCAAGTCGATGCTTGAAAAGAATTCCGCGCCTTGTAGGGAATCAAGGGCGTCATCAATGCGTTGCATAGGGTACACGTTCTTGCGTGTGATGTTATTGAGCACCCGGTAGTCCACGCAAAAACGCACAGAGCGATCCTTTTTTACGGACCAAAACAATAGGAGACGACCAAGGGCTAGATGAGGGACGGTTGACTTCCCATTTAAGCATGTCAGCAATGTTCTCTTCTATTATTTTTCTTTCAGCTAGAGACACGCGGTAGGGTTGGCGGTGTACGATAAATGTCCCAACGGTTTCAATTCGATGTGCTGTATTATTAGTGTGGCCCAGCTTAGACGAGCAAATATCGAAAGAATTCGCAAGTTTCTGTAACAATGCGAGCAGCTGCTGCCTCTGTGAGTACGTCAAGTCGCTGCTGATAGCGGTGGTAAAGGCGGAGAAAGAAACATGCTCACCGAGGGAGGGGTCTTTGGATGCGATGGCCTGAAGTGGCGGGACAAACACAGGCTCGAAGTCGGCAACACGGGCCACAGTAGTGCCCTGTGGCAGTAAGATCTTCTACGGTGTCGAGTTGACAGCGGGGACAAGTGCAGAGTTATTGCAAAAATGAACGACACCAAACGGAAGAACTATACCTTTACGAACGCAAAGTGGTGATGGTGAGACCAATACATCACCGTGATAGATGTCGTTGGACGTAATGCTGACAATTTGCTCTTGTAGTGGCGGCAGTTTGATGTCTTCCGCAACGCCCAGACGAAGTGGCTTCTGATTGTCGTCTTCAAGCATGTACTCGGTGTCTGTGAGGCTAACGACGCATTGTCCACAACAAATCGCCACGGAAGCAGATAATAGAAAATCCCACCCTAAAATTAGTCGGTGAAAGCAGCGGGACAGGACAGCAAACTGGATATGATGGCGGACGCCGTCGATGAAAACAAGCAAAGTACAAAAGGCGGAAGGGCGAATGACGTTCCCCTGGGCAGCAACTAACGTGAGGCCATCGTAAGGCGTCATTACTTTCCTTAAATGTTCATACAAATCAGCAAGTATCACACACAATGTCGCACCTGTGTCCACCAAAGCATCAACTCGCACTCCTTTCACTTCCACAGAAACCATGTTACACGAGCCTGATGGAGGAATTTCAGTTCTAAATCCGAATGCTGTTTTCCTCCACAAATTGCATCATTTAGTTTTCCGAATGATTATGAGAGGAGTATGAGGCGGGCCGAAGTGGAGAAGTGGAACGGCGGAAGGGCGAAGGCGAGCGGCGTCTCGTGTTTTGGATGTTCCTTGGTGCAGTCGATGCCGGAGGAGATGGAGACTGCTGTGAGAGAGAGGAGTAACGCCGACCTTGATAAGACGCCCCAGTGTACAAATGCCGTTCACCCACGTTGTTCTGAGGCTCATCTTGCTGGCGCTTTCGGCAGAAACAAGATATGTGGCCGCGATAGCCACAGTAGTAGCAGACAGGGCGAGAAGAGCGCCACGGTGGGGAGTGGAAAGCATTCGGGGAACCTGGAGATAGCGCAGTCAGGTGGGCCGAAGAGTCAGGGGGCACGGAATGGTAGTTCACCCGGGGAGCGACAGCAACTGACGCATAGAATGACAGCGGCAATGTCACGTGTGCTTCGCTGGGAGGCACGGCAGCAACTCCAGGGTATGTGGATACAGGGTGGGGAGCAGAGCCGGTCAGGGATATAAGTTCCTCCCTGATGATGTCATGTAAGGGCACTCCCGAAGACTGTGTAGGACGCGGTGTAGGAGGTGTGAAGCCCATAGACAGCAATTCTTCGCGTATAATGTCCAGGATGAGGTCACGCAGACGGCGATGAGACGTGAAGTGGTGGTCGCCAATGTCCGGTTGGAGGCAAACGGAGTCCAGCGCATCAAGGCGCTGGCATATCGTCACGACATCACCGATGGTAGCTGGGTTTTGCACACTAAGGGCGTTAAAGGCCACAGGCCCAATACCTTTCAATATATGACGCACTTTGATTCTGTCATGGATTGATTGACACGCCGGCACAGTGCGAGGACATCCCCTATGTATGCAGTGTACGATTCACCGGGATGTTGTCGGCGAGTATCGAGTGTCCTCATTGCGATGGCGGTTCAAATGTTCGGTGTCCCAAAAACGTGCCGCAGCTGCTGCTGGAAGGTAGCCCAGTCGGGTAAGTCAACGACGTGGTTAAAATACCATGTCTTCGTGACTCCAGTCAGATAAAAAGGGGCGTAACGCAGTTTGGCAGCTTCGTCCCACCATTTAGTGGCACTTACGCGGTCATAGTCATCGAGCCAGTCTTCTACGGCTTCTCCTTGCAGACCAGTGAAGAGGGGGAGTTCCAGCTGATGTCCGTGTATGTAAGTGGGAGGGGCAGCTTGCGGCGGTGCGTGGTCGATGACATCAGTGCCGGCAGGCTTGGTCTGGGATATGCTGCCTGACTGTGGGCGCAAGCGGCTGCCTGAAGGAAGCTTCAGTGGGCAGAGTGGGCTGCAAGAGGTCAGAGGACTGAAAATCCACCTCCACCACGTATGAAGTCTTGGTAGTCTTGGTTGCGTCAGCGTTTATTTGAGGAAGGACCTCGCAAAACACACAGGCAGAGCCTGTACACAGAAGATGACGATGGTGATTGTGATCATGCAGGGATGAGAACGATGTAAGTAACAAAAGTCCACAGTATATATATATATATATATATATATATATATATATATATATATATATTACGTATGTGGTGGGTTTAATTTCACTGGAAATGCCAGCGCTCAATCGTCATTGCTGAATCGCCATCGCTCAAGAGTGTCCTACCTCTTCTTCTTTCTCGCTTTTTCAGTCCGCGTTACATATTCCTCCGGGCAAGACGAAGCTCACCGAGTGAGCAGAAGCGATCGGTTCTTGTAGGGCTTCAATCGGGCAATGTGCACAATTAGCATATTACGCGAACGCCCGTTCTGAGCTGTCACTTTTGCAACAACATAAGTGATGTCACTTAGGCACTGAGTAATGACGAATGGTTCTGAGTACTTGGAAAGAAACTTCTGGCAAAGTCCCTTCTTTCGAACAGCGTCCACAGTCAGATGAAATCACCTGTAGCAAAAGTCACAGGCGGGTGTTTTGCTTCGTAACGGTCTTTCGCGTGAGAGTGGGCGGAAAGAGTTCGGAGCCGAGCAAGTCGACGAGCTTCTTCAGCGCGACACAAAGTATTGTGGAACCATGGCTGGAGTAATTCTTCTGTAGTGTGGAACCTTGGCTGGAGCACTGATCTTCTCAGGTCTGGCCTCATACCGCCCCTGTCGACTAGATATCCGAGGACAAGAGCTTGACGCTCACCAAAATTACACTTCTTTGCGTTAAAAAACGCGACAAGCTTGTTTGACGCAATCTAGAACAACGCTGAGCCGATGGCTGTGCTCGTGGAATGTCTTGCCAAAATAATTACATCAGCGAGATAACACATACATATCTCCCTTTTGAGACCGCGAAGGATGGAGTCCATGAATCGCTCGAAGGTAGCTGGGGCATTACATAGGCCAAACGGCATAACGTTAAATTCAAATAACCCGTCAGGCGTGACAAAAGCAGTCTTCTCTTTGTCAGACGGATGCATTGGTATTTGCCAGTATCCAGACATTAGGTCGGTGGACGAAAAGTATGCGGCCAAGTGCAGACAATCAACAGCATCATCGATGCGTGGTATCGGATACACGTCTTTCTTTGTGACGGCGTTGAGACGGCGGTAGTCTACGCAAAATCACCAAGAGTTGTCTTTCTTTTTACCAATATGACAGGAGCTGCCTAGAGACTGCTTGACACTTGAATAACGCCTTTTTGCAGCATGTCGTATACCTGATTGGCGATCACTTGCTTATCTGACGGCGATACGCATTAGGGTTTCTGGCGTATCGGTGCAGCGTCTCCCGTGTTGATGCGGTGGTGCATACGGGATTCGGGCAACATGAAACAACGCTTGTTTTGAGCGAAATCGAAGACTCCCACGTAGCGTGTAAGTACCTCCTCAAGGACATTCTGCTCGGAAGAAGGCAACGACTTATTGATCATACGTTTAATCTCGGCTGAGTAGTTGGGCGCAGCCTGACTGATGGCTGGACACTCTGAGACCATTCTGACGTCAACTGTGGCCTGCTCCTCGAACGTTCCCAGTTTGAATCCGGCTGGTAGAACAACAGGCTCTGAGGCTTCGTTGAGCGCCCACAAACAAGCATATCCGTCGATGGCTGTAAGGACAGACCGTAGGACCAGCACATTCTTCTTGATGGCGTTTGGATGATCAGGCTCGGCAAGTCAAGTGCAGGGTCGTGAGCGGGTACAAACACTGCTGCCCGACCAGGGATTGTCACATCTTCAGACAACGAAAGCGCATCGATGGGCAGAATCGGAAAATTGTCCACTATTGCAGCGGGCAACGTACTTTGTAGAAGAATCTCTCTAGTTCCAAAGTCAAGCGCAGCGCCGCATTCGTGAAGGAGGTCTATCCCTAAAATGACGTCATGAGTAGCGCGAGCCAGTGCAGTGAATTCAACTCGGAAATTTCGTCCACCAATCGTGAGTACAACTGAGCAAATACCATCAGGGCATAACGCTTGGCCTCCAACTCCACGAAAAGTTTCTTTACGATTCTATGCGAACATAACTTTGTGACCCAAGAAACAATGTTTGAAATGAAGACTCATAACCGAAACAGCAGCATCAGTGTCTACAAAAGCAAGAGTATCTGCACCACCTATACACACATGCACTTTGTTCATCAACATCTCAGCAGAAGAAGAAATTGGCGAAACTGACCACCCCGCGACCGCACCTCCATCGGTCGCACCAGCTAGTTTCCCAGCTGATGCAGGGAAGGTGACCGACGACGCGGAGACGGCGACCGGCTGGCAACGTGTCTGAGGTGGCGTCAGGCTTCGCTCAGAAGCGGAGTACTCACTGCGAAATTCGTTAGGCCATTGCTGTCGGGGACGGTGGTCGGCTGGGTGAGGGATCCAGGTTTTGTGCATACGAGGCGGGTACGTCTAAAAACGTGGTGGCACAGGCGTTTCGTGCATTCGAGCCGGATACGTCGAAAAACGTGGTGATGCAGGCGGCCGGCTAGGACAGAAGCACGAAATATGCCCTCGGAGACCGCATGTGTAGCAAACGGGAACTTGTCGGCTTACATTAGCAGGAGCAGAGGTAGAAGAAGTATGCGGAGACGGATCATGCTCTGCAGGAACATTTCGTGATGACGCATAGTGATCCTCTGGTAGAGGCCTGGTTGACGACGGTCAGAGGTCCGCAGTGGCAAGTCGAGACGATGACGTCTGCTGGTGGTCGTGACCTGTCGGGGAAAATGGAAGCCGCAGTTTGAAATCTGCAGTTTCTGTGCGTGGTCGGTTTTCGACGTGGCGCTCTCGCATCCAGTAGGGAGGTGGTTCAGGGCACGTGGTGAACAAGCATTGGCGGTGAACGTCACCTGCTTGGAGCCGTACGAGCTCTTCTCGAACTATCCGACGTACGAGGAAAGGAATGTCTTCGCAGGTGGCGACTTCTATACTTGCAACAGTGGGAACATTGTCCAAGTACCCGAACTTGGGTAAAATTATCCGGGTCTTCAACGCCTCGAATGTGCGACACTGCTGCCTGAAAATAGAAGGAGTATTCAAGTTTTCTTTTGTTATCAAAAAATTGTACATGTCCTTGGTGAGGCCTTTTAGCAAATTACCGACTTTGTCTTCGTCAGACATATTTGCGTTGACAATCCCGCAAAGCTTCAACACCACTTCAATGTTGGCTGAGCAAGTTTCGCCGGGCAACTGAGCCCTACTTGAGAGCGTTTCCTCAGCTTTCTTTTTCATGGAACTCGCGTCCCCAAAGCAGGCCTTCAGTTCCTTAACAAATATATCCAAAGTGGGAAGGACATGTTCATGGTTCTCAAACCAAAGTAAGGCTGTCCCGGCAAGGAAGAATACTATGTTCACGCGCTTTGTCTGCGTGCCCCAGTCGTAGTAGCAGCTCATTCTGTCGTAGTGTTTCAACAAGCGTCCACGCCTTCGTCAGTTTTACCTGAGAATATACGTGGCTCAGGTGCCCAGTAGTCTGGTTGTCGACGTCGATGGTCACCTTGTGCGGTGTCGGTGGCATTGGTGGAGGCAGCAGCGTAGTACGTCAACGGGATTGCTGATCGTCGTTCATGCTGATGTCCGGGAGTAGTCCAGCTAAGCGTCTGCTTCTTCGAAGAACTTCTGCTGTGGGGTCCAGAATGGCAAGTTACCAAGCACCTCCACCAAAGCTGTTACGGATGTGATGGGTTTATTTGCACTAAAAATGCCAGCGCTCAACCGTCACTGCTGAATCACCATCGCTCGAGAGCTTCCTACCTCTCGTTTCTCGCTCTTTTAGTCCGCGTTACAATATATATATATATATATATATATATATATATATATATATATATATATATATATATATATATTATTTAGTTATTTATTGTTGTGTCTGTCTAGATCATTAGCGTGAAGAAACCATCTTACGGAGCGGACGCACTCTCAAGCGGCCCGCAGCTCCTGCTACCATGGCCATGGCATCCGACCTAGCCACCTCGGGTACCGAAGCCAGCGTGCTGCCTGCAGGCGTCCTTGCCAAACCACAAGGTGACTCCACTGACTTGGTTTCGCAAACCGCCTTCTTGCCCAGGGACGCCGTACAGGCTCCCTTGGACTTCGCCTCAGGTACCATTCCTGGAGCAACGTCAGTACCGGCGCCAGAAAACAGGCGTAATTCCTCGCCTGTAGCCGCCAGCGAACTGTGCACGGTTCTGCAGGCCGTCGCTACTTCAAGCCAGCGTCTTGCAGACGCCACCGTCACCTTCTCAGCAGCCTGTGCACGCACCAGGTTGCCTCCTCTGTCCATGGCTGAAATTCCTGACTTTACTGGCGTTTATCAAGGCCCAACCGTCCGGCTGGATGAAATTAATTCGTTGGCCCGTCGACAAGCATGGACTGACGATGTGACGCTATGGCTAGCCGTAAGTCGACTGCGCAAGTCCGCCAAAGTGTGGCATCAATACAATGGCTGGAAGTACATATCCTGGAGTGACTGAACTACAGCCTTCGTCACGGCCTTCCCACCACTTCCACCCGCATACGATGATCATTTCATGCACATGCGATCGCGTCGGCAGGCTCTCTCGGAAGACGTCCGTAAATACGTCTACGATAAGCTCGGGCTTCTCGACAAATGTGGCCTTACAGGGATCTCTCCGGCTGCCCGCCAGTATGCCATTGATGGTTTGGCTGACCCTACTCATACTGCCATCTTATCTTGCCTGTCCCCTGAAGCGTCACCCCAGGTTTTCGCTCAAAAGGCAGCCGAACTTCAGCAGAACTCTCGTCGTCGGCTTAGCTTGGACACATTACCGGCTATCCGTTCGACTTACGCCTCCACACAACACGGATGCCTCAAGTGCGGTCGCATTGGCCACAACGCCAAGGAGTGTAGTCAACCGTTCCAGACCCGAATCTACTACCAAGCTTGTCAAATTCCTCGGATGTCCATTCATGCTGAGGGAATAGGTGACCTATCTGCTCTGGTGGATACCGGTGCGGAACGAACGACGCTACACCGACGTCTTGCTCCGGACACTATCCGACCGTGGACGCAACCTCATCTCTGCGGACTTAGAGAAAGTGCTATGTCAGTCGGAATGCTCGACATTTCAGTCCGGACGGCAGCGGGCACTAAATTTATTCCAGCCATTCCTGTCTTTGAAGACCTTCCTGCCGACATGATCCTTGGTGCTCACTTCTTGCTATCTGATGACATTGAGCTCACCATACATCACGGCCACGTCGAGCTCCAGTCTTTGACAGCTGAGACTACCGCCACAACCCTACCACTACCGACAGGTGAGCCCTCCACTCCGCCTACCTTATCTTCTGTATTGGCTCGCCATCAGCCAGTATTCGCTAGCAATACAGCAGAACTGCCAGGCACGACTTTGCTGCTCCATCGCATACCAACGGAAGATCATCCACCAATATGCGTACCATTGTGGCGATACGCTGAACGAGAAGGGGCAGTGATCGCAGAACAAGTAGATGAAATGCTTGCCATGGGCATTATTAGACCGTCCTCGAGTCCGTGGGCAGCGCCAGTCGTCCTTGTTCGCAAGAAAAACGGATCACTATGCTTCTGCGTGGACTACAGGCAGCTCAATAAGTGTACAATGCCTGACTTCTTCCCTTTACCCCGCATTGATTACGCTGTTGATACAGCACATCACTACAAGTTCTTTTCGTCGCTTGATTTACGCGCAGGCTACGGGCAGATTAATGTCGCGGAAGAAGATAGATGTAAAACGGCCTTTCGCACATCTTTTGGTTTGTATGAATTCAACCACATGCCGTTTCGACTAAGAACGGCTCCTAGCACTTTTCAGTGTGCGATGAATTCAGTGCTCGGACCATTGAAAAACTAATCCTGTGTGGTGTACTTAGACGACATGGTGGTCGTTGGCAGGACGGAGGATGAACACCTTCGCAATTTGGACGAAGTACTACACAGGCTATATGCAGCAGGGTTTCGTTTGAACCAAGAGAAATGCCAGTTTGGGGTGTCCAAGATTTCGTACCTGGAACATAATATATCTACTGTCGGCATTCAGCCACTTCTGGAGCGAATAACTGCCGTGTCGCAGTATCCCACACCAACCTGCTTGAAGCAGTTTCAGTCGTTTCTGGGTATGGCCTCGTATTTGCGAAGGTTTATTCCCCACTTCGCTTCGATCGCAGCTCCCTTGAGCGGTCTTTTTAAAAAGGACGCGCGATTTGAATCGGGCGTCTCACAAAAAAATGCTTTCCGAGCTATAAAACAAAAGCTCACTTGTTGCCTCATACTAAGTCACTTCATTGAGAACT
This sequence comes from Rhipicephalus annulatus, assembly GCA_013436015.1. Lineage (NCBI taxonomy): Eukaryota > Metazoa > Arthropoda > Arachnida > Ixodida > Ixodidae > Rhipicephalus > Rhipicephalus annulatus. Next base: position 46,517 of record WOVY01002713.1, on the reverse strand, counting down.
GGTCCACCGAAGTGAACACTGATGCCAGCCAATTAGGCCTAGGAGCTGCGTTAGTGCAGCGTGATCCAGATGGCGTGGAACACGTGGTCGCTTATGCCAGCCGAAAACTTTCAGACACCGAGCGCCACTATCACTCCAACGAGCTTGAATGTCTTGCAGTGGTATGGATTGTCGATGATAAGTTTCGAGATTATCTTTTCAGGCGTAAATTCACTGTTGTGACTGATAATGCTGCTATAGCATGGATGTTCTCCAAGCAGCAACCTAATGAAAAATTTTCCTGGTGAATAATCACACTGCAAGAATACGATTTTGACGTTCACCACCGCGCTGGGGGGCTAAACAACGTCGCCGACGCACTTTAACGGAACCCCCTTTACTGCGCGCAACAAACCAGGTAAACTAACATTTTTTTCACCCAGATGGATATATCCCGAGCCCAACAGGAGAATAAAGATTTGGCATCCATTATTGCATCTATCACTGACAAGGGAAAAGAGAGTAATTTTGTGATGCGCAATGCCGCATTGTACCGGCATCACTGGCGAGTGGACTGATCCGAAGAACGTTACCTCCAGGTGATCCCGAAATCCCACAGGTCAGAAATATTACGAGCCATTCATGACTCCCCAGAAGGCGGACACACAGGCCAACGAGCCACGCTCCGGAAACAACAAGAACGTTTTTGGTGGCCGAAGATCCAAAGTAGTGTCTGTTGTTATGTCGCCAGTTGCAAAATCTGTCAGCAGTTTAAGTGACTGCCTGTGTGTCAACCTGGATTACTAACACCAATCCAGATACCCGAAACAATTTTCCACATGATTGGAATTGATTACATGGGACCTCTACACACCACCACTGCGGGAAATCGTTACGTCATTGTAGCAGTACACTACCTGTCAAAATACGTAGAAGTGGAGGCCGTGCCATCTCTTGCATCCGCTTACCTAATCGACTTCCTCAAGACTTGATTTGAATGGAAACATGGCTTATTAAAAAAGTTAATATCTGATCGGGCTACAATGTTTCGTAGTGGGGAACTGAAAAAGTACCTTTGCACGGCAGGCGTGCAGCACCACTTCGCATCCGCGTTTCATCCTCAAGCAAAGGCCTTACTGAGAGAACTAACAAGAGCATCCAGGCACGACTCGCTCCATATACGAAGTAAGAAAAAAAAGGAGAGGCCGACTGGGACGTCCACCTTCCGTCAGCAACTTTTGCGATTAACACGGCACTGCAGACATCTACCGGGGAAACGCCCTACGAAAATGTTTATGGAAAACTACCACAGCTGAAAGTGGTCCTCAGTCTGGATGTTCCCATTATAGTTCCACGTGCCAACGATCGCAAAGCGGCCTGTCAGAAGATCTGAGCTGAGGCGATCAAGAAACCCACCCACGCACAAGAATATCAAAAGCGCCACTATGGCAGACGCCGTAGGCCCGCTCCTGCTTACAACATTGGTGACGAGGTCTGGGTGCAAAGGGGCACCAGCGGGCCCGGCAAGAAGCTACTCCCTAAGTTCGACGGGCCATTCATAATTACTCAGCGTGTAGGAGAAAATAGCTGGCGTGTGCGCACCTCAGATGCGAACGTTACTCTCGATAAACGCAAAAGAAAAAAAAAACTTTGTCGTGCCTGTGTCGCGCTTGAAAAAAGCAGTCGGACCGCTGCAGGTGCAATGAGCTGTAATTTCTTATTTTTTTCTTTGTCAAGTCCGCAGTGTGGCCGAACTTAACGAAGAGCGGCGCGGCAGCTGTCGGCCATTGGCTGGACAGCGAGGAAGAAGAGGCAGAATAGAACAGCTTGCCCGAGGAATGAGTGTGTTGTCTGTCTCGCTCAATATAATATATATATATATATATATATATATATATATATATATATATTGTTACGCACAAGGAGGACCAGGACGTATACGGTCGCAGTGTTGTCGTCTTCCTTCTTTCTCCAGCTTTGAGCAGCCAGCCTGTTCCCCATCTTTGTTTTCTTCCCAGGCATGCGCAACATTCCTCCCCCAGCAGAAGAAGCCCGCCGGGCGAGGTAATTGATTCACCTTGGTGTGTACAACTTCAGTCGAGCGAATGGACTGCTTGGGTTTTAGCGGCTCTTCTTCCACTTCACGTGAGGCGAGCTATTGTGTATGTGACTTCCGTGATTTCGTCGAAAACAACAAACGGTCCGTCATATGTGGCCAAAAACTTTTGGCATAACCCGCGTCTTCGTACCGGAGTCCACAGCCACACTAAGTCACCTGGAAGGTAAGCTACAGGCCGGTGGCGGACGTCATAGCGTGCCTTTGATTTTTCCTGTGATTCCAAAGTGTGAAGACGAGCAATACGACGCGCCTCTTCTGCAAGGTAGAGGATTTCGGTGACTGAGAGGTTCTCGTGCGCCGACAATGGCAAAACTCTGTCGAGTGTGTGCCGTAGCGGTCGTGTGTACATCAAGAAAAAGGGGCTATAGCCTGTTGTCTCTTGCTTAGCGGTGTTGAACGCGTACGTTATAAATGATAGCACGTCATCCCAGTTCTTGTGGTTGGATGCCACATACATAGAGGGCATGTTCACAAATGTTCGGTTGGTGCGCTCCGTGAGCCCATTTGTTTGCGGGTGGTACGGCGACAAGTGACGAAGGCGGGACTCACTCAATCGAAGCAGCTCTTCTACTATATCTGCCATAAATTGTCCCCCATGATCACTGATGATCACGTGAGGTGGACCATGTCGGAGGATAACGTGCTGCAGCAGGAACACAGAGACGTCGCTGGCAGTTGCAGTTGGTATGGCCGCCATCTCGCAGTAGCGCGTGAGGTAATCGACACATACAATTATCCAGCGATTGCCCATAGCCGACTTTGGAAAAGGGCCCACGAGGTCAATGCCCACCTGTTGAAAACGTGTGCTTCTAGGTGGCAAGGGCTGTAGAAGACCAGCCGGAGCAGTAGATGGGCGTTTGTGGCGTTGAAACTGCATGCAGCTGGCCACATACGCCTGGACTGACTGTCGCATTCCTGGCCAATAAAAGCGTTCCTTAGCACATTGAAGCGTCCGCGCAGATACTAAATGTTCGGACGTAGGATTGTCGTGCATAGCACCTAAAATCACTGTCCGAAGGCTTTCTGGCACTACCACGAGGAAACGTGCGCCAGTGCTGGAAAAGTTCTTCTTATACAGGAGTCCGTTGCATACACAGAAATGGCATGCCGTAGGAGCTGTGCAGAGCAATGATAGCCTGGTGTCCTTTCGTGTTCATCTTTGAAAGTACTGAGGTCGGGAAAATATGGTAACACAGAAGCTACGAGGTGGTCGAGGTCATCAGCGTCACACTCTGTAGTGCTCCGCGGCTTGCGCGAAAAGCAATCTGCGTCGGCGTATCGTCGTCCACTTTGTACGAGACTATGAAATTATACTCTTGGAGCCGAAGTGCCCAGCGCGCTAGACGGCCGCAAGGGTCCCGAAGGTTGACGAGCCAGCAAAATGAGTGGTGGTCGGTGACGACTGTAAAAAGGCGTCCATATAGGTAAGACCGAAACCGCTGAATCGAAAATATTACCGTGAGTCATTCTTGTTCTGTGACAGTGTAATTCTGCTCGGGCCTACTCAAGGAGCGACTTGCGTATGCAATCACGTGCTCGTGGTTACCATAACGTTGAACTAGGACGGCACCAATTTCTATGCCGCTGGCATCCATGGGCAGTTCTGTTGGAGCTGATGGGTTGAAGTGTTGAAGAACAGGTCGTTATGTCAGGACGAACTTCAGTTGATAAAAAGAGGAGTCACACTCCGGAGTCCACTTGAAGGGAGTATTCTTCCGTAGCAAACCTGTCAGCGGATACGCGACATCGGCAAATTTAGGTATACGGCGGCGAAAATAGGAGCAAAGCCCCCCCCCCCCCCCAAAACTGCGGAGCTCCTTAACAGAGCACGGTGCATTGAACGTTTCAACGGCTGCTGTCTTCTGGGGATCTGGACGGATGCCATCCTGATCGACTAGGTGTCCGAAAACAAGGGTTTGTCAGTCTCCGATGTGGCATTTATTTGAGTTAAGAACAAGGTCAGCGTTTTTTATGCAAGTCAGTACAGTATCAAGACGTGAATTGTGTTCGCTGAAGGTGCAGCCAAAGATGACGACGTCGTCGAGATAGCACATGCAAACACTCCACTTCAAGCCACGAACAGTGTCCATAAATCGCTCAAACGTCGGCGGCGCGTTGCACAGTACGAATGGCATCACGTTGAATTCGAAAAGGCCGTCAGGGGTTACAAAGGCTGTCTTTTTTTATCTTAAGGATGCATGGGAATTTGCCAGTAGCCTGATTTTAAGTCTACAAAGGAAAAGTAAGAGGCCGAATGCAGAAAGTCTATGGAATCATCAATACGTGGAAAAGGGTACACGTCTTTTTTTGTTACGGGATTCGATCGGTGAAAATCGACACATAATCTCCAGGATCCGTCTTTCTTTTTAACGAGAATTACTGGAGCTGCCCATGGGTTTACCGACTCTTGAATGATTCCGTTTTCAATCATTTCGTTCACCTGATCATTAATAATCTGCCGCTCGGATGGCGAAACACGGTATGGCTTTCGTCTAATCGGATTTCCCAAACCCGTGTTGATAGCGTGACATATCCGAGAAGCAGGGATTATGGGTGCTTTGTATTTCTGCGCAAAGTCAAATGCAGAGACGTGCTTCGAAAGTACATTAACGAATGTTCGGCGTTCACTTGTGCTCAGCGACTTATTCATCATTGACAGAAGAGCCGTTTCAAAACTGTGACTACGATGCTCTTCCGGTGCATCTTTAAGCTCGGTCACCAGTAAGGCCTCGTGTTGTCCACTGACGACGGCTAACTTTAGACCATCTGGTAACACTACGGGTTCTGTGGAGCAATTTACAGTCCATAAACCAGCGCGTCCACGTCTGATCGACACCAAACAATGTGGGATCAACACATTCTTCTTGATGCAGTTGGTGTACACTGGTTCTACGTTGGCATTAAAGTTGGCGGAATAGCTGTCGCTGCAACCAACAGGTACATGAACGGTTGATAACGGTGGTATGATAGTGTCGCCACAGACACACAATGCCGTCTCACCATCCACAGGGTTTTCCAAGAGTGCTGGCGCAACGTGGTCACTTAAGACAATTGTCCCTGTGCTGCAGTCGACAGTCACACCACACTCCCTCAAAAAGTCCATACTCAAAATACCATCATGTGTCGCCTGTGTAATAATCACGAACTCCGTTGGGATAGCGCGGCCTCCAAGAAACACGTCAGCTAGACACACACAAACAGAATGCAGTGCCTCACCACTCACTCCACAAAATTTCGAAGCTTGATTCCACTTAAAACCTTTCGCCCCAAGGTATCTCTAAAACACGCTCTCATGACTGCAATGGTTGCCCCCGTATCCACCAAAGCCATCACAGGCACATCGTCAACGAAAACACGTACTTTGTTCGTGAGCATCAACACAGGAGGTATTTCTGATCTTAGCACGTCTCCGGTGACCTCACCTCCATCGGCCGCGCTTGCTAGTTTTTCTGTGGCAAAGGAGACGTGTTGCGACGCCGTGGTGAAGGAGAACAGAAAACACGAGGCGGTGGAGGCGTCAAGCTCCTGTCAGATGTAGGGGAGTGGTTCCGGAAGCTGCGCGTCCAGTATTCACGAGGCAGCAGGTGTGTTGTCCTAGGGTCGTCGTGCTGTCGATCAGACGATCGCGTGGAGAGTTGTGGTGGGCCATAGTACGTTGCTCGCGGGTCGTCGCGAAGTCGTTCGGAAGGCCGTGCAAAGTGTGGTGGGTGGCCATATCGTGGGGTTACACGTCGACGGTTGCAAAATCGCGAAATATGTCCTGGGACACCAAAGGAGTAGCAAACCATGAGAGGTCGAAACTCTGGCTGTTCGTCAATGAATCGAACACCACCCTCCTCGGCATAGTGGTATGGTCCGTCCCGTATATCATAAGGATAGACCGGGCGTCGCGAAGAAGGCGAACGCTGAGGGCGCCGGTCATGGCGAGGAGCTGGCAAGCGTGGTGCTCTCCTTGGTTGTGGGGGTGCGCTGTACTCAACAGCTGCTGCACTGACCTTCGATTGCCAAGGGGTCGTAAAAGGCGGCGGCACAGGCAATGCCTCACGTGGCACATATACCGAATGTTGGTCGTTTATAGAATGGTGATCAACTGGTGAATGTATCTGCTCTCGATAGCGAAAACGTTCTTCGCGAACGATCTGTCGAATCGTCGAGGACAGGTTTGGGCTCGTGTCGATGCTGGCAACCGTTGAAACATTTGTGAGCCGGCCGAACTTTAGAGCAATCCTGCGCATTTTCAGCTGTTCCAAAATTCGGCAATGCCGAATCACGTTGGACACCGAGCTCAGATGCTCTTTTCCGATGAGAAAATAATAGTCATCTTCAGCTATGCCTTCCAGCAAATTCCCTACTTTGTCTTCTTCTGACATCTGATCATTGACCACCTTGCAGAGCTTCAGCACATCCTCTATATACGTGGTACATGTCTCACCTGCAAGCTGCGCGCGTTGAGACAATGTCTGCTCAGCCCGCTTCCTTTTGATGCTCGAGTCGCCGAAACACGCTTTCAGCTCCGCAACAAAAACGTCCCACGTCGTCAGTGTGTCCTCGTGGTTGTCGTAACACACGAGCGCAGTATCCGTAAGGCAGAAGATCACATTACTGAGTTGAGCAGCGGCATCCCAGCCGTTGGATTTGCTGACTAGCTTGTACTGGACGAGCCACGCGTAGACATCTTTTCCCGATTTTCCTCCGAAGGTTGGTGGGGCTCAGTACTAGGGCACGGAACCCACTGTAGTTGGCCTTGAAGCGTTAGATGACTGATCTTCGGCCATTACGACCGGCGCAGGCGGGAGTCCGGCAGGCGGTGGCTGTGGCAAAGTCCTGGAAGTGAAGCTCCCGTCGTTGGATTTGTCTTACTCATAACCTCCACCAATCTGTTACGCACAAGGAGGACCAGGACGTATACGGCTGAAGGGGGCCGTTTATTTTGGTCGCGAAGAGAAGCGCCTGAGCGGCAAACAGGTTGATGATCGCAGTGTCGTCGTCTTTTTTCTTCCTTCAGCTTCGGGCAGCCAGCCTGTTCACCCATCTTCGTTTTTTTCCCAGGCATGCGCAACAATATATGTCGTGTGCGTGAGTCGTTAGCTTGCGCGTTTGCGCGGCAAATATTTTATTATAAAAGGTGCAGATGCAGGTGAAAAGGGTCGCATAACTTTCTCTCTCTTTTTCCTTCGTCACTGCCAATGATTGAGGATATTAAGGAAGTATTCCAAATATTTCAAAAGGAAAGCTGAATGAGAAGCGTGACTACCGTTCCTGTAAACTCCTGAGTCTATCACAAGAAATATTTACCTCCTGTAGCTTAGAAGCAACTCAGTGCCTCAATTGACGCAAGCACATTTTTTTTGTTTAAATGGAAGACAGTCTATGAAGTGTCTATATTACCAAACGTAGTTTAAAACGTGCTTTCGTGATCTAAATATGCACCTCAAGGTATATTTCGATAAACTAATGCACAGTCATTCGCTATATTTTATGCTGACTACAGGCTCTAAACGCGATAAAGGAATTTACGTCAGCCTCTTCAGTTTCTCTCCTGGAAGTAGAGTAGAGGCTGTACTGCGTGTGTAGGGCTGATGTCAGCGGCACTCTGTCTAACTTTGTTTGCTTTTAAATGCGAAGCATTTCTTAGCGAACTTCAGCGACGTTGAGCGTATCTATCTATCTATCTATCCAGCTATCTATCTATCTATCTATCTATCTATCTATCTATCTATCTATCTATCTATCTATCTATCTATCTATCTATCTATCTATCTATCTATCTATCTATCTATCTATCTATCTATCTATCTATCTATCTATCTATCTATCTATCTATCTATCTATCTATCTATCTATCTATCTATCTATCTATCTATCTATCTATCTATCTATCTATCTATCAATCAAGCCGCTTACATTTGGGTGCCATCGTGGTCACCCTATTTAGTTGTCGTGAACCAAAATTAGCATGAGAGGGTGAGATGGTTTGCCGAATATGACGCTCTTGTCAAGACATGAATAATGTCACAATCGAGTCACGTACGCCATCAAACACTTCCCGCCACACAGTGGCACATAACCACGGGCGGGTATGTGCCGCTGGTAAGCGGGTATGTGCCACAGGTGATTGACACTTGGTATCTGCTCAAGAACAACCAGAACACACATGGGTAATTTTAACGCGCGAGCTTTAAGAAATACCCGACGTCGGTGGCGTCAATCCGACGAGTTTCAGTTGGAATCGAACCCAAGCATTCTGGGTGCCAATGAAGCATTTCACCACAGAGTTACGCCACCTCTCGGAACTACTTTTCAAATAGACGCTAATCCTCGTGACACATTATTAGTAGTTTCAGTGCTGCCTACATAATTTTAAAACAATACATCATCATCATCATTATCATCGTCATCATCATCAGCCTGACTACGTCCATTGCAGGACAAAGGCCTCTCCCATGTTTCGCCAGTAAACTCGGCCGGTCCTGTGCTTGCTGCTGCCAATTTATACCCGCAAACTTCTTAATCTCATCTGCCCACCTAACCTTCTGTCTCCCCCTAACCCGCTTGCCTTCTTTGGGAATCCAGTTAGTTACCCTGAACGACCAGTGGTTATCCTGTCTACGCGCAACATGCCCGGCCCATGTCCATTTCTTCTTCTTGATTTCAGCTATGATATCCTTAACCCCCGTTTGTTCCCTTATCCACTCTGCTCTCTTCTGGTCTCTTAAGGTTACACCTACCATTTTTCTTTCCATTGCTCGCTGCGTCGTCCCCAGTTTAGGCTGAACCCTCATTGTAAGTCTCCAGGTTTCTGCTCCGTAGCTAAGTACCGGCAAGATACAGCTGTTATATACTTTCTCTTGAGGGATAGTGGCAATCTACCTGTCATAATTTGAGACTGTTTGCCAAATGTGCTCCACACCATTCTTATTCTTCCAGTTACTTCAATCTCGTGGTTCGGCTCCACGGTTATTACCTGCCCTAAGTAGACATAGTCTTTTACAACTTGAAGTGCACTATTGTCTATCTCGAAGCGCTGCTCTTTTCCGAGGTTGTTGTACATTACTTTCGTTTTCTGCAGATTCATTTTAAGACCACCTTTCTGCTCTCCTTGTCTAACTCCGTAATCATGAGTTGCAATGCATCCCCTGAGTTACTCAGCAATGCAATGTCATCGGCGAAGCGCAGGTTACTAAGGTACTCTCCATTAACTCTTATCCCTAACTGTTCCATTCTAGGCTTCTGAAAATCTCCTGTAAGCACGCGGTAAACTATTTTAATACAGCCATCACGTCGGGTTAACGTCAGATGTGGTTAGTTGCCATGCACTGAATTTGATTTAGGTAGCGGTGTCTACTGCAAGCATCTTCGTGAGCATCAGCGCTTCATATTTGGTTCTGGTATTGCTAATACGCTTGTTCCAGTTAATATCGCAGCGCAAGTGACAGCAACTGGTTATATAAGCATCTGCAACTCTTCAACATAGGTCGGTGTGTGCGACATTTGTAGATTAATTTAGCGTCATTTCACGACGTGTCACTCAATAATAAAATTGCAACAGGGTTACCGTTCTTCCGCATGCTTCGCGTAACGTGAATTCCCAGGTACGTGGGATCTGCCAATTTTTTTTTATTTGGCTGTAACTACCAGTGCAATATTTTATTCATCTTAAGTTTACTCATATATATTTTTCTTCTCCTATAGCTGCTGAATAGTTATGCATAGCTTCTAAGTAGGGTGACCCCCTTAAGTGCATTTGACTTGAGGCAGTTTTATGTAGCTACTTTTGCAAAACGCGTAAGTATTGAAGCTCCAGTGCCAGATATCACATAAATGTTTCACCGATATCAATACGATCACATTTGAAGATAGTATAGAGCAGTCGTAAGCGTGATTTATTATTTAGGATTTGAGAATTTCGAAGTCATTAGGAAGTTCGACCTCTCGGAATTGACCGAGAAGTTATTTCTGAATGCAGATAACAGGAGAGAAGTACAACAATAGTTAAACGTTTTAAACTACGAAGGAAACCTACAAAAAAATGTGGCGTGAGGAACGGAAAGGGCACTTTGAGAAATTGAATCCCGATCTGGTGCGACGGGAAGGCTTCCTTAAAAACGGATCACGCTGCCAACTGAGACGACGCTTCCATTAAGAGCACGGCGACCAGATGTGCAAATTCGGAACTCGTAGTACACTCTGTCCGTATGTACTACCACGCAGAAACTAACTAGGACATGGAAACAAATGCACACACGGTGTCGTAGCAATGGCGCCATTAGAACGTTGAGGTAGGCTTCCCGCGCCTTCCGTGGCGCAGGACCCGCGAGATCACGCACGCATCTGCTGTAAAACAGACCTGGTGTCTCGTTAATGCTTCCAGTACGTATACACGAGCAGCATCCATAAAAGATGTTTCTTCCAATTACAAGTTGGCGGCAATATCTTTGGTGGCATGCGATGGAAATATATGTCATACTATTGATCCTAATTAACAACTTTGGTATGATATTCAGTTATACGTCTTCTCTCAGTCAGATTCTCTCGTCGTATCGAAGTTTCTGCGATGCCACGAGTTCATGCACGCAACGTCGATCGTAATGTGAATGCACGAGTCCTGTAAATGTGCGGAACGGTTTGACGTCACCCGCCCGCATTTGATATACTCGTTTACATAAAGCTGATAAAATACGGGTGCCATTTCACAGTACAAACTCGTGTTTGAGAATAAAACCGGACAGCTGCATGAAAGAGTGCAGCTTTTTTTGCGATGCGCATTGCCGGCGAACATCACACACCCTTCTTTTGATGGTGAAATCACTTATTATCCACGGTGTGGTTTTAGAGTTCTACTCAGGTATATTTTACACCATCGGTCGGACGATAGCTAGTTCAAAGAGTAGAATGTTTGAAACAATGTTAAAATGTGGGTGTGCAAATGACTTCAGATTGCGTACTAACAATCAATGAGGAACACTGAAAGTGCCTAAACGTATGCGGGTATACTCAACAGGTACCAACTAATCTCTTATGAAGTATTATTGTATACAGTTATGTGTAAAACGCAGCGCATACAAAGCATAGACTTAGCTTTAGTCTTACTTTGGCTATCACCTCGCGTATTAATAACAATACAGCCTTCAATTTCCGTCCAATCATTGAATCGTTCATGAGGTTACTACTATGTAAATTCCTGAGAGACGTTTTCATTTAACACAGTTCACTACGGAGTAACTAGACGCACGGAGGAAGCTTAAAACATCTAAGAAAGTTTCTCTGGCACCTAGCATTTCACGTTCGTTATTGATCGTTAGTTTCCATGAAGCAGATGAAAAAAAAAATGTCTGCTCAGGCGCTTTGTTGGAGAAAGCAACTGTATACTGTGCTCTTACTACGACCAGCACTGTAGGGCCGAACTGTTCTGGGAAAAAGAGAAAGTGTTGCGACAGCGCAAGTAGGGGCTTGGTCGAACAAAATATTTCAAGGTCACAAATAAAGAAAGCATTAAATACCCATGTGGAAATTGATACGTGGAATGTTCATCAAAGAGAATTAAAAAACTTTTGTATGTTTTGGGGTAAATTACCGGTCAATTCTTTTAGTTCTTTAGATATCAATGCGTTGTAATTATATTCATTCTAAACTGAGTTTATAAAATCATATTTATTCGTTCGTAAATTTGAATGCTGAAGCTCATTCAGTGACAGTTACCACGTGTATCTTCTTGTCTAGTTAGCCTCTTCATACACTGCATGAAGGCTTTTATGCGAAACACCAAATTTTCAAAAAAAAAGAGAACAGCCTTCTTAACTTCTTAGAAACTAAAAAAAAATGGCAGCATATCCATGGAGTGAATGATGGGGAGTGGGGCGAAGCATTCGTCCATTCATTCGTTCTTGCTTCCGTCTGACCAAGCGTCCGTCTGTGTGACCATCCATGCATCCATCCGCCCGTTCGTTCGTGCGCCTGTTCGTGTGTCCGACCCTGCGTTCGTCCATGCATCCGCCCTTGCGTCCGTTCATGCGTCCATCCATGCATCTGTCTGTTTGCCCGTTCGTACATCTATTCAGCACTCCATGTACCACCATCTCGCATCTTTTCATGATATATTCCCCATTTGGAAGCATCGCCATCCAGCGGACATTCCAAGGACTAAACGAGAGGTGGCACACGCACACTTTCTTACGGCCTGCGTTTCGGGTCTACTTCCCACCTTTAACCACCTCGAGTTCATGGTATATACTAGTTCATGGTATTCATGGCACTGTGGCTCAACGCTCGTTAAACTTTTCTAAAACTAAGGAGGTTACACCCAGCGAGTGTAGCGTAGCAACTCTTTCTTGTCAGATAGTGCTCAATGTACATGCCAAAGGCTGCTAATAAGGATCGCAGCGTGCGCGTTAACTAAAAGCCGAATGCTCCTGTCTCTCATTTCCCTTTAGAAGCCATTGGCATCTACATTTAGCATTAATTTTTATTGTCCAACAACGCACAGAATAAATCTGTCACCGGTGCCACCTTGGAGGTCAAAATGTAATACTTGTTACATACTACAACGGCTACGAGGGACGAATGGGTGCCGCAATAAGCAGCTTTGCCCCTAAAAAAAATACCGCAACAAAGTAGGCACGGGCTGCTAAGTGATCATAATAATTCTTGTCTGGAGCACTGACCCATTAGAAACTGCGGTAACTGAAATAAACTTTAACAGCCTTGGTATTGTATTACGACTTACCGGAGTTCACTAACTTTCTTCTGCATATATAAAACGGCGCTCAGTGAGGCCTCAATGAAAACAAAGTAGCAGGTTCCTCATGCACCGCAGCGCACCCTAATAACGAGAGTTTAACGTGAGGCTTACAAGGTAACGCGCATTTGCGCAGTTCTGTTCACAATTGCCGGGGCTCGAAATTTAATTACGCTGCAAGATTGTGGCACCTTCCGGAAGCTCCACAGGCTTCCGGCTTACTCTGTAATGAAGGCAAGAAGCACTTAACGAATGCACGGCACATAGTTTCGACCGTTGACTGGCCTCAAGAGTTCAACATGTTTAGAAGTTTTATTGTCACAAGACGCGAAAGAAGGTTTTTCTGGTCATCGATCAAGCCATATTCAAGTGACTCGGAGTGGCGCTTTGTGCGCTGCGTAATTTCGGCGCTAAGAGGCCTATACAGATTGAAGGAAAACATTTCCGTCAGATGCTCCTTCATTACTATTTTCTGATCACCCAATATTCAAAATAAACAGCGCAAGAGAAGCAGTGCAAGAAAATGTAGTAAGAAACATTTGTGTTTCATGGCGCTACCTCGAAACCTACGTGCATAAAAGCTTTTCCTTGGAAATGATTACTAGTTATATTTCTTTCGCAAAATGCAGACACATTGAATATAACGGGCAGCTGCACCTCCCAGATCATCACATTAACCCTTGCACATATGTCGCTACACAAATACTACTCGAACGTTTTTACAGCAACACACTAATCAAATCCAAGATGTTCTCACACCACGAATCCTCATATAGTTCTGCAAGTCTCCGTGTAAAAAAAAAAACTATATCACATAGAAGCTCGCTGATGGGCGGGCACTGCGGATGAATATTGAGTATCTGGAGTTCTTTAATACTCACGCAAATTTAGTTGAGTGGCGTCTTTTCAACTTCATATCAAAACGTAGCTGCCATGCTGCAGACGTTTCCATTATCCAAATGGATAATGTCTTTGGTATACCAAAGACAGTATCCACCTGTTCATTTACCTTTCTCTCGCTGATTATAAGCATGAACATTCGTCAAAAAACATGCGACGTATCAGCAGCCTGAAAACGTATCCCGCAAAAACATAATTACTTGTCATTGTCTAGTACCTACACGTTCAAGGAGCATATGCGCCTGCGGAAAAGCAATACGTCATTTTTTGGTTGCAGTGCTTACCCACTGAGATTTGTATGGACAAAATACAACTAAAGCTGGCACAATAGCCAGCCCAGTAGCAGGATTAAATGCACAGCACACAGCCCATGCATATTGATTGATATGTGGGGTTTAACGTCCCAAAACCACTATATGATTATGAGAGACGCCGTAGTGGAGGGCTCCGGAAATTTCGACCACCTGGGGTTCTTTAACGTGCACCCAAATCTGAGCACACGGGCCTACAACATTTCCGCCTCCATCGGAAATGCAGCCGCCGCAGCCGGGATTCGATCCCGCGACCTCCGGGTCAGCAGCCGAGTACCTTAGCCACTAGACCACCGCGGCGGGGCCAGCCCATGCATATGGATACTGCGAATGACTGTGTAGCAATTACGAAACTGTTCACGGGCGATTTACCACAAGTAAGGAAAATTCGGTACAGAACTATACACGCACTTAAGTACTTTTTTAATTGCTCAGTTGTGCACAGAATTCTACTTACAAAAAGTCGTACGTAGGACAGAGTGACTTCTGATATAACTTTCGCTTAAAGCAGCATAATCAGTCTTTGAAAAAGTGTAACGCATCACACCTTGCAGAGACGGAAAATTTTTCTGGGCATAGTAGCAAACAATTCCGGTAAGTCAACGAAGCTTTTCACATAAAAAAAGGAAGATGTATGCGTGGCCTATGCGTCAATTTCCTCAACAGACAAGGTGGTTGCGCATCTGCTTGACACATGTAAAATCGAGTAACAGGCTTCGTGTTCTTACGAATGAGCGCGTGCTGACGTGAAATGACACATTTCGCTTTCTTTATTATGCATATGTCTTCTATGCTTGGATTTGTGTATCCTGCTTGTGTAAAAGAGAAACCTATTATGAGATCACAACAGGGGTTGTTTTTGCCGCCATAGTTGTCCGCCGCCGCCGGAGTCCGTTACAACTATAGCGCGAAATCAGAAAAAAAAAACTGAGTGAATAAAGACTAGAAAGGGCAGAATGAGATACAAACCCGAGTCCTCTGCGTGCCAGACCAGTATTCTATCTGCGAGTTATGCTGGTTTCGAAACTCCAATACAAACTGACCCTAAACCGTCTTCATGTGGGGAAAAGAATCGTGGTAATATGAATACAAATGAAATCTTATAGAATAGCAAAAGAAAACAACCAGGCATCACACAATGCGAATTGCGTAAAGATGGGGTCGTCATTTGCTTCCACTCATTACAAAAGCATCAGGCATAATTGTTCATTGTCGTCAGCCACATCATCACAAAATTGCATAAAACTTGTCGCAAGTGTGTACCGGGTGCCAAGCTTCCCCTAAGAATAAGAAAAAATGCAATGGTGAGTGCCTCCCTACTGCACAAAAATATGATGATTTATTACATTCTAAGAGGTTAGTGCGACCTACTGGACACTAATAGAGTTCTTTCATCCATCTATTCAATATGGCATAGTTGGTACCCTGCAAGTGTGCTTGTAGCAGTTACCCAAAGAGTGCCTATAAAAACTCTAGAAAGGCCACTATTCCAGCTTTCACTGTGACTGTGCTGTGCGTTTGGCGCAGGTCTGGTGATTTTTGCAAAATAAATATTTCACTTGCGAGAAGGCGTTTGTCCTGAGCACTTTGTTATTTATGTCTTCGTCTGCAGAGCTGCAATAACCACGAAAGTATTCTAACTAGTCAAGCTTTACATTTCACAGCATGTTGAAAATTTTACTATGGCTATACATAAACAGATTTGAACAAACCAAACCCTGAGGTAGCCAACACTATCTTGAAATTATAGCCTTCATTTGCTGTGGTATTGCCTGCGGTTGCCAATCATGCACATGCGCTTATGCGCCGAACCAAAATTCGGAATATGCTTGACCGATAACCTTCAGTGCTGATGTCCAACATTCAAAATTTTTGCAATACACCACTCTAGAGCCTCATGTCTCAGTCGCAGATTGACGCGGTTCTATATGCAAGACATTGTTTTCGGGAGGATGAGGTGTGCGCTAATTCCGAATGAGAATGTGTCCTGGTGACAACAACGGGACGATTACACAGATATTGCAAGGGGCCTTGTTTTGGTTCTCTCTGAGATCTTTCGCAAATATATAAAGCCGCAAAGCAAATAAAAAGCTTTCGTTTACTATGACAACTGTGGGGCATGTCCGTTGCCCGCTATGATTAAATTTCATTTAACGAAAGGTAGTTGTATAAGGTCTACAGAAGTGTCCACCTAAATATATTCGAATTCAGGGCATATTATAATGATTCAGGAATACTGTTTTCTTTAGTTGAAACTTAACAAAAATGGCGTAACTTAAAAACAGTTAATACAACTATGAGAGACACCTTCGCAAACCGTTCCAACATAACGGATGTTTCTTAACTTTTCTTCAGTTTTGGTCTTTTAGTGCTGATTGCATTATAGAACCGTTATACACTTTCATATCCACCAAAATGCAGCTGGTGTAGCAGGGCCTCAACTACTCTAGTGTTGCGCTCATTAGCACTAAAGCGCCAGCCACATTGGTGGATGTGTCTTTTCACACCCACCTGTGTCGAATGCCTCATGTGTGAGGATGGCAGTATTTCTGAAATAAATAAATACATATGGTAACTCTTTTAGATAGGCACTTCTTATAATTGTTAAACAGCTCACTAACACATCACTTACTAGCGTTTTACGACATCTAAAGTTACTCTGTTGCACAGTTTCATTGCGAAAACATAAATACCGGCGCAAGACCAGCAACGGTCTTTCAAAAGAAGTGATGATCACGTAAACGAGTATTATTGGACAGTAGCAGCAGTTCTGCTAAAGTGAAACAAACGGAGCACCAGGAAGGAGGATGAGACACCGGCCTGTATTGACAGGAAGCACCGCTTCCGCTCAAGTCTTTGTACACCTATCCCATCTTTCGTTTACTTTTTCTGAACAACCAAGCCATTTGTTTTGTCACTTCTCGGCCTCCCCAAGCCTACAATTTTTTGCTTGCCGGCTTCGGCTCAGGTTCTTTATGCTTTCTCCTAGAGAGTTGCAAATGTACTTCCATGATCGACCCACCAGTCGGACTTCATGGTGGAGAGGTCGCAAACGCAATAATGCTCAGCTGTGCCTTCAATATAGCTCTTGCAAGCCTAGGGCGTGTGCCAATAGTACTGTAGCTGCTATGACGTTTTATTTTTGCCGCCCGAAATAAGTGGGCAGTTTCCACCTCCGTTCCTCTTTCTTCGGCAGTTTCCTTCTTTCTTGCTTTGTCTTCTTAAGTTTCGTCAAGGCTCCGTTTTCGAGCGTAATTCTTGTTTTTTTGTTCATTCTATTGGTACCTGGTCAGATCAAATGCTGTGAACGGCCACAGTAAATTCGCCTGTTAGCCATTATTATAGCAAGTGTCGCGTAAGCCTAATACACTCCGTGCAGGGATAGAAACTTCAGCTTCGGGTGCTATGCCGTTTCGCTCCTGCTCAGGCAGACAAAAAAAAACCAGAGCAGTTGCAAAGGAAAAATTAACATTTGAGTCGCACACTGGCGTGTTTCTCACATGGTTCTTGCTCAGTGGAGCACTTTAGTACTGTCCTTATTGACGTCTCACGAAAAACATAGCACAGCGTCTAGCGTCCTTTCGTACTAATACGGTGATCATGATAACATAAAGTTTAAACAAGGTACATAACTCGCTTAACCACTAGGAAAACAGATAAATTGACCTAAAATAGGCATTTTCCACCTTAAACAATCAACACCAGCTCAGACGTGTACCCACATTGACATAGGAGTTCGCCGACTTTATCGAATCGAGTTCTGGGTGGACATTCAGGCCTGATCTCTGCTCAGAACAAGACATTCCTCAACCAGAAACACAACAGCTTCTACTAAAGCATGATAATCTATTACAGGGAGTAACTATAGAGAGCTCCGAAAAAAAAGTTCGTGCAGTATAACAACTAAAGGCGCAGAGTCAGATTAGGTTGTGTGACAGGCGTAGGCACTTCATCACAGATAGAAAAAACGATGCACACCAAAGGAACCTTCCCACTAAACAGAAACGCCAACTGTGTCGTTTTGCATAGCTGCAGCGGCTTTGTTGGTATACATTTCAATTGAACAAGAGCCTTAACATGGCCCTTACTAGATAAATCACAACACAACATTCCATAGAACAAAAAATATCAGGGGCAACCTTACTTAAATGTCTTTCGTGTTGCTAGCTCAGGGCACTTGGCGCGCGGAAAGTCTGAGGAGGGCGTTATATATTATTCAATAAACAATCATATTGGGCCAGTTTGTAATAATCCATCTTGGTCGGGAGCGCAGTAACGTATACACGGAACACGTGTATAAGTTACAAGATAAGTTATTCGTTAGTGTGTTTTGAATAGGAGCTACTTCTGCTAACTCCGGCGTATTTCATTGGTAATTTAAGTCTTTTGATCGGTTTTCGCTGCTCCCTTGGAAGGGATGGATGTATCAGCGGCGGCCGCCTCCAGCGTATGTGTGAGCGGTGCCAGCGGCGGCCGCCTCCAGGAAGCGGATTGGACAAGCGAGTGACAGCAACAGTGAAGATACTAATGCTTACTATCTCAGCAGTGATGACTTCTCTGATGACGGTTTCCAACCTGTGCTGAGCCGCAAGGCGAATAGGAGGAATATGAGGACATCCTCATCCTCAATTATTCAAACTGTAAGTGAAGCGCCAAAGTCGAACACTTATACCATCCTGTTTCTCCCTGCGCTTACTACCGTCAGCATGATACGCCTTAGCAGACAGCCTGTGTCGAGGTCTCTGGAAGTGCTCGTGCCAAATGAGATCACGGACATAAGAGTGAACGCCAGAAAGAATATACTGGCTGTTGACGTTTTGCACGCAAGGGCGTTGGGCATTCTGCGCAGTGTAACTGACTTGGACGGCAATCAGGTGCGCCCTCATGTTCCCTTGGGATGCGATGTAGTAACTGGCGGAATCTACGACATAGATGTGGCTGTCTTCATTAATGGCTTACAATTACTTGTCAAGTCAACAACTAATGCTCCAATCGTTGATGTCATCCGGCTAGGCAAGTCTTGCTGTGGGAAGATAGCGTTTAAGGGCACATCCCTCCCCTCTCATGTGAAGGTAGGGTACTTCTGACATGCTGTGCAGCCTTTTATTCCAAAGTCTCTCCAGTGCCGTAAATGCATGAATTCTGGACATGTGTGAGCAGCGTCTGCGAGAATTCGGTGGTATGCTACCGCTGCGCCGTGGCCCCATGCAGCGGATAAGTGCGTCTCTACTATAAAGGAATGGTGTAATTGCAATATTTCCCATGAAGCCACAACGAAGGACTGCCAGTGGATTCAGAAGAAAATTGCCATCTCGAAAGAGATGGTGCGCGATCTTTCATCTCATCGAGAAGCCGCAGCTAAAGTCAGAAGGCGTCGTTCACGTCGACGTCGGTCTTCAAAGACGCCCGCTACCTTCTCGATGCGTTTGCCAGATACCTCATCAGTACCACCTCCTTTACGTCCCAGACCACATGTTCTGGTAAAGGTTTTAAAGGACAAAGCCTGTGAGCATACCCTAACTGCGACAGAGTGACCTAACAAGTTCACTATTTTTTACGCATACACGTAGTAAGAAGTACGCATGGGGTATATATAGCCCCTACTTTGCAGGGGCATGTTTGTCTCAGGAGAGCACTAGTGTTCTAAGATGAATTATAACAAATTTGAACCAATAGCACTATATTATACTACCTGGTTACGTATGTTTGGGGAGGTAGCACAAGACTTTTAATCAGCCTTACTTATAAAACACTGTATATTATATTCATTTATTATAAATGGGTCACAAAAAGGCATTATGAACACTGGCCGAAACAAGGTTATGGATTTCTCAGTGCATTTGAATGCTTCGCACGGCTTATATATCAGCGTTTACGAGGTAATATTTGTTTTTGGGGTTTGACGCGCCAAAACAATGATAATGTTTAGAGACATGTCACAGTGGATTGATTGTGACTGTTTTCGGGGCTAATTGTGACCGTCTGGGTATTTGATCCACCGGTCTTGTTAAGATGTGCTGTTATTTACCAAGTTTGTTGTAATTGTATATTGCAACGCATGTACACTTGCCTATGGTTCGTTAACTTGTACTTCTCCGTTCCGATTGATTGTGACTGTTTTCGGGGCTAATTGTGACCGTATGGGTATTTTGATCCACCGGTCTTGTTAAGATGTGCTGTAATTTACCAAGTTTGTTGAAATTGTATATTGCAACGCGTGTACACTTGCCTGTGGTTCGTTAACTTGTACTTCTCCGTTCCGACAATATCAGAATTACGTTTACGTATCTCAGTTTCGTAATTTAAAACAAAATGTATTTTCTTGATCTATAGATATTTTCTGCGCCATTTTTTTGTTCAATGATATACGTCGATACGATTCCTCTCATAAATAATCAGAATCGGAATCACACACTATATCGGATTAAGTAGTCAGTAGCCGGGTAGCAAAAAGGTAGTAACGTGGCAATAGAGGTAGTAACAGCTGCAGTTACAACATCTTTCATTCCAGTTACTAACTGTTTACTAACGTAAGTAGTAAACAGGTCGCAAAAAGTTAGTAATGGTAGCAGGTAGTAACTGTTTACTAACGTAGGTAGTAAACAGGTAGCAAAATGGTAGTAACTGTACAAGTAAGGTAGTAACCGCTGCAGTTACTACCTATTTGCTAGCAGTTTCTACCTTTTTACTAACTTTTTTTAAGAGTGTAGGGCTCAATGAACATGGCACTGGTAACTTCTGTCTTGATTGTTAAGGTGTCAATTAAAACGGTAATAATCATCTGGGGTGTATATATCAGTCATCATAAGTACAGAGACATTTAGCATAACATTTACTTGCAGAATAATGATTGTCATCATAATTGTAAGGTCTAATTAGCATTGTTTTACACAGTGTGCTTATGAATAACGGCACCTTTATTAGCAGGATTTACATAGCATCCAACTAGCATGCTTCATTTAGGACGGTTGCATATTTACATGGCTTGGTTATTATGTATTATTAGGGTGCGACTTAATTACCGCAGTCTGTCTACCTATTGGCCTCATTTTTTGTCATATAATTTCCTGACATAGCTAATTAAGTATACCACCCAGCCATATTGCTAATTAGCCGGATGCACGTGCTCGGGTGCTAGCGGAGGATGAAGGTAACATAGAAGGTGCGCACCGGCCGAACAGCGCGCTAGAATGTACCGGTTGACCACGATGATTAACACGTGGCCTCAGGTATAGCTGCAGTCGCGATGTTGTGAGGCGTTCGGCTGGAGCGATTCCCAGAGGCCACCATGATGATTATTTTACACCAGACCTAAAGCAGGCATTCAAAGCTTAAAAATGAATTTAAACAGCTCGTGTTTTTACAAACACTTCAGGAAAACCTTCAGACACTTCTGTTGCATCAGACCACTTTTACACTCAATAGAACGGCAAGCAAAGAAGAGATGCATATGGTTTGAAAGCTCAGCCGAAGTTTGTCAACCGTCCTTTTCGCCATGCCGGGTGCCATCGTAACGAATGGAACGCAGCGCGCTTAGGTATAGACCTGACTTTGTTCGTACTGTTGGCTCACCCAGAAGGAATGGAAGCCATAGCTCGGAAAGATCCCGAGTTTCACCAAACTCAGGCAATCGTTTAGGAACGCATCAAGTAGCACTGCATGCAGCCTGATGCTTTTCCTTTGGGCTATTTTTGTCAAAAACCATCTCCTATATTCTGACTGATCAGATACACAAGGTGGTCAGAAGCAGCGCCAATATCTGACATCATGGCGGAAATGGTTGTTTGTACTTTTGTGTCTGCCTGGGCTAAACTCATCGATATTCAATCAACGTCGAATACTAATAAACGCGCAGTTTCAGTCTTTTTCCTTCTTTTCCCAAGTTTGAGCCTTTTCATACTTTTCCTCTCTGCAACACTTTCCATGGGCTGTGCGCGCATCGGAATCACTGTGATCATGCTGAATTGAACGACATAGTAGAAAGGCTACATCGTCATTTCAAGGTAACACTCACCCCTATGCGTCATGCCGAAGATTGAGCATGGCAGCTCTTTAGCGTGCTTCTGGGCCTGTGATCAGCCGTCCCGCCAGTACTTTTCTGCTCTGAAGCCGAGGTGGTTTGTAGCATGACGCTCGACCAGCCGATTGACCTCATCAACCCCATAACTACGCATATTGGTTCTGAGCCATCTTCATTTGTCCAGCGCCTGTGAAACTTCATGCAAAACTTGTGATATCACCAACTTCTTACACGACATCAACAGCAACGATGAAAATTATATTGTCCATATAATTGCTATCGTAAGAAAAAAACATCCAACTTTGTTTCCACGCACGTGAGCTTTTACACTGCGCCTCAAGGCATTCTATTATTAGGATTCAAAATATTGTTTTCAGTTTAATGCTCGTAAAGCAGCTGAATAGTGCAAGACTCACCAGCAGCAAACAAAAGAAACGTCATGAACCGCAATTAACAAAGCACATTTCTTTCGCATCAGGCCACACACGCCTAATGTTTGGTGCTAGACTTATTCAAATAATAACACCTTTCTGATTAACTATGGCAACTTCGTGGCCTAAGCATAGGCAGCCTAGAGCAGGACCAGAATCCCTGTCTCTTCACCGCCTTGCGGGCTTGTTGGATGGGCCACAGTTGATCCTGGAGGTTGGAGCTGCGCAGCGCAGCTGTTCACCGCACCTCAGATTCATCTGGAGAGATGGCAAGTTGTTCTGCTAAAACTGCATATTTCCACAAAACGTACCTTACTGATGCGTGAGCCTAGCCGCCCAATTTGCAAGAATCACCTGGATAGACATCTGGGTATATTCTCTTATAATAAAAGGGGTTGGGAAAGCTCTCGGTTTGTTATAGCCTCGAATCTACTGCTTCATACCTGTCGAGTTTGGAGCTTATTGAAGGATAATTACGCCTAACTTTTTGTAAAAGTTAGTAATGTCGCAGAATCGGGTCATTCTATCTTTGAAGGATAATTACGCCTAACTTTTTGTAAAAGTTAGTAATGTCGCAGAATCGGGTCATTCTATCCTTCTCTGTCAAGCCTTCCACGGTATTTTCATCCCCTGAAGAGTACCTTTCTACGCGGGCGCAGAGAGCAAGACCGCACGCTAGGCGATGGGCTTCCCTATTAAGGGTTGGCATGGGCGTGTGGGGGGGGGGGGGGTGTAGTGTGAGCCGGGAAGTATAAGATATGTCATTCTTCTGTCTATTCGGATATTATACAGTCTGCGTTGGCGTTAAGGATAACCGCGGTCTCTAGCTAAATTTTGTCTTGTGCATATTTTCTGACCGCTGTCTGCGAATGACTTAGGACATATCGGCTATTGTGGCGAACTATGGCTAGGGCTATCTCCAGTTCTTCGCCTACCTCAGGGTATCTGCTGCGTACATACATGAGCTGAGAAATTGTTCGTCAGTACTGAGGACCGCTGCTGCAAAGGCACGTAAATCTGCGTATTCGGCGGCGTCAACGAAGAGCACTGCCTTGTCCCTACTAAAACTTGTAGTAGAGACTAAGCTCTGCTCTCTGTTTGACCCTGATTTAGTTCGGGGTGCATGTTCTTGGGTACGCTAGTCGCAAGAAGATTTTCTCTGACCAGGCTGGGGAAGACATTTTTATCGCTGTACTGCCTGTGATGGGCTATGTTGAGTTCGTCCAGGATGCTCCTGCCCGTTCGCGTCCTAGCTAGTGTCTGTAGTGTCGAAATTTGGTGTGCCTGCATTACCTTTTTAAGCGTATTGTGTATACCCAACTGTAGTAGGAGTTCAATGCTTGCGCTGTCAGGAAGTCACAGCATTATGTTGTGTGTTCTCATGATGAGGACGTCTGGGAAATCGGAAAGATTTATTGAAATTCATTTTTATTAAAAATTTCCATAATGAAGCACCCCTTTGTAAGATGATTCTTACAAAGGGGTGCACGTTCTTGCAAAAATACACTGATTAATTAAGAGTTGTTCCGTTGGCTGCTGTAGCAGGAATATAAAAGAATGACATCACTTTACCTGCGCTTTGCTAATTCCTTTCACCGCCGTGCGCTGGACTCTGCGTAATTCTTTTGCGTTTAGACGACTCTTTCTGCGTGTTGTATAATTTTGTTGCTGGCGCCACGTGTATAATGTACACCCATCGAACCTAAGTATTCGGGTGCCCAGTTTTTTTAAAAAAATCTGGTATTACAATTGGAATGGAACGTAAAAAAAGCATACATATTTGCGTGCAGATTAGATTTTCATTGCAAAAACATGCAGATTAGATCTTCATTGAGGTATAGGCGCTACACGTTCTGCGCTGTATCTATTGTGTATTCTAAACACACAGCCTGATTCGGAAGCAGCCTTCCGATTGAGAGAGAGGCTCGCAAACAAAGTTGGATATTGTCTAATGAAACAGGCATCGTTTCAAACTGATTATTTTTCGTTTGCAACCTCCTATAAGAATGCAGGACACGTTTTTCTTCGTAGCTGTTGGAAAATGAATATTCATATCCAACCAAGAATAATAATCTTAAACTGCTGATCGGAGAGATGGGAGAGGTTGCTGGCAATAAAAAAATCTTAGGTAATCTATTCGTAAAACACCTCTGTAAAGATCTACATGATTCTTCACTGCACATTGATATATAAAACATTTACACTTTCTATATTTCGGTTTTTGGCCGCTATATCACAGTTGATAACACTTGGTGGTACATCTCCATCCCGAAGACCAATGTCTGTGGTCAATGAATAAACAAGCCATTGTGGTAGCCATAGTTGTTAACAGCCAGAGCGCATTCGGAGGAAGAGCTGTGATAGCCACAAGATCGTCTCATATTGATAGCCGAAGTTGAGCCAAGGTCAGGCAGCATGCTCAACAGGTATTGCAATGAACCTAGAGGTTGTCGGTGTGATGCCAGCTGATGAAACGTTTTAGATGCGAAGCTTGTTATGGTCAAGCTCATTTGTGTGTGGGGTGTGAACACTTTTACCGCGCTTGTGCGCCCCCTCTACCATTCTCTCCTCTCGTATACGTTTCCCTGTTCCATCGTCTCGCAACGCCGTACAGACAGTGTCTCCTAGTATACACTCACTTTCCACTTCACGCTAATGCAAGTAGCGTCGGCTAGCGAATTTCTTAACAAGACCGACTGCTCATGCTGTACAAGCATTTCCTGTCCACCCGTATATATAGGCAATGTTTTTCACCTCCAAAGTAGTGCCGGTCAGAAATTTCTCCCATGCATTGTTGAAAAATCTAAACTCACAGCGTGCGCCTCAACTATAAGTGAACTGCGGGTCTCTGTGTCCAGTTAAAGTTGTCTCCCGCTCATTTCTCTTGAGCCTCGACTGGCATGTTCCAGTAGAACACATCGGTTCATCACTGGGCGCTTAGTTCCCCCAGAGGTGTCTCACTTTCGCAACGCCGCGATGAGAGCCAGCGTCAACGACGCCACCAGTGTAAGCGTTAGCACCGGCTGCTTTGTATGTACACATGGTTTCCTTAGCGGGGATGGTATATTAAATGCGAAGCATTTCTTAGCGAACTTTGGTGACTTTGAGCGTATCTATCTATCTATCTATCTATCTATCTATCTATCTATCTATCTATCTATCTATCTATCTATCTATCTATCTATCTATCTATCTATCTATCTATCTATCTATCTATCTATCTATCTATCTATCTATCTATCTATCTATCTATCTATCTATCTATCTATCTATCTATCTATCTATCTATCTATCTATCTATCTATCTATCTATCTATCTATCTATCTATCTATCTATCTATCTATCTATCTATCTATCTATCTATCTATCTATCTATCTATCTATCTATCTATCTATCTATCTATCTATCTATCTATCTATCTATCTAGCCGCCTACGAAATTTAGCTTTCCTGGCCGTTTCAATATTGATATCATTACCAAACGTGGTATGACATGACATGACGGCATGAAGAACACATTTGAATAGCCATGTCATGAATATCATGATATGTATGTTACGACTGTAATGATTTACACTTCATGGTCCTGCAGCTCTTGCGGGGGTTTCGTTCACATGGCATGTTGCAAAACTGGTATGGTATGGCATGATTGCATGGCGAACGCAAGCGGCAGAATCTAACATGATTATCATGACACGCGTGTCATGTAACAACATGAATACATGCCACACTCATGATGCGCTCGCAGCTGTTTCGTTAGCGTCACATATACCAAAATTGGTATTACAGTACGTGAATGGATGACGAAGGTATGTGACTCACGCAAACTTGATAATCATGAGAATCCTGTCATGTAACAACATGACTACATGCCACGCTCTTGATGCGCTGGAGGCTGTTTCGCAAGCTTCACTAATACCAAATTTTGTACTACGGGACATGAATGGATTACGAAGGTAAGATACTGGTGAAAACATGAAAATCATGGGACACGTGTCATGTGAGAACATGACTACATGCCACAGTCAAGGCGCCAATACATTTCGACGTGACGCGGTGCGCATGCTCGCCGGCGAGCATTTCGTCCCGTCACGCTGGCTTTGCCACGCAGGTGCCGGTTGTTGCTTTGATGATGCGCATTTCAGCGCGTCCGGCAGCCTTCCGCCACAAAAAGAGGCAGACGCAGTGTTGTCCGGGTAACGTATCGGCGTAAAATACACCATGTTGCACTTTGCACCGGTTGCCGTCAGGCCGCGCCGACGGACGCTGGTCGCGCCTGGTGTAAGACTATAGATTGCTCGCATTCTGCTAACGTAGCGTCACTGTGCCCAGCGTGCATGAGCGTGAACGCTATATTTGAGTATATTGGGTCCTTCATGATGCGCTCGAGGAAGTTTCGCTAGCTCCACGTATACCAAGTTTGTTGTTACGTGACGTTAATGGATGAAGAAATATATGAGAGGTGCAAACATGATAATCCTGGCGCGCGTGTCATGTAAGAACAAGACAACATACCACGTTCATAGCGTGCTCGGGGCCGTTTCGATAGCTTCACATATATTACATTTGGTATCACGTGACGTGAATAGATTACGAAGGTAAACGACACATCCAAACATCCTAATCATGACACGGAAGTCATTTACGCCATCATTTACCTCCACCTCGTAACGTTCTGCTGATTTTAAAGTGACACGTCAACATTTTTTATTCGTTCTGCAGAAATCGTCGATTCCAGCTGTACGTAGGATCTGTCAATTTTTTTCTTTAATATCTAACACTGCACATTTTGACGTCATTTTTTTAGTGCTCGGAGTCCGAGAAGCAGTTTATTTAGCAGCAGGTTATTTGGCCTAGACAAATGCATCAATTATCTTTGTCAGCTAATGGTTTTGTCAAAATACTATGAATAAAAAGTCTGGCCCGAAACACGAATTTTGAAACTACGCCGCGAATGAACCAGCTTGTTAAAATGCCCCTACTGAAATCGTGCGGTAATGAAATTATTTTATAACGTAATAATTGATTTACTTACAGGCTCGACGCATGATTGTCTTTACAATCCAAGCCGTGTCCTAGGGTGGAAGTAGGAAACATTTTATTACAGAGAATGTATCACAAAAGTTGCGGTATATTGAACACTTCAGTGGCAGGAGACTATTCCGTAACGCCAATAGAGTTGGCCGCTGCCCGAGCGCACCTCACCATGAAGCGCTGATAATCATAGCAGGAGTAGCCGAGCAGGTACTCTTCCCAAGCCTCTCTAGTTGGGATGGGGAAATGGGATTAAAAATGAACGGCGTTGGTGGTGCACAAAACGACGACATGGCAGGTATTCAGCAGGACCTCGCGCGTCGAGCAGGTGCCACTGATTTTCGGCAAAAAATTGCTTGCGACCGCCGGACTGAGATAGGTGTTCATCTAGGGGTGGCGTAGTATTCGCTCATCCTACTTTCTTTGGACCCCGTGTGGGGTCCGGGTAGTGGCGGTGCGAAGCCCGGTGGTTAGCCCAAATTTCTTGGAAGCGCGTCAGGTTCGTATTGCCAGATTCCAACTCGGGACATGGAGGGGCAACAGCCCGGTTGAGAAATGGTGGGCCAGTGGCATATGCCATATAAGTTCCGGGCAGGCCCGAGTGGTCACAGCTCTGAATTCGGTGAGCTGCCGATGGGGCGAAGGAATCCTGAAGGTATTCAGAACAGGGGGAGCGCGAGTCTGTCAGGATGATGCGTGAGATGGGTTGCGAGACGTCCAAAGCAGTTAACCTCCTCAGCTTGCGTCGCAGTGCTGGCTCTAAAGGAGAGGCTATCGACGTGTTTTCTCTCCGTGATCATGGCGGCCATGAAGTTACTTCATGGCCGCCATGAAGTAACTTCACAGCTCTACAAAGGAGCTCTAACTTCCGCAGCTCTACAAAGGAGTTACGTACCCCCTGTGCCTCGAATAGGCTGTTGAAGGTGGCAATGAGATCATCGAGTGCACGCTTGTGTAGCTGGCGCTCGTAACGTGAGGCGTACAGGACACGACTGGTCACAAACTCATGGGCCAACCGCATGAACTGGGTCCCGTGGAGACCACCGGGCTTAGTAGATACCAACCGTATCGTTCGGCTCGCCTGTGCGCTGATGCACCCGAGGCTTGCTGTTGTGGTCTTGGGATCCAAAGATCATGTGATGTGCAGCCCAAGAATTCGAATTTTTTCGACTGATAGAACGGAATGAGACGGAAGCAAAACCTCTATATGATTTAACTGATGCTATACAGTCTATCGAAGTTGTCATGACCACAGACAATCACCATGCTGGTCATCACTAAACCGCACTTAGAGAGTATTGCTCACTTAGAGGGTACTACACGTCAATTGAATACGAGGGTAATATTCTTGAGGAAAAATAAGCTATGAAGAAACCGTGGCTTTCTTCGGCAAGCGTCTCCGTTATCGCACGCAGCGAACCAAATTGCAATTTACATTTCGGCAAACACTCAAGGAAAAGCTAATACGGGACGAAAATAAGTCACTGAAGTCTTGGTGGACCCCAGCATAAAACAATTGTGACTTAAAAAGAGTACCTCACCCAATGAAACCCTTCTACATAGGCAGTTTTTCAGTTGTGCACTGAGCGTGTCTTGTTAAGAGTGAAAATGTACAAGGTAACAAGAAAATGTCATTAGGCATGCAATCTAACTATTCCACAAAAATTGAAACTAACAATGACTGTTTTGGGAGAACTTGACTCGTACAGCTTCTCGAGGCACCAAAAAACAGCAGAAAGAAAGATGGAGAAATGATAGAGGCTGACGAAGCTGTGAGCTAACGAGCAAGCATTCTTCTACGACAGTGTGACCAGTTCCTCGGTGATAACGGAGGCACAAGAAGCACCCGTCATTACCTTATTACAAGCCGTTTTTTTTTCTGAGCGTTTGCTGCTATTCCCTCAGCTATATAATGCCAGTTGCTGTGGTGTCTGAGTCATTGTACCATGCGCACTAGATTAAAAGAAAGCTGATATCATAATACCTTTGCCTCTAACCTTGGAGTCGGTGTTTCACATTTGTGTTTGGTCTCTCCCCGTGCGTACAAAGCCACGAACAGTAAAATTGTAAGCGGGCTGAAATGTGCGATATGGAATGAACGGTAGCAATTTAGGAACAAAATGTGAGATGCGTTATGAGCCGGGCTCAAAAATAAACAGCTGCGATGGTGTTTTGTATCTTCTGTCACACTTTGGCTTCTTGCCGCGTACGCTCCCATTCATTCAACGACATTCATTTTGTTGCTGCTGCCGCTCTGTTGATGTAAATTTTCACCTGAGAGGTTTCTTATTCGTGCCTATGGCATGAGACGTGCAGGATTCTCGGTGATATACCTATACCCTGCTCAAGGAACTAGGTAAAGTTCCTTTCAGAGCCACGAAGATGCCCTATTTGAATGTAGATAGGTTCCGGAGCTCTGCTTTCAACTAGAGATTTGCTCTCATTCTTGCAATTTGAATAAAGCGAATGAATGAAATGGGACAGCCAGGTAGCAAGGGAAAAAATCACGAATAATTGAAGACGTGCCGAGAAGTCGTTTCTTATAGGATTGACGATATCAATTTCGTGTAAATTCAGGGAATGAAGAACGACGAGCCAATACATCAGTCTGGATTTCAGAATGACGTGATTAGCATAATAAAAATATGTCTGTATTGCATGCATTGTACATTTTTTAAAAGAGTTAGCTGAAAAACTGATGTTCAAGGTATTTTTTTTCAGTCTTCATTAAAGTGTTGATGCACATGGAGCAGTAATTCTAGTGGTCACTACTTGGATGGTTGAGCTGAAGACAGTTGTATTTGGCCTTACCGTCACAGGCCACTGCCGTTTCCCCAGTACGATCATCATTATAATCATCATCATCATAATAAGCACCGCTGAAGCGAACCCTATAGTGTACTTTGTAATTTCAACGCCAACGTGGCCGGGGTGAACACACAAAAAGTATACAACCTCTCCCCGCTCTGAAGATACAAGCACGCGTGCACGAACGGCGAAGTCGAATTGTTCAAAGTGCAGCGGGGGGGGGGGGGGGGGGCACGCAGATCGCAACGAACTGAGCGATGACGCTTAGAGCATGCTCTTCTAAAAACGGGAGAAGCATCGCGTTCGTTTTTCTTCACCACCACGTGCTCTCGGCAGGCTTCACTTTGTCCAAGGAGGTTTAAAAATTGAACCTCCTTGGCTTCGTCACATGAATTGTTCATCTCGTTTGCCTTGCAAGCGGCTTGGCACTCTTGCGGCCATTCAATTCCATGGATAAATGCCTAAATTTCCAAGCCATTATATATCTTTAGTACGAATATGAATGACAGATGGTAACATGAAATGGTTGCATGTATTTTTGTAGGGCCTAATTCAAAAGCCATGCTCATAGTGAGCTGTCGGCCGATTGGTTGGCTTGATTAGCACGCAAGCTTGTACTTTGTGAGTTGGCTGTATGACGAACATGAGTAATGGATGGGAACATGAATATTATGAGGTTGATCGTATTTACAACATGGTTCACATG
This sequence comes from Rhipicephalus annulatus, assembly GCA_013436015.1. NCBI lineage: Eukaryota > Metazoa > Arthropoda > Arachnida > Ixodida > Ixodidae > Rhipicephalus > Rhipicephalus annulatus. The sequence continues at coordinate 15,473 of WOVY01002713.1, read as the reverse complement.
CCACGCTCATGGTGTACTAATGGCCGGTTGGCTTGCTTTATAATCGGCAAAAATGGTAATGTGTGTGGTTACTCTATGGAAAACAGGAATACTAAGTGCGAACACGTAAATTGTGATACGCGTGTTATTGTCGGCGTGATTCACATGCCACAATCTTAGTGATCTCCCGGTCGGTTCGCTAGCTCTACATACACCAAAGTTTGTAACGCATGCCGTGTCGTAACACAATGATACAAATGGCATGTTGTAACAAGAAAACATTACATGTGTACCATGTAAGTAATGATTTCTATGATGGACTTATAGGGCACTGGCAGTTGGTTCGCTACCTTAATATATACCAAAATTAGTATATATAGCGTGGCGTTACTGAATGGCGAAGATGAATGGTAGTTTGTAACAAGAAATGTGACATCCTTCTTGTGTCCACCTGTAATTCTTGTTCACCGTGGCCGTGAGCTTACTGTGAGTGTGACATGTAAATCGTGCCGTTCATGTGTTGCATGCCTTTATTTTGGTTTACCATCTGCCGTGCTGGTGTATAGTGGTTAGTGTGCTGGGTTACTCATTCGAAGGTCGCAAGTTTGACCCCGGCCGCGGCGGTCGCATTTCGATGGAGCCGTAATGGTAGAGGCCGTGTACTGTTTGATGCCAGTGCGTGTTAAAGAACACTACACTCTAACCATCAAAGGACGAAAAGTGGTCTGTGGTTCGTCCTTTTGGCGGGTAACTACATTGCCATAACCATTACTCCCAAAGGATGAATGATTCGTCCTTTCAGGAGTAACTGTCAGGGAACGAACTGCTTAGTCCTCGGTAGGTCTTGAGGGACGAAATGTCAAGGAGTAAAAGTTACCCCTGTAGGGGAAGAACTGACTGCGTAGGGAAGAATTGTTAGTTCCATAAGTTGTTCCTTCTTGAAAAGGAGATCAATTTATTGCAATTTCTGCCTGAACCACCGAGAACTTGGAGGTTGAAGAATGCATTTGACAATATTTACAATAAATACACAAGTAAATTCAGAAATAAGCTGCAGAAGATTCACCAGAAACAAACAGGATTCGAACTCGTAACCATTGGATTAACAGTCGTGTACGCTAACCACTATACCACTCCCCAGTTCAGAACAGAGTAAAAATTGACGGGGAATATGTAGGCACCATCTGGCCACTCCGTGTTCTGCTATGTTCTTCAAACTATAAAAGACTGCTTATTAGTCGTAAGCGTTCAGTGTTTGGCAAGCAACGATTTTATGATAATGTTTGTGAATATGTTAAATGTGTTCAAAAGGTATTTCTGCGCGCGTGGTTCGGGAGCATTTGTATGCTTGATGAGTGTATGTGTATATAAATGTTCCCGTATATGTTGCAGTCACTGTGCCAAGCTTGCTCGCTTCATAGAGTACAGAGCGAGGTTGGTAATGTCGTTCTGCGTAATTGTCTGTTCAATGACAAAAATTACAACGTTTAAAAAAACAGCCAAGTTTATTCAGTGACTCGTGCTAATTCTTCACCATCGTGCGCACACATCAATTCAGCACCTTTTATTAGTACAAAATATACACTCTAGGAGAAAAAATGAAAGAAACAATGCTTCATTGGAATGGATGCTGTCTAGCCGACTTCACGAAGTGCAACCACCCCAGCGACAGCTGCTGAGAGCGTGTTCGGAAGGCGCGACGCTTTCATTCATCGGTTTCCTGAGAAAGTAATTGCAGAAGCAGTCATTATTTTAGATAGAACTGTTCCCGCACTTGAAGTTACGTCCAATGATGTAAAAATAAGACAAAAATTTCTTTTTCACAGAACCCGTCATAATGCAATAAAACTGTTCAAAACGTGTCAAGCTCCAGAAGCCCGTTTTCGAGTATAACGCTTCACGCTTTCACTGCGATACGCGTGTGGGCCTACTTATTTAACAATTAAGCTTGCGCTTCCTTTTACATACGTAGCATCGCTACTAACGAGTGAAGTCACCGACGGGGCCACCAACTGCCTGTGTCAGTGGGGTCAAGCCAAGCTAGACATGCAATGTTAACAGCTGACCTTCCTAAATTATTTGTTTACCTTATAAAAAATTACAATGTGCGGAGGTTAAAGGATTTTTTAAGTGTGGAAATCTCTGATGAACGATGCTTATTTGTGTTGCACTGAAATCAAAACAATTTCCGAACAGCTGTACTTGCTACAGCTAATAACTACCACGTTTCGATGACTCATGCACATTTGTAATTCTATAGCAGACGGGGCAGCTCTCTCAACGCTGCGCAGTGCTATCTCACTAACCATGCAATTTTTCTTCGCAAAGAACGTGAGTGTTAAAAAAAAACTCTACTCGTTACATACCAACAGCACAGAGGCAAATCTTGCGGAATGATGGTAGTCATGTTTACACTCACCTTTCAGGTGATATTCCAATTGGGGCGCAGCATTTCGATAGTGTAGCACTTCATTCCACTATCAGATCATGTTTCCTACAGTGCAGAGATTATTAGGTGCACCACAAGAGGAAGCATTCCCAACCACGTAACGATAACAAATCCACAACACACCGGTACACCAACGAGGGCTACGTTGAAAAGAACACCATGCCACGCATTGATGCAGCTTGAGGGCGAGCACCCTCGCCCCCTCCCCTTTTTTTAAAGACGATAGTCTTTCTTGGGCACCTTCGACGTAAAAATGTTTGGTCTGTCTGTCTGTCTGTCTGTCTGTCTGTCTGTACGTTTGTCTGTTTGTCCACGCTTAGCGGTATCGGGTACTTTGAACGGACCAGCCAGTACTCTAAACGGCCGTCCCCATATGCAGCGCCCACCAATGTTGCTCAAGCTTTAGCGTTCGTGCTTGTGCGATTGTCAATATAAAAAGCAATTATTGCGCATATCTTAGGCACCATGACAACACTTATATATTCTGCATGTGCGTCTTTTACTAGAAAAGGCGTACATAAGTAATTCTAAGGACCGTAGCGCTTATCACGCTGCGCTGACGATGCAACGCTTGCACGAAAAGGCGAGTGTTTCCAACGCTTTGCTAAAACGACACGGTGGTGGCACTTGCCCGTCGCCTTGCGGTCTACACCTTATCACCTCTGAGACGGTCGCGCACGCCCATCTGAGAGCCACGCGCTTCGTTTTCCAAGAAAACTGCCAGATAGCGCTCATGTCTCACGTGTGACGTAAACTGATGCTCTTGTTCGCCTCCGCTGCATGCTCGAGGCACTCTAACGCAGCACCTTCATAATACCATTCACCGATTTCTTGCAAAGAACATCAAATAAATGTGTTGTTCACTCTCCACACGCAAGAATGTCGTCTTTCGACGAAATTTGCAGATTAACATGCAGACACGGGTCCAATTTTTTTGAGAATGGGGTTTTACACATTTGCTTATATTTATGCTATATAAACAATATTAATTGCTCCTGACGTAGTTGCCGTAGTTCTCACGACCATTTACACTAACTCAAACAGTTAACAGCTCAGTTCTTTAGTGAACTACTTGCTTACGCACAAGCTGACCATCCCTTCCAGGCCACCTCTGCGCAGGCAAGTTCCGTGGCAGTAAGCGTTGCTCCGCATGGTCTAACAGTTGCTCCTTCTGTTTGCACACGGCACTCTCGTCTTGCATTTAACTCCTCCACGAACTAACTGTTGGTTTCAGAGACGATATCCAGCACTTCCTCTCATTTCGCCCCCTTTTCGCTCCTTTGCGGCTTAGATTGTAGATGACCCAAATTTCCAGAGCCCTACACCACGGCGTCTCTCATATCATTCTTTCGGAGCACTAAGCCCCCCATATTATCTTTATATTTTCAGCGTCATTTTAGTTGTATGTCGAGATAGCAAACCGGCCGCGAGCGCACCACGAGCGCGGCAGTTGTGCCTAGCAGCACGTGACATCCATGATGTAATTCTCATGTTTACACTTTTTATTTATGTTCGTGTTACATTCACGGCATGCAGTATTTATTTTAGTGTATATGAAACCAGGAAATTGACCACCACCACGCCTCTAGTGCGGTATATAGTAAACCTATCATGCCGTACATGACATGCAAATAATAATTTTCATACTGTCATCTTTCATTTGCATTCACCAAAGCATATATTTTGGCATAGCAATGAGACATAGATTCTCGTTATTAAACGGCCGTCACAAATCAGATACCACGTCATATAGATCTTGTTCTGCATGCCATACTTGACATGATTTGAACGTTAAGACCAGTTACTTACGTTCTTCCTACACTCTTGTCGCGTGAAAGTAACTTCGGCCTATAATGTCAACGAAGCAGCCACATTGTCAAAAAAGCAGTGGCTTTAAAATTGTGCGAGTAATTGCATGCATGCTACTATTTCCACGTTATGACTCGCCACTTACATTTGCCATGTTGTCTTCTCATGCCATGCAGACCCGCTGTGGTGGTCTAGTGGCTAAGGTACTCGGCTGCTGACCCGCAGGTGCCGCGATCCCATCCCGGCTGCGGTGGCTGGATTTCCGATGGAGGCGGAAATGTTGTAGTCCCGTGTGTTCAGATTTGGGCGCACGTTAAAGAACCCCAGGTGGTCGAAATTTCCGGAACCCTCTGCTATGGCGGCTCTCATAATCATATGGTGGTTTTGGGATGTTAAACCCCACTTATCAATCAATGCCATGCACTTTTTCCTACAAGTCTATTCTGAAAGTGAGGAGAGCTTCAAATATATAGAAAGTTAGATAGATAAATAAATAGATTATTCGAAAGTGCAGAAGGTCATCAGGAAATGCTTCGCATCTAATAAGTGCCTACTGTCGTGTGCCAAAGTGCCGCACCGTTTGCATTTTTATCGTGTTAGTACGCGTGCACGCACGAGTAAGCAATTTCAATTGGAACTATTTCTTCCTTTGGGTGCTAAAGTACAGCGGTATGCTTTATTCAAGGCTGCAGAAGCACACGAAAGGTGTTATAAATGCATGAATATGCGCTAAATTAACACTGATCTGCCACAGCTTCAGTGGGGCTGTAAATTATGACTGCGAGCATGAGGGTCGTGGTTCTCGACCTGTTTTAGTGACTCTATGTTCTGCGAGCCGTTCGTGCCACTTTGCTCTAAACAGTATAAGAAATGCTTCTGAGCTCTGGGTACCACCAGCGGTAAAGGGTGCTTACAAATTGCTCGCCGTTACAATTCCGCAGAAGGCAGGATGCGTGGCACAGTCGCTTCGTGCCGCGCGCTGGCGAGCGAAAACTAGTGGGTTCGATTCCTGACAACGCAGCTTCTTTCTAGTTCCTTTTGTCATGTGGTAATCTCATCTGGTAATCATATTGATTATGATCAGAAGAACGGAGTGGTAGATGATGTTCGCGAGGTAGATGGAGCAACAAAGGGGTGGATCCAATTTGGCGGGGCAACCAGTCAGGTACCCAAGCTCGTCCCGCAAGTGTGCGATAAAAACGTGACGTTCTGAAGAGATATGTCATTGCCCCCAGATGTTAAGTGAAGCCAGGAGCACGCGCAACCTGGGCTATTCATTACCACCTACGTTAACCTCTCTACTGTATTGGCTGCGGTTGGAAAGTTACTTTGCATAATTGCGCAAGCGACCAATAGACGTGCCCTAGTGATTGCCCTCGAACAGCGAGTCGGTAAGCAGAAGTTTGCTACTGTAGTCTGCAGCCGCAGCCTCTATTTGAAGAATGCCCCGCCACAATAGTCTAGTGGCTAAGGCACTTGGCTGCTGACCCGCACGTCGCGGGATAAAACCCCGGCTGCGCCGGCTGCATTTCCTATGGAGGTGGAAATGTGGGCCCGTGTGCTAAGATTTGGGTGCATGTTAAAGAACCCCAGGTGGTCGAAATTCCCGGAGCCTACCACTACAGCGTCTGTCATATTCATATAGTAGTTTTGGGACAATAAACCCTACATATCATGTACTTGGGGAATATTTAGAAAAAGGAACGCTTGCTCGGCACTGATTGGCTCATAAGAATCATGAAGCGTAGCCCACCGTAGATTACTTTCGGGCGGAGTCTACTTAGGCATACGTTGGCTTTCCTTTGGGAAAGCTTCATTTGTATTCAGACGGCACTGCGTATTCGCATGGTTGGTTGTTGTTATGAGAAATACTACGCAAGCAAACGCAGCAATACCGTGACAATTTATGCGTTTGCGTTGTTGAACCTCATTATGGCATTTATTTCACTAACATATATAAGAAATAAAATCAGACTACATCGTAGGCGTTCCCGCAGCTAGACTTGCGTGTAATATACTAATGCGTAATTCCTTGCGAGTGTCCAAAGACATGCAATAACTTCGGCAATTTCTTTTTGTGGCTGTCTTTTTAGTCTCTCTAAGATTTTTATAGGAGTATTCATTTTCTGCTTCCACTTGATTGACTGGTTAAACGAAGTCGCTACATTTTTTTTACATCCGAAAGGATAAACACCTACTGTCAATCACTTACTATAGTGGAAGGCTGGGTTGGGTAGTATCTTTATAGTAAAATATCGCTGTTTTAGGAAGCACACAACTTTTATTCGAGAGAAGAAACACAAGCGCTTCTGTCTCTCCTCTCGGGTAAAACTTGAGTGCTTTTTCATAAGGTGGATTCAAACCAACTTGCCCGACGTAATTGTTTGTAAAGACTATCGTCATAGTATCTGAAAGACAATTTTAAGTATCAGTATTTCCGCATCAACATACAATTCAGTACTGTGTTTGAATCTCAGTAGTAAAACACTTTTACGATGTAACGATTGTATCTCGATAATTTTTTATTCTCGGAAATGAACCGATGGGCATTCACCTGAAGGAAAGAAAAGCTTTTTGGAGTTACATAATGTAAAGGTGGCCTGCCAGTTGATGACTGAAATGGCAGCACAGGGTTTGCCGGATGTACAGAATGCATCTGGCACGGGATGCACAGATGCATATTGCACAATACTAGCTATGCTTACTTATTCTAATCAACCGGTGTCAATAATAACACGAGCTGGCGCTTTAGCCGGCCCCGTCCTGACCCGCAGGTCGTGGGTTCGATTCCCGGCTGCGGCGGCTGCATTTCCGATGGAGGCAGAAATGTTGTAGGCCCGTGTGCTCAGATTTGGGTGCACGTTAAAGAACCCCAGGTGGTCGAAATTTCCGGAGCCCTCCACTACGGCGTCTCTCATAATCATATGGTAGTTTTGGGATGTTAAACCCCACAAATCAATCAATCAAATCAATTAGCTGGCCCCGTCGCAGCCACTACGTCAAAGAACGGCACAGTTTTGATGGAGCGAAGAAAACGACACCCAGTTGTTTCGGCTACGAGCACCGTAACTGCATCCAACATAGCGTCATGAGAAGCCCAGAGATAAGAAGGGAGGCGCATGCGCCCTGCAGCAGGTGTCTCGTCGTGTCTCGTCGCTAGCTGGCGCGTCGATGCATTATGCCACGCGATTCCGTGGTCTACGCACTTTTGATCGCCCCTGCACGTAAACGTTCACGTATGATGAGCTAAAACGGTAAAATATATGTGTATTGTTAAGATGGTGAACGCAAACTGGTATCCGGTAACATGTTAACGTATAAAGAAGTATGCGTACAAGCTCCCTGTTTTTTACCACGAAAATATTTTATGCTGTATACCACTAAAACTTAACTAACGTTTTTTTTACCGTCAGGGATATCAAGAAGGTTCCTAAGAAGGTTTAAGAGGTAGTCAAATTCGCATAAGCTTGACAAAAAAGAAGTTCTCAAATGTTTACGCCTTAGCTTTATACGGCTACGCCAAACAAACTCAACGATCTTATGTACACCTTCATAACACTTTATGTAGCACAGTAATGGTGCCTGCTCTTCTGCTCAATACACGTCGACTAAAATTGAAAGGGAAACAAATGAAAGGCAATCATCGATGACGATTTCTGTAAAAACGCAGCCAATAATTCAGAAAGGGAATAATAAAAAGTTTGCAAAACTGAGTGTTGCGATTTTTAGTACATTTATGTCATCATATTGTGACTTTACCAGTTCTTATAAAAACCAGTATTAAAATATTAGCATGTAAACAAATTACAGCGCAGCTCCACCAAGTTGTCTAATAAGGCTTAATCAATGGCGCGAAGTTGAAGATGTCCCCCAAGGCGGGACAGCTTGGGGCAACGTATATGACGCGACGTGTGGCTTAACGTGAGGTGACGCACGCAGTGAAACGTCACGTAGACGATATGTGTTTCAATCCCGAACGCAAACGAATCCATTATAATTGATCATCTCGGTAGCAATGTTTGCACGACCACTTTATTTTTCCCACATTACAGCTGTAGATTGATCATTCACAAATAATTTTTCACTAGATCTGACACCTGTTCTCCTAAAGTATGCGACATGTAAAGTTGACCTACCATGAAAATTGACTTGATTTTGTATTTTTAATAAAGCCATATAAATTGCGGTGCAACACAATTTCTGTTTTTCGAAATACAGACACGCTTTTTGGTATAATTTTATGACGGGGCGCACTGATTCATCTTTGCAAATTGAAAGCATAGTAACATAATAAAGGTTGCATTTTAATCTTTTATCTTCACAATGAACATATTTTCTTCCATTTTTACAATAAAGGAGCATGCTTTATCTAAATTCACAGTTAAGATGGCGAAGACTCGAATTTATTCCGTGGAGCTTTGTGAATCAAGTGTCATCGTAGTTGTTCTTACTCCTACATGGCATCAATCTTATAGATGGCAAGCAAATTTTCTCTGTATTCTGTATGGCTTGGTTTTTTTTTTCAACTACTCTTGGTAGCTGCAACCCGAGCTTTCTCTGTTGTAGGCTCGCTTATTCATGCATCAATAAAATATCTAAAGTGTACTGATCGAAAGATTGCACTACACAAAACGTTGAAAAAAATTATGTTTTAAGATTTCTTTAAACAAAGCCGTTTGCTGTGATCGTTTTATTTTCATACTCAGAAAGTCATTTTTCTCGTCAAGAATACCTCATAATGATTATTCACGCCGTGTTTTTTTTTCTCTTGTCGAGCCACATAATACCTTCTGATTTAGCCTCAGATAGAAATGGAGGCAACCATAGGAATTGCATATATACATCCCCAGTGATTTTTTTGTTCATACTTGTAATTAAAATGAGGGTCACTTAGAACATGAAGGGAGGCTGAGAGATGTTTAGTGCCCCGAAAGTTCTTTTGAGAGCCGTACGTTCCTTATGTTTCATAGAGTATACAACAGTTCAATTCATTTTAGGAAATATAACCGAAACATTTTTACGTGCTTCTTGCACATCTATTTCTTAAAGGGCGCCTTAGGCATTCTTGAAGATGGAAAGAGCGAGCGTGGTATTCTCTGCTGGTGCTGCCAGTTTTGTGCGAGCACTCTGTGACGCCAGCTCGGCTATTCATGAGGCGTCAATTAAGGACAAGCGCTTGACTCCTGCTTATATTATAAACATCAATTGGGAATATTGTCCGACCACACTTCGTCGTCTCGCCGCGCGCACGTCGTGGTTTAGCTCACTCAACTATTGTTTGTCCTCAACTGGTGTGACTTACGTTAAGGCCTTTCCGACTGCGCAGGCAGCGATAACAAGCTTTAGAAGAGAAACAACGATATATTGATATGCCTAACGCTGAGTGATGGCATTGTTCACGTGTTTGATGAAGAAGTATATGACAAGTAGGGGATAGCGCTGGTTGTAAGTGTCGTGAACGCGAAAACTGATGCGCTCTCTCTGCTTTTAAGCCGCTGTGTTTTGGGGCCTTTTTAAGCTTTGCCTCTGACAAAATACTTTATTGTTGTTTTTTTGCGCACTGCATTATATACCACGTAGCTTGTTGTTTACGGCACGTTTCGCTCGGAAGAAGTGAGAGAAAAATGGAAAAGATAACGCAAATATAGGCAGGTTCACAAATTCGCAGCTTTTTGGCTACTTTTAAGTACAGAAAAGGAGAAGGGTGCTGAAAGAAAGATGCAAAAAAAGTGCAGGTTCTAAGAAAAAGCTAGTGATGCATATTTGGACAGATAACAGAGTTTATCGCGGCGTCGCGGAGCTGAACAGACTTTGCAAAAATGCAAGCTTTGTTTAAGAATGATAGTTGAAAAGAGTTACCTGGCGAGCCAAAAAAACTGAATCATTTTTGTACCTTTTTAGCCTAATAGGTCGAGATGTGTCGGGATGCTACTGTGTCTGTCACTCCGATGATTACGCTGACAGCGTCGACGAGAGAAATAAATTGCAGGGTATCTTTTCTTCATAAAAGTAATATTATATCTCGAGACACTGAAGAGAAACTGTGACATGTTGATAGACAAGCACGTTTTGTAAGATCATATTCATAATTATGTGGTGATTTTGGCTGGTTAAACTCCACAAATCATGCGTTTTGTAATATCACTTGCGCTGAGCCAGATCGATGCCCCATACGTTGGGTCGCAATTCGTTGAGCTAGCATTGCTGCTTCGACAAAAGATAAACTTGGCGTGGGTAGTATGAATTGAGAGAACATGGTGGAGTTATCAAAAAAATTGTCAAAAGCAGGGAGATCTCACCATAGAACAGCGTTTGCAAAAGAAGACCAATACTATCTAGTTTTACGCGGGGTACGTTCAAGCACACTCAGACGTCATTTCGCCAGCTCTGCTTTACTACGCAATTTTTTCTTTGTCATCAATTTCTCGCCCTACGCCTATTACAGACACACACGTACCCAAACCTTGCCACGCTTCACGTTTATTATCCCGATGCATACCCCAGTGACACATGCCCATCATGTGGACACACAGCGACACTCGAACACATGCTCTGGGAGTGTAGAACAACTCCTCCCGACTCTACCTCAAGCAAGTGGGAGAGGTCCCTCAGGAGCTCACTTCTCGCCGACCAGCGATGGGCCGTCCAGCAGGCCCACGAAGCGGCCGCCAGGTACTCCCTGTCGGTCCCTACGTGGGAGACGCCCGCTACGCGCTAAGCGCGTCCTGCAGGACCGAAATAAAGTTTTTTCATTCCATTCATCAATTTCTCCTGAAATCAAGCACATTTGTTTATTCAGTTTTCTGCGACGTAGGAATAAGCAAAACAAAAAAAGTGTAAAGGAAACAATAAGCGCACGCGCAACCATCAAACATTTCGACCAAGTGCACGCATCGGACATTGAAACATTTGTGAAATGCCGTGACTTGGAATACACTGAGAATTGGTAGTTTCAGCCACGCATGCTGTGCCAAGGCAGCTTTGCTCAGGAAGCAGTTGGTCAATTCTCAAAGAGTTCTAGTATTACACGTCTTTCGCATACACATATAGTATTTGTGAGGACAACTTCTTGTGTTTCTCTTGTCGAAATACCTTGCCCCCTCTCTTTGTATGCCTCAGTTTTTCTGAATGCTTTTATAAAATAATTCGAAAGGCCACTGGTTCATAAAAACGATGTCAGCGAAGACGGCTCGTATTGCGAGGCGTTCAGGAGTGCTGTCGTGACCAGGCTTGCGTAATGTTGCTTCCTGTCTGTGTGCGCTACGGGCGCAAACGTTTGCAAAATTCAACCTCAGTGAAAATTGCTGACGTTGTAGAGAGTTGCGTATTTAGAGGCAAAATGTTTGTTGTTTTGAGCTATATATACGCATTTTCTCTAGATTCACACGTTAGATTCACATTCACAGATTCGCATTCATAGCTTATGTGCGTGTGGAACACTCTGGTAATTTGGTCACGTGTGATTCAGAAAGAGAATAAAAACGGTAAATGTAATTTGATGGCTTTAGGTGCGAAAACTATAAACGACAGGATTAGGATGTATGACACAGAGAGAAACTTCTGTATATTTTTGCGACCTTTCGGTAGTTACCCTAAAGCCAATAGCAAAGAAACTTCTGCATTTTCTTTGAATCTATACAGGGTGTTCAACGTAACTTAGGCCAGAGTATAAAATTTGCCAGAACACGTAACTACGACGCGATCAAATGCATGTTGCTCGGTATTGCCTGGAGTTAGTCCGACTAATTTTTGTCTTCCTAAATATTGCTTATTAGATATGTTAAATTAACTAAATTTTCTAGAAACGAAGATAGATAAAAATTTCAATGAGAAAGTTGTAGATCTGTTTGCAAAACGTCTGATTAGATGTTGAACTGTATATCGTTTAGGTACTAGTGTTGTTTTGCTAATTACAAATGCCCGCGAAATACAAAAAATACCACGTGACAAACTCGCTCGTCCGCCAATGCGCACGATGATTTTAGTGCTCCCTAACATTCCGCGTACGAACGACCATAGCATTTACCCCATTGTGCTGTCTCGGCTGGGCCGCATCGACGGTGAAGGCTTTACAATGTACACTTTTTGCTATCGGCCAAAAAAACAATAACCACTGAGACTGCTTATCGCTGTCATGAACCAGTGCGAGAGAAGCGTGTCGTTCAGACACGGAACGCTAGGGAACGCTAGAATCATCGTGCCCACTGACACGCGAGTGCGTTTGTCACGTGGTATTTTTTGTTTTTTGTGGGCGTTTGTAATCAGCAAAAAACACTAATACTTAACAGTTATAAAGTTCAAAACTATCTATTTGGACGTTTTGCGAACCGATCTACAACTTTTTGATTGAATTTTTTTTCTATCTTTGTTTCGTCAAAAGTTAGTTAATTAAAGAGATATATTTAAAGAATATTTTAGAACACAAAAAATAGTGTGACTAACTCCAAGCAACATTGAGCAACACGCATTTAGTCGTTTGTGATTACGTGTTCCGGCATTTCGAAACTCTGGCTAAAGTTGCATGGGACACCCTGTGTATAATTGCTTACCTTGTTATATCTTATTATGGAGTTTTATTTGAATGCATCAAATGTTTCTCCATATGGGCTTGTGCTGAGCTGTGACAAAGGATACGCTAAATAAGGCAGCAGTGCATTAACAGAAGGCACTTCTAAATTGCCATCTAGCTAACTTACAGTGCAAAACAGCGACACAATGGCAAGTAGCGACAGCCTGCATTACGTTGCGAGTCACTGCACGGTGTACGTACGCCCGCCAACAAACCCAACTCATTGATTGTTTGATATGTAGGGTTTAACGTCCCAAAACCACCATATGATTATGAGAGACGCCGTAGTGGAGGGCTCAGGAAATTTCGACCACCAGGGGTTTTTTAACGTGCACTCAAACCTGAGTACACGGGCCTACAACATACAAGTCTAATTGACCTTACTGACTAATCTCCTATACAATTATTACATCTTTTATCAACTAAGTGTAACAACGAATAAAAAACAGGATTGCACGTTCTAAACAAAAGAAGAAGTTCAGCCTTGTTGATTAGGCAATATTTAGCACGAATTGACACACGCTTGAGAAGGGAACATAAAATACGTGCGCTAAATAGAGCACGTATTGTCTCTTAACGTTGAATCATTCGGCGTGTTTGCGCTAAATATTGGTTTACTTTCTAGACAGCTTCCTAAAAAAATGTCCTCGGCTAAGGTGCTTCGCTCATCCATGTTTGTGCTTTACTTATCCGCAGGTTTAGGGCTGTCGTCCTAACGTTATATACATGTGAAAACTGCGACTTTTCTGTCACTGCTCTTCCAGTTCCAGCTGTTCCAATTATCGGTTACGAGAGCTTTCTTTTACTCCTGCGCAGCACTTGAAGCACAATAAAGGAAGACAAAAAGTGCCGATTTCTTAAAGTTCAATCGAAAAGCATACTCAAGGTCTGCGATTTTGTGAAAGGATTCCCTCCACAGGCACCTGTGAGATGTATGCATCGCCAGAGCTGGGTGTGCATAAATGAAAGAAAACACATAATATGCGGGATACTGCCAACATCACCTTGGCTTTTCGGTGACAGAAGAGAAGCCCGCTGGCAGTCCTTGCTGCATTTGGTGCTTCCAGGATGTCTTTGTGTAACGTTAGCCTATCTTTTTTTTTTCTGGAGAGGCACAGCTACCACTCTCCTGTACTGTGTATATTCCCATAGGCTCTCCCATCAATGAAGCTTGTTCATCGTTATTACGAACAGCGTTGTCAGCGTGTGAACAACAGGGATAAAGAAGTTCTGAAAGAAAGAAACAAAAGTGCCGCAGAGAACACAAGAAGTCGTAGTGTTGCCATGATTTCCAGCACTGTCGACATAACCAAGACGACTGCGCTGCTGCCACCACAACCCCTGCGGCGTTCGATGCAGTACACGCCATCCGATAATTGGGGCGACTTCAGGCATCGGAGGACGGCACGCTCTTTTGGGCACGCGGTGAAAATTCACATAAACAAATTGAGAAGACCATAAAATGCACTGGCTTTAAGATGAAGTCGTGGTATACCAATAATAGGGTTGCACGGCGAGGATCAAAAAGTAAATAAAAGACAGAGTTACAAAAGTTACGGATTGTTCAACTGCTGTGGTGCGGCTCCTCTGAGCTTCAAATGTGCTACTACCTCTTGTAGGACGAAGTTGGCTAGGGACCCATCGAACTTTATTGTTGTGGTTCAACGGGTCCCTACAATGTGCTAAAGGCCTCTGGGTAAATGAATTTTGTAAACAATAAGCGAGAGGTGTAGTAACAAAAAGAAAAAGCAGTTTGCTTCCACAACCTATCCAAGGCCGTTTGAATGTTATCGCAATGCCTTTTAAGTTTCTCATAAGCTTTGCGAGGCTTGTAGCGTTTATTACGGCAACTTATCGCCTATTTACTGAACTCAAAAAAGGAAAATATATTAGGGCAAACTGCAGTCCCGTAGTTTATCTACGTCCGAAAAACACCAATCACACCATGTTTATTTCTTAATGGCACTTCGATATAAAATATATCGAATATCACTTAAGCGAGAAGTAATTGTTGTACTATTAACAAAAGAGAATGTTTTATCAAGGCCATATTATGCTAATCGACCATTCGCCCACATTACGTGCATTGTAATAGACGTGCCCGTGGTTACTTAACAACTCGCTGCCTTTTCTGTTTGTTGTCTCTCTCCCGCTCTCTTGGTTATCGGCTAAGCTGGACGCGAATCAAAAGCCAGCGTGTTGATTGTGTATGCTTATTTGAGGAAGGCAAACTTTGCTAACGACGCTGAGTTTTGTACCTGTGGTGATAGCTTATAATTCTTATTCTTCTTGTTAAGCTCTTTAGGAATAACTATTATTTCACGAAACACGTACAATGAAAACAAACGCTCTTGCTTATCAACATCAGTCCTCTTGTACTCACTAACCTAATATACTTTATTAACGAACGATGTTAATGAAGCAGCGATATCTTTCTTTCTGGTGAGTCAAGTACGAAGAGTCAATCTCCTACATGTAAAACCCACATAAAGAACACTGAAGTTTCTGAGTGACGAGTTTTCATATTGAAGGTAGTTTCTACGTGACAGCCTTAAAGAAGTCGTTTCACAGCAATACGGTGTCGGCGTCGGAATAAGACGCCGACACAGCCATGTTCACACAGCCATGTGTCCTGTATTTACTCACGTTTAAGCACATGTGTTAAAA